>JAHTLZ010000010.1:20682480-20771159 GCA_023846285.1 Phrynocephalus versicolor | reverse complement strand
TGTGTGTGTGTGTGTGTGTGTGTGTGTGTGTGTGTGTGTGTGTGTGTCAATATTGGCTTACTTGTGATCATGTGACTTGCTCCAGTGTTCGTATTGCAAGACGTTGCTTGTTGATCAAGGCAAAATTTAGACAAATATTTGCTCACATTGCAAAACACTTGTAGACCAAGGTACTGCTTAACCAAGGTATTGCTGTACTTCCTGCTGTTAGCCTTGGCAGTAATGTAAAGGAGTGTGACATTAGCAATGCATAGATTTAGCACATTGTGCGTTGTAGAGCAGCCAGCGTTTACCCAGAAAAGAGTGCAACTAGAAATGGTTTGTTGGAGCAATGCCCGTGTTGGGCAAGCCTGGTCTAAGGGGGAAGGAATATTCTGGAGGCTTCAACCAAAGTGGGCCTTCCGGGAAAGTGTTTGGACAGAGCAGCTTCCGTGGTCTGCCTCTCCTTCGCTGTTTCTGTGTGAAGTTTCCCAGTTCTGTAAACAGATCCGCCCGCCATCACACTTGTACTTCACAGAAGAGGGAGATGAAGGGGAATTTTTTTTTATTATTTATCATTTTTATTTATTGGATTTTTTTTTACTGCCCATCTGGCAGCGAGGTCACTCTGGGCGGTTTACAACAAATTAATAAATTCAAATAATTTATACAATAAAAACATAAAATACAGTAATATAATAAAAAAAAGTCCCTGATGCTGGGAAAAATCGAAGGCAAAAGGAAAAGAGGACGACAGAGAATGAGATGGTTGGACGGTGTCATCGATGCAACCAAAATGAATTTGACAAATCTCCGGGAGGCAGTGGAGGATAGGAAGGTCTGGCGAGCTCTGGTCCATGGGGTCACGAAGAGTCGGGCACGACTGAAAGGCTGAACAACAAAAAATAAAAAATAGAAATAAAAGTAAAATTAACATCAGAATTAGAAACATTGGATTTGTTTCAGAGCATCTTGGCCAGTGGCTACACATAGCGGGGGATTCTGAATTGTCAAGCATATAATAACTTTTCAATCTATGCCTATAATTCGCTTAGAGGGCCAGAGGGTCCTCAAGAAAGAATTCCCTGATATTCCCCAACTTCAGCCACCTGTGACTAGTGCAGCCAGGCCTTTTCACTCCCTCATCTCTGAGGGAAACCAAGTCTTGGGCGGGAAGCAGGCCCACAGGCATCCACACGCCCGCTTTCTATCCTTTTATGGATTAACTGTGGAGCACACAATAGGTGCAGTGAACATGTTTCATTGTTAATGGTCACCACATGAGAGAGAAAGGAGAGGGAAGTATTAAAGTTGGCTGTAACTGAGGAAACTTGGCTTAGATGCGTGGGATGACCACTTCCAGGGCAAGCCTACCGTGAAAGGCAGGAGAAACAACTGAATTCAAAGAACTAAACTTGTGCTGAGAATGTTATATACAGGATAGAAAGGCCCACATTCTACCTTTAACAGTAGAGCTCATGGCTGAGGAGAGAGAATATGTCTGCTCCCTCTATAAACGCGAAAGGAATTTGAAGTGAGAATGAGAAATGTCAGTCTACTGGCCTACTAATAGGTGCAGGTCAGAGTCAAAAAGGATACTCGATCCTTTACTGACTTCTACTCCCAGTTTCCCCAGTACTGGTAATTCCAACTTAAGAGAAACTAGGAGGACATCAGGTCAAAAATCTGTTCACTTTCACTGATCCATTATTAATCCCTGTGTACATGGTTTGTGCCCTCCAGTTAGAGCTGATTTATAGTGAGCCTATGTGTGTGCGTTGTGTCATTACAGTCGTGATCGACTCTTCGTGACTCCATATCCATGGAGTTTTCTTGGCAGGAGTACTGGAGTGGCTTGCCAGTTCCTACTCCAGGTTTCATCTCAGTGGGCTAGATCACTGAAATATCAGCTGCAAAGTCGGCAGCTCAGCGGTTTGAATCACAGGTGCCATGCAGCAGAGTGCGCTCCCGCTGTTAACCCCAGCTCCTGCCAACCTAGCAGTTTGAAAGCATGTAAATGCAAGGCGATAAATAGGTACTGCTGTAAAAAGTGGGAAGGAAAACAGTGTTCTGTGCAAAGATATGCATTCAACCATGCCGGCCACATGGCCATGGACTTGCACAACACTGGCTCTTTGGCTTGGAAATGGAGATGAGCACCACCCTTAGAGTTGGACATGACTAGCACGCATGTGCCGGGGGGGGGGGAGAGGAAGAGACCTTTACCTTTTTAAGAGGGTTTTGAAGATAAATGAGGTGGTGAAGTAGTGGCGGTACCAGTTCTGTTCTCCCCTCATCTAGAGTGACTTTTCTTGCCTGATCCAGGTTTCAAACTCAGGCTTCCTGTGTCCTCATCCATCACTCTGTTCATGACACCCCACTGGGTATCTATTAATCCCTACTCCCCCCCCCCCCACTTTGTGATGCTTAGTGCTTAGTTTAGCTGCTGTGTTACCTTTTTTTAAAAGCAGGAGCTTGGTGGGACATATTGAAATTGTTTAAAGTAGAAGATGGCATATAGTCAATCTAAGCAATATAACACAATGATGATTACATATGCATATCAATTAATGATTTTTAAAAGCACTGCATCCACTGCATAACCACCACCACCCATGGTGCTACAAGGTTTACCCACTAAAATGTTCGTTCTATTTGCTTACCATCTGTGAGTCTTATCCTCTTTCCTGAGCCCCCTCTGTTATGGGTGGTGCCTGTAGCTGATCATTGTTTGTTCACGTAGAAGACAGGGCTTTCTCAAGGGTGGCCCCTTCCCTGCAAAACAGCCCCCCCCCGCAAGAGAGGCTTCCTGCTCTTACTTGACTCCAGTTTTGTTTGAAGAGCAGTAGAAGTCTTTTTACTCTTCAGGCTTCAGCGCGTGAGAAGTTGAGATACGTTTTGTTTATGCAGCTGCCTACTTTTTAGCTGCTGTGCTTAATCGAAGCATAGCCCTTCGATGTGATGCAGTGCATGGTTGATTTCAGTTGTAAGCGACTTGGGAGGACTCTTCTGAAGGCCACAAACACATCCAGTGAATAAATTCCCCGTTCAGGTGCTCAGCTAGAGTGGCCGCTGGCGCAACCCGGGCTGAAGAAGAGAGAGCTTTCTCTTTCACCATCCGAATTTTAATTGCCCATTACCGGGCTCTTCAGGTGCAATTCAAAAAGGATTTGCAGCGGTGGAATCTGCAAGGGTTTTAGAGGATTAGCAAAGCTGGCCAGTAAATCGGGAGCCCCTTTGCCTCAGCCTTCGGATTATTGGCTTCCCCGTATCCCAAGATGAGGTCGGAGGCCCCATTGCACGCCTTGTCTGCTGCTGGTATTGTCAGGATGCTGGCGTTCATCTCATCAGCACTCTAAACACGGCTTTCTGTTAAGTCTGCGTACTGATGGGGGTCATGTTACCGGCATTTTGTGGCGTGAAAACAAAAATCCCGGAAGAATAATTTGCACACCTTAGGGTAAACTGGAATAAATCAGAACAGAAGCTCTTGCTTCAAAGTCCAGTTGTGAGGTTCAGGTTGTTGTAGAACTTTGGGGAGGGGGTGCGTGGACTGGTATTGTGTGACAACACAGAGATGTATACAGGTGGAGCATGGGGTCCCAGGGGATACTTGGGATTGTCACCCATGTCTCTGCCACTGCTGTTTTATTTCTGAGCTTTTAGTGGAGACATGGTGGCATCCTCTACCTCCTAAGAGAACCCAGAAGAGGCAATGCCTCCCTTGCTCCCAGGGCTTCTCATTTATTTACCAGGCCACAGCTGCTTAGTGCCTTTGGGACTGAATGGCCCTGGTGTGATCCTCCCTGGAAATTCAACATTTCTGCTGCAGAAAGCAGCCTGAGCTTGCAGGCAGTGTTTTGATGCAAATCAAAGCCATAATTCTAACCCTGGTTTCCTGTGCATATCTTGGTCTGGATCCTAGTGTCCATCTGCCCCCCAAAGGGAGGGTTACCGTCTTCATCTCAGCATCCTCCCATCTTCCCCGTTAATCTCTTAAATTGCAAAATGCAAAAACACAACTCCCTTTTCATTCCCCTCTGAACCATTACATTTGGCATAAAATGCCTTTTCCTCTCTTACACAGATCTCTGGTGACGAATTCTTTGCTGACACAGTGGCAGATATTCTGCTGTATGTTTCCCGGGATCTGAGTGACAAGGTAAGCTGCCATCTTGGGGCGTCCCTTGTTGCCTTTAAGAGCTGTGTTAGGCTTTCCAAGTTTCCAGCATCTGCCTGGAACTGATGGAGCCACAATGTCATCAATCAATCCTGAGTGGTGCTCCCAGCCTTAGGGGAGGAAAAGAATACATCCTGTCTACAACAGTCACTCCATCAGGTGGGCAACATGCTTCCCAACCATCCCTTCTTCTCTAAGCCCCCTTGAGTCCTTTCAGGGAGAAAGGCCAGAGAAAAATATTTTAAATAAAGAAGCAAATAAAACAAATCTGGCTTGATGTAGGTCACATGTGGGTCTAATAGTAGACATGTTCCAGAGTACAGAACAGGCTGGCTTTTTAAAAAGAGTACAGTACAGGTGAATACTTTAGGATTCATTAGAAATTGGGGATGGGAGTGATCATTTAAGAGCATAAGAACATAAGAGCCATGCTGGATCAGGCCAAAGGCCCATCTAGTCCAGCTTCCTCACAGTGGCCCCACCAGATGCATCTGGGAGTCCACGAGACTAGATATCTGTCTCCTGATACCACTCCCCTGCATCTGGCCCTTGAAGTACTGGAGTTTTAAGCCTGGAGATGACACATCCCCATCATAGTTTGTAACCTGTGGTGGACTTTTCCTCCAGGAATCTGTCCAATCCCCTTTTGAAGGCATCCAGGCCAGATGCCATCACCACATCCTGTGGCAGGGAGTTCCACAGGCTAACAACACGCTGGGTGAAAAAATATTTTCTTTTGTCTGTTCTTACTCTCCCATTTATTATACCTTAAGAAGAAAATGTATGTAAATCCATGAAAGTTGCAAATGTAAAGGAACATTTGTGTAAAATGCCTGTCCATGCACCTTTGTGTAATTAATTGTGCTACAAAAAATTAATAACTTAGTTGCTTGCTCATCAATTGAGAAGTTTGTTTGATTTTCCTGTATTGACTCATATCAAGTTCATTATTTTTGCTACCATTCTTTAATATAGGAGTAAAGAAGCTTTTCCTGTGCTTTTCTTTTGAACTTTGGTCCTTACCAGTCCTAGCCAGTGGGACCAATGGCAAGGAACAGCAGGCATTGTAATCTGAACACGTCAGGAGGGTTGCAGATTCCCTTCCACTAGCAGTCAATGGCTAGAGTCCTCTTGCACAGCATTTACATCTGCAACAGGGCTAGCAGCTGCCGCCACAAATTGCTGCTGATTGAAGGCTCCTTGGGGGAATTTCACGGTGCACCCAGGCATTGTTGCGCTGGGTACAAGTTATATGGACCCCACAGTCTCCTTTAACCGGTGGCAAATTGGCACTGCTGCCGATGCCTTCCCTGTTACACATCTGAAGCCTCACAACAGGATTTCTGCCATGAACTGCTAATGCAAAGCCGGAGATCCTTAGGCCCTCCAGGCATACAGTGTTTAGACACGGTGGACTCATGCAGCAGGGTTGGAACCACCAGAGAGTATTTGAGATGAGCAAGGCTTGCATCTGTTGTCCCATGAGAGTTCTCTGTCCTGCTAAGACCATGAAGCTCTACTTTATTTATTTATTTTATTTTATTTTTTCATTTCTAGACCGCACTGATTTTCCCACAGGAACTCATGCAACCCACAGATTGCATGAAAAATAATAAAAACAAGATGCTGCTTAGCCTCTACTAATGCTGTAATTTGAGATAGGAATAAAAGTAATGCAGAAAGCATTTCCACCCTACTGAAATTCACTCACTACTCCCTTGGTTGCATTGTTTGTTTGTTTGTTTGTTTATTACATTTGTATACTGCGTGACTTACTGCTCTACTTAGGGGAGCTAACAATGAACATAACCAATATATTATTTCCCTCTGTTCCCGACAATCCAAAGACATACACACTCCCATTAAAAATTAAATAATAAGACCAAAAAAATAATAATAATAACAAGAGCAAACAATTAATTGTAGTAGGCGTGGTTCTTAGCAAACGATTCCATATGTGTTGAGGCTCACATTTTCTTGGAAGTTCTGAAGGCCAAATCCCTGCTTCTAAAATTAAAGCTACGGTTCTTTGAGACAAAAACAACCAACCATCTTTTTGGACGGTGACAAATTAAGCCGGAACCCTTTGGACGAGGCAGGGTGGTGGCTAGGCGAATGAGTGGGCGGGATCAGCTCATTTCCAAGAAAACCTTTCATTCCCTTTGCTGAAGGCCTGCGTGTGGCTTTGCTGAAGGCCTGGGTGTGGCCACGCCCAGGGAGGCTCGGAGAACATCCACCCATACCCCGAGCCTTCTCTGTGGCTGGCCCCACCATGTGGAACCATCTCCCAGCAGAAGTGCGCCTAGCAGAGTCCCTGCCAGCCTTCCGGAAGGCATTAAAAACTCTCCTCTTCCGCGAGGCATTTGGTGACTGAATCCCTTCCCCCCCCCCGCCATCTGTAAAGCCATTCTTCATTGCTTAGTTTGGCAATTTGTCTTAATTTGTGTTAATTTGTGTTAATTTGTGTTAATTGTCCAATTGTTTCTATTTTAATAGTTGTTATTAGTTCTTTTTATGTTGTAAACCGCCTGGAGTTCCTTCGGGAAGACAGGCGGTATATAAGCCTAATAAATAAATAAATAAATAAATTGGGAAAGGCGCTGTGAATGGGTTCAGTCCTGTTTGTGGGTGTCGATGGTGCCGCTTTTGTCCTTGCAGTCGGGGGGTTTCTACAGCGCCGAGGATGCAGATTCCTACCCCACCGTCCAGTCAGAAGAGAAGCAAGAAGGGGCGTTCTGCGTATGGACAGAGGAGGAGATCCGACAGCTTTTGCCCGACCCCATCGAAGGGAACCCGGAAGGGAAAACCTTGGCCGATGTCTTCATGCATCACTACGGGGTGAAGGAGAACGGCAACGTGAATCCAATGAAGGTGCAGCGGGCGTGGGTGGGGAAGCAGGTGGGCCCCCTTTTTTTGCTGCCAAGAATGGCCCAGGCTTATGATGCTTGGGGTCCAGGCTATACGATTGTATGGTTGCCCATTTGAGTCGCTCAGCTGGGAGAAAGGACCGCTGCCCTGCCCTGCGAGGTGTGTGGCTACAGAGGTAGATGGCCAGACAGCGATGAAGCTCTTCTAGGGTCTATGGACAGGAGCAGAGAGGGGTCTGAGCTTGTTCTGCTTCCTCTCCTCTTCTGCAGCTCAGAGAGATTCTGGCAGCCAAAAAAGGCACCACAGGCCTCGAAGGAAGGGCTCACAAGTGCATGGATTGCTCTTGTGTCTCCGGGCCCGTCGTGCACTAGCCCCAGGCAGCCAGTCTTGGCTTCTTAGCAGAGAACTGTATGTTCTTGAGGAACTTAAGTCCTTCTTATGTTCTAAAGATGTTTGTGCTCCAAAACCTCCACAGAACAGGCTCTGCAACACTTAATGCTTCCTGTCAAATAAGGGACAGGGACGGGTGGGGTGACCGGGGTGACCTTGTTACCTCAAAGATTTGTGTTACTTCCGCCCCTCCTCCCCAGCTAACCCCTAGGGCAGAGCTTCAGGGTTGGCCAAGAAGGATAAAGGCCCCACTGAAGACCAATCAGGGGCCACAGTACTCCTCCCTCAGCCCACTTCCATGTCAATCTAGGGAACAACCACACTGCCCTCACTGGCCCTCAGCCAGACGGTGCGTGTGTGTCCTTTTTCTGAACACACAACCCCAGGAGACAAGCACACAAGCACACCGCCAGCTCTGCAAAGTATTTGAAAGTAAACAGCTTTTACAGTAACAATGGGGTACAGGAGTCTCAGCCAGCTGAGGCATAGACGTACGCAGTGGGAGCAAGCGACACTGAGGAGACACTGAGGGGGGAATTGGGAGAGATGGACATTTTGTCAGAACTTCTGTACGGATGTGTGTCAGAAGCCTCAAGTGATTCCATGTTGCTTCTGCAAAAGGCAGGGCCTCTAGGGCAGTGTTGGTGAACCTATAGTGTCAAAGGTGGCACTCGGAACCCTTTCTCTGAGCACCCGACATCGCCCCTTCACAGCCACCTGTATTCAGGTTAAATTGCTGTATTGGCACTTTGAGAAAAATTAGTTTGGGCACTTGGTTTCTAAAAGGTTCGCCATCACTGCTTTAGGGGATGGTCCCTGATTTTTCTGGCCCAAATGTTAGGGGCGTTGTTGTTTTTTTTACCTCTCAGCAGTTATTTCAGAACCACCGGTCGGCTGATCTGAAAGCAGCATTTGAGGCTTAGAATTTTTTTAGTCACAACCAGCACCTCTGGGCCAAAAATCCTCTTAGTTCCGCTGTGAAACCTGCCAAGATGGCGCAAAGCAGAAGTTTGTTTGCTTATCTGGGACAGTGGAGGAAAATAAATTAAAATCTGTTAGCATATGTGTTGTGGGACTTGTCTTTGATTAGGTGGAGGGGAAAAATCGTAGATTTCTTAGTTCCAATTGAATGGCTGTTTGAATGCTGGGGAAACATCTGAAAGCTTCCGAAAGGGAAGCCTTTCTTTCTGGAAAGAAGGGCCTTTTCACACGACCCCTAAAATCCGCTGGCCACTTAAATTCGGACCAGAGATCTTGGGGGTTCGTTGCTCTTCCTGAGTCCCCACCCCTCCACACTTCCTTGCTCCTGTCTGTGTGAGGGGAGGGAGAAAAAAAGGGACAAAAGAATGCAGGCTCACCTCCGTCTGCCGGTCCAAGCCGCCCGAGCCCCGTCGTCGTCCTGATTCCTTCTCTTAAAGGGGTGGGAGGCAAAAAAACAACAACAAACAGAAGCGAGGAGAGCCCGTCACTCTAGGTTACATCCGGATCTGGGATTTTTCACCCTCCGAGAGCAGGTACCTGAAAAGTGCGCTGGGACGCGCTTAGGTGGGCGTGGTCACACTTAATTTTCTGTAAACTCCGGAGCTGGTGGGGAAACAATTTTAAGCTCTGGAGCTGGGAGCCATTTGCGGCGGAGTTTAGGGGTCGTGTACAAATACCCGAAGTTATCTTGGATCCTGTGCAACAAAGGTGTGAGAAAGGTGTGTGTGCTGCAGTCTGGGAGAACAACTTGGAAGTGTGGCTTTCATAAAAGAGAGAGCCAGGGCTTCCTCCTTAGACAGCACTGGTCTTAATTGGTGGGAGAAGATGTTCAGTTCTGTATGATGTTGGTTGATGAACAGCTGAGCCTGGCCTCGAGAGCTAATGGAGTAGTTGGCTGGCCCCAGAGTACTTAGAAACTGCTGATACAGATTTCAGAGGCAGCTGAACCATAGAACCGAAGGGATGCCAGAGGTCATTTGGTCCACCCTCTGGCCAAGGGATCCTTGAAAGGAAAATGCAGTCATTATTGAAGAGGCCTGTCTAGTTGCCTCCAGCTTATGGTGACCCTATGAGAGTGTGGCCTCCAAAATGCCCAATCCTTAGCAGCCCGGTAAACTCAGAGCCACAACTACCATAACTGAGTCAACCCATCTCATACTCAGTCCTCATTTTCTCCTGTTGGCTTCCGCTTTCCCCACAATGATGGTCTTCTCCAGCTTCTGCTCTCATGGTGTGCCCAAAGTGTGACAGCCACTGGGGAGATGACGTTCTGCTAATATGGACCGTATTAAAGATATTGCCCTTATTAATAGAATATAGTGCAGTGTTCATGGAAACATTGTGTTAAATCGCTAGTCTCAAGATTTCTTTCCAGTGCAGAACCTTAATTGTGAACACGGGATCCAATTTATACTTTTTAATGCTTCTCTTTCTCTGTCATCTTCTTTGTTTATATGTCTTTCCAGTTATCATTTACTTGCCATGTCCCTTTTCCCTAAATTAATGCTAACCGACTGAGATATTTTGAACATCAACTCTCCAAAGGTGTAGTCAGCCTGGGTGGGAGTCAGAGATTCTCTGAGTTGAATCCTAAAACCTTGGGAAGACCAACGCCTGAGAACTACTATCCAAAAGCAAGAAAAAGAAGAATGTCAGATGTTTTAGTCTTTTATCCAAATGAGGGGTCCCGCGCTAGCACGGGAGGGCCAGTGAATAGAGATGGGCACGAATCAAAAAATAGCATTTCGTTTGTCGTTTGTCATTTGTAGGGTCAGTTTCGGTTCGTTTCCGGTTTTCGCGATTTTTTTGCAAAAAAATCGTTTTCGTTCGTTTCGTTACCATTTCGTTACCATTTATTTCATTTTTTGTGATTTTTAAAGAATTTTAAGCAATTCACTCATATTGCAGTAACGGAAACGAAATGCACGACAAAATTTCCGGTGTTTCTGTTTGTTTCATTTCATTTTAGAGACAAAATTCGTTTGTCGGTTCGTTATGTAATGAAACAAAAAACCAAAAACGGAAACGGAAAATTGTTCGTTTCGTGCCCATCTCTACCAGTGAATTAAAACAGGCTGAATAGTGATATACTGATGTGGAGCTAAAAAGTCTCTCTCTCTCTCTCTCTCTCTCCCCCCTCCCCCCCATTCTCTGATGTTGGGCTTCCCCCCTCCCCCAGGACCCTCACAATGAACTAAAAGGGAAGAACGTCCTCATTGTGCACTATTCCCTGGAACTTACAGCCGCCCGGTTTGGCTTGGAGCTGGAACAGCTGAAGACGATGCTTGCTAAAAGCCGGGAGGCACTGCTTAAGGCACGGGCCCTGCGGCCCCGACCCCATCTGGATACGAAGATGCTGGCAGCCTGGAATGGTGAGGAGCTTCTTGGGCTGAGTCCAGTGTTGCGAATTCACGGTGCGCTTAGAGGCCTGTGCTAGGGCTGCCCATGTTAAGACGCAGGATGTATGTTAGCCATGACTGGCTCTTCTGTGATTATTGAAGCAGAGTTGAAGCACCACCATCCCCATCCAGCAGATCTTCCACCACCCTATCAGATCTTCTTCTCTGATGCTGGAGGAAGAGCCTCTGTTGTGGCTGGAGCTGCTTGTCCTTGTTCTGCTGTTGATGCTTGCCTCAACCCCTCCAGCAAGCAATAATAGAGCAAAGCTCTCTCTCTGTCTAAGCTGCCTAGATGCCCTAAGTCGGTGGTCCCCAACCCCCGGGCCGCGGACCGGTGCCGGTCCGTGGACCGGTCGGCACCGGGCCGCCTGGAGAGGCCGGGGAGGCTCCTCCCCTTTTCCTCCGCCGCCCTCCTCCTCCTCCTCTTCTCTCCCGCGGGCGGCCGGTGGAGGAGGAAGGCTGGAGGAGCGCAGGAGGAGCCGCCGCCACCGCCGCCGCCTCCCTCCTCCCCTCCCCTCCCCTCCCCTCCTCCCGGGCCGGCCAGCCGGCGACTCTGCCCCAAAACGCTGGCGCCACGGCGGCGTTGGCGGTGGCCGCTTGGGCTCAGCCAGGAGGGACGCGGCGGCGTTGGCAGAGGCCCAGAAGACCGGGCTCTCCTCCGTCCGTTGCTCTGCTCTGGCGGTCGGACGGGGGTGGGAAACACCGCGAGCGAGCGAGCTAGCCCCGCGGCTTGCAGGCAATGCTCCTCCTCACTCGCCGCCTGGGTCGCCTCCCTCCTCCTCTCCTTCCCCTCCGCCTCGAAGCTTTTCTCCCCACCGGTGCGGGGCAGAGGAGGAGTGCTGCCGCTCCAGCCATGCGCTCTCCGGCGCTCCAGACAGCAGCCTCCGCTGCGAAGGTCCTACAGGAGGAGGAGGAGGAGGAAGAGGAGGCAGAGGCGCCCATCCTCCTCCTCCTCCCCCCGGGATCCCGCTGCTGGCGCCCAGCTCACTTTCCCCGGCGGAGGAGGAGGCCCACGGCGGCGGCGGCAGCAGGAGCAGCTCTTGGCCCCAGTGCCCCACGCGCGGCACCCGCCCGCCCGCGCCAGGAAGCGCCCTCGCGGCACCGACGAGCCGCCGCCTCCTCCTCCTGCTCCTGCTCCGGTTCCTCCTCCTCCTCCCGCCGCCGCCGCCGAAGGAGCAGCAGCAGCAGCAGCAGCGAGGGCAATTGCAGAGGGGTGGCAGCGGCGGCGGCGGGGGGCGATTGCGGGGGGCGATTGCAGAGGTGCCCCACCGAGGCGGGCGGCAGCGGTAGCCGCGGGGCGCCCTCGCCGCCGGCCGCGGAGGCGCGGCCGAACCCGGGCGGCTGCCATGGCCGCCGACAGGAGGAGGAGGCGGGGGCCTGCCCGCCCAGGCGCCCCGGGCTCTCCCTACCCCGCCTGTGCACGCGGGGGGGGAGCGGCACACCCGACGCCCCCAGCCGGCGAGCGCCGCCGCCGCCGCTCCCATGGCCCCCCGCCACTCCCCCACCGGCCTCCCTCCCCTCCCCCCTCCCGCTCGCCCGCCCGAAGGTCAGGCCCTCCAGCTGGGACCCCAGGGTGGGAGGAGAGGCTTGGCGTTCCCACAGGGGAGGGGGGCACCAAGGAGCGCCATGGTGAGGTGTCCCTGCCGCCGCCCAGGCTGGCGAGAAGGTCTGCCTTGCCAGCTGCAAGGAAGCCACCTCCGTGCACGGGCAGGCACAGGCTCGTGAGAACAGCCCACCACCACCACCTCCACACGTGCTGGGCCTGGGGAATGGTTGCTGTGGGAAGGGCTACCTGCCTCCCGAGCCTTTCCTCGTGGCGCCTGCGTGTGTGTGGCTGCTCGGGTCTTGACTCAATCTCTCCCCCCCCCTCAGTCAAAAGTCCTGTTGCCAGGAGGCCCTGGGGAACCGGACACTCTGCCCGGGGAGGGGCGCGCCTCCGACCCCCCCTCCTCCGCGCCTCTGGGTGCCCACAGGGCGACGCGAGGTCCTGCGCAAAAGGTTTCACGCGGGGCAGGGTCGGGGCGCAGTTGCCGCGCCGCCCAGCCGCTCCCGTGGCCTCCCTGCAAGGCACACACGCGAAGCCCCCCTGCACCCCCTCCTCCATCCCCCCTCCTCCGCCCCCCACCCTCCCCTGCACCCCCCCGACCCCCCCATTCCCCACCCTCCCCACCCCAGCCCCGGGCCACGGAAAAATCATCAAATATTTTCCGGTCCGTGGGGACAAAAAGGTTGGGGAGCACTGCCCTAAGTACATCCGATCTCGCCTGATTTCGGAAGCTAAGCAGGGTCAGCCCTGGTTAGTACTTGGATGGGGGAACCACCAGGGAATACCAGGTGCTGTAGGTGCCTGGAGTAGGAACTGGCAAGCCACTCCAGTATTCCTGCCAAGAAAACTCCATGGACGTGGAGTCACGAAGTGTCGGTCACGACTGTAACGACACAACACACACACTCTCTCTCTCTCTCTGTCTAGGGGGATCCTTTTTTCCTAAGACATTCATCCTGTATGGCCACCAGGGGGCAGCACCTCCTTTCTCTTGGCTTTCTCGCTGGCACTTGGAAAGAGTCCTCTTTAATCCAGGCAGCTGTTCAAGTTATTGCGGCTTTTCTCATCATTACATAAATGAACTGATGGTGGAGGTGGGGAATACTGCTGTTTGTTACAGAATGAAAATACCAAATGGGTAAATGAAAAGGATGGTAGACAAACACAGAGATCTGTCTTTGCAGTGTTCCCCCTTAGCAAGTGGTTCCAGAATGCACAGGCCTCTCTTTGGAAATACGATCTCTCTCTCTCTCCCCCCCCCCCCCAAATCGTAACAGAGTGCCCATCTTTGAAATATTGTGGGAGAAATAGCATCTGAAGAGTTGTTTACCATCTTTGGTGGTGGTGGTGGGGAAACGTTGTGCCACAGAGTAGTTTCCAAGAGCAGGGGGTCTAATGGAATCAGAGACTGCAGGTTGGAGGTAACAGGGCTGTTTGATGAGCTGTGGTTCCAGTCTCGTCCCACCCAGTTTTCCTGTTCCTTCTGAACCTACCTGCAGACTTCACAGCAGCTGAGGTGTCTATGCGGGTGATGGAATATATTTCCACAGCAGTAGCGTATGGCTTTGAACCCTTTGTAATGCCAGGTGTTTTGGAAGAGCTTAGTCATGAATGCGCAGTTAGGACCTGCTAGCTTTACAAAAGCCCTGCTTCTTTGTAGAGGTAAGAACTCATGGGACGGTTGATACAGATCCGCATAAATTCCTGTGGTTTTTTTTTTTTACTCTCCTTGGAGGGTGTGGCTGTGCAGACTGTCGTGAGGAGCACCTACTCTTTCAAGAGTTTACCTCTGCATCATTGTCAGCTCCAAAGGGATGAGGCAATTCTGTATTCCAGTTCTCTCTCTCTCTCTCCCACCCCCACCCCCGAATTTCTAGCAAAGAGTGCAACAGTGGAACCACTCTCTCAGCAGTAAATGTAGCAGTTGTCCACCCAGTGGTAGGTTGCCATCCACATATGGTAGTTTTGCATGCAGAATCTACCAGGGCTCCATAAGCGTTTGTTGGACTGCATCTCCAAGAACTATGCTGACTGGGGTTGATGGGAGAGCTGGAGTTGCCGACCCCTCTGTAAACAGCCGTTTGTTCTCAGAACGTGGTGTGTTCAGTTAGATGTCAGGAGCCTGTGAACTGGCTTGTCTTGTGCCTTTGTGAATCTTGGGGGTGGGGGTGGGCGGGAGTTTCCCATGGAAGTGTTTTGGGGGCCTGTCAGTCCACCTGCACCTATTCTCCCCTGCTTTCCCTTTCTCCTTCTCCTAGGCTTGATGATCTCGGGCTTTGCTCAGAGTGGAGCTGTCTTGGGCAAGAAAGAATACGTTGAACGGGCTGAACGGGCCGCCTCCTTCTTGCAGGAGCACATGTTTAACAGCACCACCGGGAAGCTGATCCGAACCTGCTATCGGGGTCAGGGCAACTCAGTGGACAAGGGGTAAGCAGCCAGCAATCCCGGACAAGTCCAGGTATTGAAGGAAACAACCACCGTGCCTGGAGGAGGTGGAGGAGGGGGGGAGTAAATCCATTGGCAGAGTGGCTACATGGAGACTTGGAACCTCCCGGGATCAGTCTCTGGGGTCCCCTCTACGAAGGATCAAAGAAAAGAGGAGGGGGAACGGCCTCACTTTGCCTGAGAGGGCGGCGAGTTGCTCCTTGTTAGAAGTAGGCAGCAAAGCAAAAGCAGCAATGCAAACCATGCTGCTTCTGTACCACCCCATAGTGCTTAAAGCACTCGCTGGCCAGTTTACCATTTAATTAGGCAGCTACACATTACTCTCTCCCCCCCCCCGGCCGAACAGCAAGCTGGATATTCAGTTTACCAATCTTGGAAGATTGGAAGGCAGAGTGAACCTTGAGCCAGCTACCTGGCATTAGAACCTCAGGTCTTGAGCAGACTTTTGCCTGCAGTACTGCAGTTTAGCTGCTGGGGCACAAGGCTCGGGGGTTAAAGGTCAAGTGGACAAATCTATTGATGTATTTATTTCTATTCCGCATTGTCTTCCCGAGGGAATTCCAGGCGGTGAACAACAACAACAATATATAACCATGTTAAACAGATATAAACCATGCACCTAAGCAGTGTGTCATGCGGGGGCAGGTGTGGGTTGAGGCATATGCAAGGGAGGAGAAGAAGGAAATTCCATTTTTCTTCTGATCAGAGAAGGTCTTAAAACAGAGGCAGGAATCTTTTGGCCTCCAGATGCTGCTGCTGCTGCTGCTGTTATTATTATTTGAGTTTCTATCCCATCTTTCCACCACTGCATAGTGTTTAAGACAGCTTCCAAGCATCATGGAAAGTAAGAAAAACAAGTTCAGACTAATTAAAATCAGATAAATGTGACATGGGAGCAAAATCCATTAATATTAGTAGGCATGGAAACATTTAAAACCACCACCCTGGTTTCAAAGTTTCATAGACCAGCTTAAAAAGACATGTGTTTGTCCCCTTCCCGAAAACAGGGAGAGTGCAAACTGTCCCCCATCTCTGAAGAGAGAGAGTTCTGGCCCTGGGGGAGCTGCGCAGGAGGAAGTCCTTGGCCATGTGTTTGTCTAGCAGGCTGCTGCATCCGTTTCTGAGCTCCTGAGGACTTCTCCCGAATAGTCTCAACATCGGGACTGATGCTGGTGACATTTTGGCACACAGCTGTCCTCAACGCCATCCAGCATGGCCCATAAGGCGAGATTCTGAGCGTTGTAGTTCAAGACCTCTGGAGACTCAGCGAGACCTCCTCCCTGCTTGCAAGTGTGCGAACAGATTAAAAATAATAATAATCCCTGTGCACAAGGCAGGGCATCTCCTGGGAAGAAGGCTTCCTTCATCCATGCGGAAGATGGCCTTGTCTGCTCCTTGGTCCCTGGTGGTTGTGCCTCTCCTGGAAGACTCCTCTCCTGCTCTGTTTTTGCAGCCGGCCTCCCTGCCTGCTGTGATTAAGAATACAGTTGACCCTTGTATATAACAAACAGCTTGTATAACATAAAATCTGTACAACATAAAAAAATTCTGGAGATAGGGGAAATTTGCTTAACAGAATTGCCTATGGGGTGAATTCATACAACATAAAAATGGAACTACTCCATTTTCAATGCATTCCTATGGGAATTTGTATAAAGGAAAATTTGCTTAACATAATTTAATTTGGAATGAATTATTGTAAGTGCATTAACTTGGCATCCTCTTGCATAACCCCTAGGCCAGTTGTATTGCCCCCATATTATAGCAAATGAGCTGAGAGCGGAATACAGTATAGTGATCTGTTGGGGGTCCTCCAGTGAGTTCACGGGTGAGGTCCTCCTTCATGTTGTCGATTTTCAGCTCATAGTTCACTCTTGTGACCATCTTCCAGGGCAGTTAAGTGCAAATACAAAGGGGAATGCCACGTGGTGGGAACTGTGAGTGTGTACAGGTATATACTAGAGAGTCCAGGAATGTGTGCACAATAAACAGGGACACAAGATGACTGAAATACGTACTTCCTTTTCATTGAAAGCTGAATTAGTAAGTAAGTAAATTTATTGATTATTCCTATGACCATATCAACCAATAAAAAAAGCTGAATTAGATGATACTATTAACAGGTCATTAGAAGCAGAGCTCTTTTAAAAGGAAAAGACTGTCTGTTTATCCTAGCATGGTTTTACCCCAATCTGCATCTGGCCAATTTGCCTGCTTTTGCCTTGTCCTTGGTCACTGGGAGGTGAGCATGGCTTTAGGGCCATGCCTGAGCTTCCAGGCATGTTACCCTGAAAGCTTTGTGTGCCCAGAGAGATAACTTCATCATAAGATGAAGTGGGCCTTTGCCTGTACATGTGAGGCGACACTGGGATACCCAGCCTGCCAACCCCATTGGGAAGAACGCCATACCTTTTGGCTTTCCGTAGCAGTGCGAGAATTGCTTCACTGGGATCGGTTCGTTTTCACTTGTGAGAAACAGAAGCTTCGGAGGCCCAGATTGGTCCTTTCCTTGACTCAGGCCTCCCCAACGTCTGCTCCAATTAAGCTTGTGTCGGCGGCGATTAGGGCACCTGGTTGGTAATACTTGGCTGCTTAATGTTGACTGGCACTCAGCTCCAGACCTGCCTCTTGCATGCTGAGGGTGGCCTTTTTTTGCTTCAGCAACCAGAAAATAAATTGGGATGCTGGGAGAAAAGGAGGAGGAAGGAGGGTGGCATGGTGGAGGAAGCCGTGGAAGACATGACCTGGGGTGCTACAGGATACTGAAACATGAGAATTGTGCTCTCAGGCTGACTTCAGTGGGAAGATACTTCCCTCCGACTTAATGTCCCCCCTTAATGGGGACAGAGTTTCTGTTTGTAATTTGCTTGCCTTGAGTCAGATAGTGTGGAGGACCCCTGCCTTTGGAAAGGGAGTTAGTTGCTGCCCCACTGTTGTCACCTTGCAAGGCACATGTCTCCATAACTGTGTTCCAGAACCTTCGGTGGTGCCTCTGCTAGGCAATCTGGGGGGAACGGTTATCTCCTTTTTCCTTAACTGTCTCTTTTAAAATACAGTGGTACCTTGTATAAAGGAATTAATTCGTTCCAAATGAAATTATGTTAAGCAAATTTTCCTTTATACAAATTCCCATAGGAATGCATTGAAAGCAGAGTAATCCCATTTTTATGTTGTACGGATTTTCCCCATAGGCAATTATGTTAAGCAAATTTCCCCTATCTCCGGAATTTTTTATGTTGTACAAATTTTCTGTTATACAAGCTGTCTGTTATACAAGGTACCACTGTACTGTATATGGCTTTTCTAATAAAACATCCAAAGCAGATAAAATAGAGCTATACGGTCCAACGGAGGTTTAAGCAACAAGCAGCTGTGTCGATTGAGTGATGGCTTTTGTGTGTGTGTGTTGAGTAATGGTTTTTCAATAATGAACCTAAACTTGGTCTCACTCCAGTCATCTCATTCTTGCCACGGAGAGAGGGTCAAAAATAAGCAATCCAGGAGATGGATTCTCTGCCTTGCTTCTGGAATATATGTCTACTTTTGTTCCCCATTTTCATCTTTAGCCATTTGGTAGTTAGTTGGTGGTCTCTCCTGGAAATGTAGAGGTGGGACTCCAAGGGTCATCTCTTCCAGCTCCCTGGCAGGGAAGGAATCTGTAGATGAGGCATGTCCAAAGTTTGGCTGTCCTGATGTTTTTGGACCACAACTCCCAGAATTCTAAGCTTAGATTGCCAATGACAAGACTGTTTGCGTTGTGATCCAGAGCATCTGGAGGGCCAAAGTTTGGACATGCCTGCTGTAGATAAATGATCCCTGACGGACGGCCATAGTGCTTCTGCGTCGTTTTCTCTGATGGCGCTGAGGTCATCCTTTCCCCCCAAAAAATACATGCCACTGTATAATAAACTCCTTATTAGCAGGACGTTCTTCCTAATGTAGTCAGAAGGCATCATCACCATCACTTCAGAGTTGCAGAGCTGGAAGAAGGGCCCTATGGGTCACTGAGCCCCGTCTCTGTTAAGGAGGGCCCAGTGGGGAATCAAGCTCCCAACCTCAGCCAGAGACCTAAACCACTGAGTTCTCCAGCAGTTCATACCATGGGGGTTATGTGGCCTTACTATACTGTAGGTTAGGGTGGTCGATGGGAAATACCTCTTGTAATGCCGTTTCTTGCATTCCTCTTGTCCTCCTCCCCCCCTGCAGTTCTGTGCCCATCCGTGGGTTCCTTGAGGACTACGTCTTTGTCATTCAAGCACTCTTTGACCTTTACGAGGCTTCGCTGAACCCCAGGTGGCTGGAGTGGGCCGTGCAGCTGCAGCAGAAGCAGGACGAGCTCTTCTGGGATCCAAAAGGCTTTGCCTATTTCTCCACAGAGGCTGCTGACCCTTCCTTGCTCCTCCGCATGAAGGATGGTAGGTGTCCCTCAGAGACAGGCACGCCTGGCATGCCAACCGGGCTGAAACCTCCTCAGTTTCATGCAGCTCTCCATTCTGTGGTTGCGTGTTTAAATGTTGATTAATTTGCACTTTCTTTGTTATTGTTTGTGGTTTACAGTTTCTATTTTGTTATATTGTAAGCCTCCCAGAGTAGCCCTTCAGCTAAATGGTGGTATAAAAATCTAATACATATGTACATAAAGAAATAAGGAAGGAAGGAAGGAAGGAAGGAAACACGCACCTGTGGCTCTATTTTGTCCACCCTCCTGGGTTGGTTCAGGAGGTACACTGACTTGTTTCTGATTTTAATAAAAGGCATCCATTCATTCCCTCACTGAGTTCAAGAATGCTGGGGAATTCACCTGCCTATAGTTTCATACTGAAGTATGCCTGTTTTTGTAGTAGACAAATGATTTTTTTTTCTGGAGCAGGAATCTGATATCACCGTTTTTATTGTTCTGCACAGATCAAGGAAGTTGTTCAGCGCCCAGTTCTGCAGCTTCTAAATTTGCCTTACTTTTGTATTAATTATCTACCCGGTTCTGACATTTGTCGTGAGATTCTTAGCGCCTCACTGGCCAAGCTGGGAACGGAAATCGCAGCGTCCAGAGACAGAGATTGATAAAGAGATAGACCAGCAGGGACTTGGCATGAGATCCCAGAAGGGAAGGGAGGGAGTTGTTTGTAAGAGGCTGGTGGAGAATTCCTGCTTCTCCATCTAGAAACCCGGGTCTCCAGAGCCCTGGGGACTGCAGGTAACCCCTGGGTCCAAGTTTATTATCTATTATATTATATTTATTTATTATACAACTTATATGCCGCCCACTCCCCAACGTTTCTGCTCGTTCCCTTTTGGAATCCTGCTGTGTCTACCACACCCTTTGCGTTTGCGTCCTTCGACATGATTTTCCAAACCACATGGCCTTGCTTCAGCCCGTACTCCCATTTTCTAGTCTTGACAGATGAAAAAAATGTGGGGCGTTGAGCCTGGAACTGGATATCGGCACGAACCTGGAGAGCATAGCTGTTGGCTGAAATAAACTGACACAGGCTGAGGAGGGAGAGAGTCCTGACTTATCAGCATTGTGCCTTCCTTTGTCATGCTATGGTGTTTCGGTGTTGCATTAGTTTGTTCGCAAACTCTGGGCTATTGGAATTTGGCGGCAAATGGAATGATCTGGTTTGCAAGAAGCCAATGTCTATGCACATGGTGGGGAGACTCATCATTTCTCTGGCGGCTGGCCTAGCTGCTCTGAGGTTATAGTCAGATTAATCTGGGAGCAATAGGCTGACGGCCTTAGAAGGATGCAGCAGATAATATAATTCAGCTTCTAAGTTTCAGTGGCGACCCTTAAAAAATTGGACTGCCACACTACAGACCCCATCTGCCCGTGCTTACTTAGGAGTTGGCCCCGGATGAGTTCATTTGGGACCAGGGCTTGAAAGGTAATGAGATAAAAGCAAGGTAGTGCTTCTTGCCTCATTACTTGTGGTTGAGGAAGGGGTGAGATAATAGCAAAAGCTCATTCAACATAACAAATAGGAATGAGGCTCATTTAGGCAGAAAGGCAGGTGAAGCAATCCGTATTTTTCTATGTGATTTCTGTGACTCGCATGCAGGCATATTCAAAATATGAAGCCAAATACATCGAGACAAAAGGGGAGGGGGATTCTGAATGGGCATCAGAAGTGGGGGGGGGGGAACTGAGGAGGAAAGCAGGAGCCCTGCTTGTTCATAGAAAGTAGCATGGGGGTGGGGCACCTAGCAAAAGGCCAAGTCTAGGGACTTCCAGACTGCTCTGTTCAGGCACAGAGAAGGCTCAGGTATGTGAGCCTCTGGATAAGCACTTGAAGAGCCACGCCCACAGGTGAGCAACTTGTCCTCTTGTCTAGTTACTTTACAATTATTCCTTATGAACTGTTTTAGCCATTTTGAATGGACTTTTAAAAAAAGGTTTTAAGTCCTCCAAAGTTCACTCCAAAAGAATAAAAAAAAATTACACAGCAAGTTGAAAAAATCTTTTTATAATCGTAACAGTCCCTAATATAGATAGGGGGTGGTGTTTTGATAAATGGCAGAGTTGTTGTGGCGATCAAAACAGGGTTAGGCAAATGGATGGTGAACAAGCTTCTACATGGCTACCAGCCAGGATGCCTAACATAAGAACATAAGAAGAGCCATGCTGGATCAGGCCAAAGGCCCATCTAGTCCAGCTTCCTGTATCTCACAGTGGTCCCGCCAAATGCGTCTGGGAGTACACAAGACTAGATATTTGTCTCCTGATACCACTCCCATGCATCTGGCCCTTGAAGTACCCTGCAGGAATCTGTCCAATCGCCTTTTGAAGGCACCCAGCCCAGATGTCATCACCACAGCCTGTGACAGGGAGTTCCACAGACTAACAACACACAGTAAAAAAAAATTCTTTTGTCCTCACTCTCCCAACCCTCAATTTGAGTGGATGTCCTCTAGTTCTGGTATTTTGTGAGAGGGAGAAGAGCATCCCTCTCTCCACTTTACTCATGCTCTGCATAATTTTGTACATCTCAATCATATCCCCCTCAGGCACCTTTTTTCAGACTAAAGAGCCCCAAATGCTGTAGCCTTTCCTCATAAGGGAGCACCCCCAGACCAGTAATCATTTTAGTCACTCTCTTCTGAACCTTTTCCAGTTCCACTATGTCTGCTTTGAGATGTGATGACCAGAACTTTACCCAGGTGCAACCTTACTATCGTTTTGTACAACTGCATTATAAGGTTGGCTGTTTTATTTTCAGTCCCTGTTTTGATAATCCCTAGCATGGAATTGGCCTTTGAAACACATTTGCCATTTTGCAGCCCATTCTCCCATTTTGGAGAGATCCTTCTGGAGCTCTTAACAATCTTTTCTGGTGTTTACCACCTGGAAAAGTTTTGTGTCATCCGTAAACTTGGCTACCTCACTGCTTATCCCTGTCTCCAGGTCTTTTATAAAGAGATTGAAAAGCACCATTCCCAGGACAGATCCCTGGGGCACACCGCTTTTCACCTCTCTCCATTGTGAAAATTGCCTGTTGACACCTACTCTTTGTTTCCTGGATCTCAACCAGTTCTCAATCCATAGGAGGACCCCTGACTGTGCAATTTTCTCAGCAGCCTTTGGTGAGGGACTGTGTCAAAAGCCTTCTGAAAATCAACATAGACAATATCCACCGATTCACTCAAATCCATATGCCTGTTGACCTTTTCAAAGAATTCTAAAAGGTTTTTCAGGCAAGGCTTACCCTTACAGAAGCCATGCTGATTTTCTCTCAGCAAGGCTTGTTATTCTATGTGTTTTAAGATTTTCTCTTGGATGAGGCTTTCCACCATCTTCCCTGGGACAGACATAATCTGCTTTCAAGATGGCGGGCGGCAGCAACTCCCGTTTGTTCTCGCTCCTGCATCCGAGCGTTTTCCTGTTTTGTGGATATTGCTGCCTGAATTTTTGCTTTTTTTAATTTTATCCGCTGAGATGCCGTGGGGGGGTAAGTCAGGGTCCACGGAGACTCGGGGTGTAAGGGGGCTTTTTATTTTCTCTGGAGGATGGGCTTATGGCGAGCATTTTCCAACCAGCCGGTCCGGTTTGCCGCTCCATCTTGGCTGCCGGTTTTAGCCCGGTAATTTTATTTGCGGTCCGGTTTGCCTCTGCCATTGTTGAGTGCCCACCGTCCCCCTCCCTTCCCTTTTTATTCTCCCTCTTTTTATTCCTTTTTCATTTCTTTTGTTACCCACCTCCGCGTTGCCACTTGTGTTCCCGAGGGGTTCCCCCCACGGTCCGGGGTAGGACCCGTTGGCGATACGGGTCGGCCCCCCCCGACGGTCCTGAGGGCTCGTGAGGGGTCGGTTCGGCTGCCGCTCGTCGGACTCGGACCTGGTCAAGGGAACTGCGGCATTTTCCAACCAGCCGGTCCGGTTTGCCGCTCCATCTTGGCTGCCGGTTTTAGCCCGGGCGTTCGCCGCCTTGGGCTCCATCATGGCGGCGGTCGGAGTTTTCCCCCGGCGGCTCTCTTTGTGGCCTGGCTGTCTGCCCTCGTTCGGGGGTTGGCGTCCTTTTTCAATCCGCCTCCCCTCCGGCCGCCGCTGCTTGTTCTTTGTTGCGGCGTTTTTCCTTTCGCCTCGCTTCATCTCCGGCCGCCGTTGGGGAGTTACCGGGATTCTCTCCGGCTTTAAGGGGGTAGGCTTTATTCCATCTGCCTCCCCCCCTCCCCGCAATGGCGTTTTTCCAGCTGCCTCCCCTCCGGTTAGTTCAGCTAGCCGGCGGCGCCCGGTTTGGGATTCAACATGGCGGCGCCGGCGTTTCTCCCGGCGTTTCTCCCGGCGGTCCTCCCACTATGGCCCTGTGGCGGTGCGCCTACGGCTGGCCTGCCCTTGGGGGCTGGGTTTTTTTTTTTTTTTCCATCTGCCTTCCCCCCCCCCCGGCCGCTTTGGGAGCCGGTGGGTCTACCCCGGTTCGCACCCTTGTCTAGTCATTTAGGCGGCTGGCCGGCCGCGGGCCAATCCGGTCCCGGGCGGCAGGTCGGCCGCCGGCGAATCCGGTTTCGGGCGGCAGGTCGGCCGCCGGCGCATCGCTGTCATCTGTTGCCGGCCATTTACTCGGGCGGCTGGTCGGCCGTCGGCGATTTGGGCCGTTACTATCTCCGCCGGCTGGTCGGCAGGTCGGCCGCCGGCGAATTGGTCTCGGGCGGTGGGTCGGCCGCCGGTGAACCGGTCTCGGGCGGCTGGTCGGCCGCCGGTGAATTGGTTTCGGGCGGCAGGTCGGCCGCCGGCGTACCGCTGTCATCTGTTGCTGGCCATTAACTCGGGCGGCTGGTCGGCCGCCGGCGATTTGTGCCGTTACTATCTCGGGCGGCTGGGCGGCCGCCGGCAATTTGCTGCCGTCATCATCTCGAGCGGCCGGTCGGCCGCCGGTGTGCTGCCGATTTGAACGGCTGGTCGGCCGCCAGCGAACTTCTGCTGTTTCCATCTCGGCTGGCGGGTCGACCGCCGATGGGGCGCCTTGGTTCCATCTTCCACCATCTCGGGCGGCAGGGCGGCCGCCGGGGTATTGCCGCCGGTTATTAACCCTGAGGGCTGATTGGTCGCCAACGGACGGCCGAAGTGACCTAAGGCGACAGGCTGAATCGCGGATGGTTGGCTGTCTTTTCCTTCCCTTCCTAGTTCCCTTATTTACGCCCTTAGTTTCCTGTTCCATCTTCCTTGCCTTGTCCCCCCTACGATCTCATCTTCTCTTAGGCGGATGTATGTTGTACTTTTTATTGTTTTTTATTGTTTTTCTTTGTATTGTATTTGTTTTATTGTAATTTTATCGCACCTTTATTGTTATTTTACCGTCTTTGTTGGGTTTCAATTGTATAGTTTGTAGTAATTTCATTTAGATTTTGCGTTGTTAGGTGCGATAGATTTAGTGGTTATTGTATTTTGTATATTGTATTTTTTTTTTTTCCTCCAGGGCCGCCATGCTTGCAGGGACTCATATACCAACTGTGTCGGGCCGTGGGCGGTACGCTTGTAGTAGAGGGGTTAGTCGGATAAGAAGAACTCGGGTCAGGCAGCTTGTGCCTGTCCCCCGTTCTGACCCCTCTGCTCCCTGCCACGTGTCCAGGAGTCACTCCCCCAGCGCCCCTGGCCTTTCCTGCCTCCTGTTGAATGCCAGGTCAGTCTGTAATAAGATCCCCGTCATATATGATGCCATCTCTGACGGCCGGGCTGACCTGGCGTTTATTACCGAGACCTGGGTGGGCGATGATGGGGGAGCTTCCCTCTCTCAGCTTTGCCCTCCTGGGTATCTGGTCCAGGGGGTGGGAAGGTCAGGGGGTCAGAAGGGGGGGGGGAGTCGCCATCGTCCATCGGGACTCTTTTTATGTTAGCAGGGCCTCGACATTGGTCAGCCAGGGGTTAGAATGCCTTCACCTGCTGGTGGGGCAGCGGGATAGATTTGGTATTGTACTGGGTTACCGCGCTCCCCGCAACCCAGCCCAATCCCTACCAGAGCTCTCGGAGTTCATCGCTGCTGCGCTATTGAGGTCCCCGCGCCTCTTGGTTGCGGGTGACTTCAATGTGCACGTTGGCGGTGGACTTTCCGGTGCAGCTCTGGAGTTCATGGAATCCATGGCTTCCATGGGTCTATCCCAGCATGTTGTTTGTCCCACACACAGGTCTGGTCATACCCTGGATCTGGTTTTTTTCCTCCATGTCGGGGACTTCGAGTCTGGAGGTGGGGGACTTTGTCTCCTTACCTGTGTCATGGTCGGACCATCACCTGCTATCTTTCTCTTTGGCGATCGCGGCTCCCCCCCGCGGGGACCCTCGGGCCCCTGTTTTGGCCCGTCCCCGGAGACTCATGGATCCCCAGCGGTTCCAGGAGGAATTCGGGGAGTTTCCTGGCGGACTGACTGGCGCTCCGGCCGAGGTAGTGGCGAACCATTGGTTTGAAACAGCTGTCCACACCATAGACCGGATCGCCCCTAAGCGCCCTCTCCGTTGCCGAGCCCGGTCCTCCCCGTGGTTCACGGGAGAGCTCCGGGCGATGAAGCAGGTGAGGAGAAGGCTAGAGCGCAGCTGGAGAAAAACCCGGACGGTTACTAGTAAGGCTGCTGTTGATTCCCAGACTAGTCGCTATTCCAACGCGATCACGGAGGCTAAGTCATCTTTCTTCTCCGTGAGAATTGGTGAGGCCTCTAACCGCCAGGCAGAGCTCTTCCGGGTGGTTCGAGACCTCGCCAATCCTAGTCTGGTTAGGCCTCCTCCTACTGATTTCAGTAGCGAGAACTTCGCAGCCTTTTTTAGATCCAAGATTGAGGCCATCCGTGCCGGCTTTGACTCCGGTTGTGGTAGTACTGCCCCGGCATCCCCGGTTGCTGGTCCGCCTTCGTCGCCTCGGTTGGAGGAGTTTGGGCCTGTTTCAGCTGTCGAGGCCTCTAAGGCTATGGCGCATTGCCGACCGGCGTCTACTCCTTTCGACCCTTGCCCTTCCTGGCTCATTAAAGCTGCCAGTGGGACCATGGCCGAATGGGCTTCTGCCATCGCCACCGCCTCCTTCAGCGAGGGGGTATTTCCCTCTCGTCTGAAGGAGACGGTGGTTAAGCCCATTCTGAAGAAACCGGGCCTTGCGGCGGACAATTTGAGTAATTATCGTCCGATCGCTAATGTCCCATTTATGGGCAAGGTGATCGAGAGGGTGGCGGCGGTTCGGCTGCAGTCATACCTTGAGGATCGGCAGTGCCTCGATCCATGCCAGTCAGGGTTCAGGCCTCGTCGGGGGACTGAAACAGCTTTGGTCGCCCTGCAAGATGACCTGCTCCGGGCGGCCGACAGGGGTTGTTCTACCCTGTTGGTTCTCCTGGATCTGTCGGCGGCCTTTGATACCGTCGACCACGGTATCCTGCTGGATCGGCTCTCTGAGGTTGGAATCGGGGGCACTGCTTGCAGTTGGCTCCGATCCTTCCTGGAGGGCTGTCCCCAGTATGTTCAGTATGGGGGGGAGTTGTCGGCTCCGTGGGTTCTCCCTTGTGGTGTCCCGCAGGGGTCGTCGCTCTCTCCCATGCTGTTCAACATCTATGTAAGGCCGTTGGCAGGGGTCATTAGGAGTTTTGGAGTGTGCTGTCATCAGTACGCTGATGAAACGCAGCTCTATCTCTCCTTTTCCACCTCTGCAGTGGAAGCTGTGAAGGTCCTCGATGGGTGCCTGGATGCCGTGCTGACTTGGACCGGGGCGAACAGGCTTAGGCTCAACCCCGAGAAGACGGAGGTTATGTTCTTTGGGGGCTCGCCATCTGGGTACGGTGGCCCTTTTCCATCTCTGGGGGGAGTTTCCCTCCGGACGGTGGAGAGGGCGCGGAATCTGGGCGTGGTCCTGGACCCGGCGCTCACCATGGAGGCCCAGGTGGCGTCGGTGACCAGGGCTGCGTATTACCATCTACGCCAGATCGCCCAGATCCGCCCGTACCTGGATGCTGACTCTCTGAGAACAGTGGTCCAAGCACTGGTGATCTCGAGGTTGGACTACTGCAACGCCCTCTACATGGGGTTGCCCTTGAATCTCCTCCGGCGCCTGCAGCGGGTCCAGAATGCGGCGGCCAGGCTGGTGGTGGGTGGCCGTCGTTACGACCACATTACCCCAGTCCTGGCTCGTCTGCACTGGTTGCCCGTTGCGGCCCGGATTAGATTCAAGGTCTTGGTTTTAGTTTATAAAACCCTCCATGGCTTGGGACCGGACTACCTGGCAGAGCGTATCGCTCAGCAATCCACCTCGGCCCGACCTGTTCGGCAGGTGCGAGCGCACTCGCTGCGGGTTGCCACCCCTCGAGAGGCCCGGAAGACGGTCACCCGGAACCGGGCTTTCTCGGTGGCAGCCCCTTCCCTATGGAATTCCATCCCTAGCGAAGTGCGCTCTGCAGAGTCCCTGCTGGCCTTTCGAAAAGCTGTAAAAACTTATTTATTTCGAGAGGCCTTTGGTGAGCCCTGATTTTTTTTTTTTCTTCTCCCCGCCATCTTATACCCAGCGAGGATTGTTTATTCCTTTATGAGGTGGTTTGTTAGCTAGACTCGCTTGGGTTGACAGTCCGTACTGTCGGTTGTAGGATGCATTAGGTTTTAACTGTTTGTCTTATGTTTCTTGTTTTATTTTGCTGTTGAATTGTATTAATTGGCACTTGTTGCATAGTGTAAGCCGCTTAGAGTTCCGAAGCGAAGATAAGCGGGGTATAAATATAATAAATAAATAAATAAATAAATAAATAAATAAATAAGGTTAACCAGCCAGTAGTTTCCCAGGTCCCTCCTCCTGCCTTTTTTAAAAATTGGTGTGACATCCGCTATCCTCCAGTCCTTCGGCACTGTGGCCATTTTAATTGCATATTACCGTTAAGAGATCTGCAATTTCATTTCTCAGTTCCTTAATAACCCTTGGGTAGATGCTATCTGGGCCCGGTGGCATGTTGATCTTCAGTTTATCAATTAGTCTTAAAATATCCTCTCTTTTAACCTGTATTTGATTTAATTTTTTAGTCAAGAGGGGCTGTTTGGACAGCTGAATCTGCCCAAGCTATTCTGTCGTGAAGACAGATGCAAAGAAATTTAATTTATCTGCAATTTCCAAGTCCTTCATTACCTCCCCTTTTCCTCCCTCACCATCCAGAGGGCCAACTGGTTCTGTGGCAGATTTTCTATTTCTAGCATATTTAAATAAGCTTTTATTATT
Organism: Phrynocephalus versicolor; assembly: GCA_023846285.1. Classification (NCBI taxonomy): domain Eukaryota; kingdom Metazoa; phylum Chordata; class Lepidosauria; order Squamata; family Agamidae; genus Phrynocephalus; species Phrynocephalus versicolor. The sequence goes on along the minus strand of JAHTLZ010000010.1, from coordinate 20,742,711 downwards.
ACCCTTTATATTGCTATCCATACATTCCTCAAAGTCTTTCTTTGCCTGTCTTATCATCTTTTTACATTTCTTTTGCCATAGTTTGTGTTCCTTTTTATTTTCCTCATTTAGGAAAGATTTCCATTTACGGAAAGACCTCTCCTTGCGCTTTAGAGACTCTCTAACTCTACTTGTTAACCATGCTGGCGCCCTCGTGGACTTAGATGAGCTCTTCTTTCTTTGTGGTATGCACTTCTGCTGGGCCTCTACTACTGTTGTTTTAAGCAGGCTCCATGCACTCTGGAGAGATTGGATTTTTTTAGCTTCCCATTTAATTCTTGCTAACTAGTTTCGTCATCTGAGGGAAGTCCGCCCTTCAGAAATCAAGGGTTTTCATGTCAGATTTGCTTGACACTCTTCCCTCAACATGCATGGCAAAGGAGATTGCAGCATGGTCACTGTTCCCCAGAGGTTCAGTGACATTCATATCCGTGACCAGGTCCTGAGTATCACACAGTATTAGATCCAGAGTTGCCTGTTCTTGGGTGGGTTCCATGGCAAATTGCTCTAAGGCACAGTCATTCAGCATGTCGACAAACTCACCCCCTTCTCCTAGGCTCCAGTGGCGCTCCAGTGGCAGCGGCGGGTCCTCCTGCCGGATTCACTCGCCCTTTTTGGGAGAGGCCACCTTGCGCTGGGTTAGTGGCGGCAGCGGCAGCGACAGCACCAGGAGGGCTCCCTGTGGCCTCAGAAGCCCTCACCGTGGCGTCCCTTTAGCGGCACAGGCAGCGGCGGGTGCCAAGAAATCTCCCTGTCACCTCGTGAGGCTGCCCTGCTCTGGTGTTTGCAGCAAACAGTTTTTTTAAAACCACCGCTTCTCCTGCTATACCCCCGATTTGGGGGGGGGGAGAGAAGTTGTGGGTTATGTAAACTTTTTTTTTTTTGCTACAGAAGCAAATGCCAATGGTTGCCATCAGCACTTGCTTCTGTAGCGAAAAAATGTTTTTAAAACCCACAGTTTCTCCCGCTACGCCCCGATTGGGGCGGGGGGAGAAGCGGTGAGTTTTTTAAACATTTTTTGACGCCAGAATCCCTGCGTGCCAGCTGATCAGCGCTTGGGGTGGCAAAAATTTTTTTAAACTTTTAAAAAAAATTTTTTAAACTTTTTTTTGCTGCCCCAAGCGCCGATCAGCTGGTGAATGGGACTCTGGACAGCAAAATAAAAGTTTTAAAAGTGTTGGGGTGAAACCCCGGGCATTCCCCCATAGGAATGCATTTCAATGCATTTCTATGGAAAAATTAATTTTCCTATGGAAAAATGAGAAATGGAACGGAATGAAAATTTCTGTTCTCTTCCGTTTTTCTTTGATGGGTCATTTTGTTTTTGTTTTGTTAGAGAACGAAATGAAAAACAAAATAAAAAAATTGTTTTGTACCCACCTCTAGTTCCATTGCTCATGTATCCTCTGAGTGGACTTCCCAGAGACATCTGCTTGGCCATTGCTGTCAGAGAATGGTGGACTGGACAAGTCATTGATCTGATCCAGTGCCGTCTTCTTATTCTTCTATCTTAACAGTACTTGGATCTGGTGAGAGTGGACTGTGATCCCCTAGACCTCTGACGGACTGGCCATTGGTTTTTTTTCCTTCCTAGACCAAGATGGGGCAGAACCCAGTCCAAACTCGGTTGCTGTCACTAACCTGCTGCGGGCAGCCAGCTACACTGGCCACAACGAATGGGTGAAGAAAGCCGGGCAGATTCTGGCTGCCTTTTCTGAGAGACTGCTGAAGATTCCCGTGGTCCTCCCAGAGATGGCTCGAGCCACCGCAGCTTTCCACTTGACCCTCAAACAGGTATCATTGTGGTCAAGAATGGGGTTAATCAGAGGCTGTTTTTGATTGAGCAAGAGGGGCAGGCCCCCAACCCCAAATGTGGAGAGAGTCTCCCCCCCACTCCCGTTGCGCTCCCCAAAAGCCAAGCACGAAGTCACTACTTTTCTTTAAGATGGAGCAACAGAAGAGACAGACCTTTTAGTACTGTGCATGATGGCAAAATTGTTAAAAACAAGATGAGGGAGAAGGAGAATCTCTCTGTGTATGATTACTAGTTTATTTATTTATTTATTTATATTCTGTCCCAAAGCACTATTCTGTGTGGATTACAAGCTACTAAAACCAACTCTACATAAAAGTACTTTATACTAAATGCAACATAAATACCAAAAACTTAACAACCAGTGGGGCGAACCAGTTTTTGGAGTGAAAAGAAAAACTGGAGGTGAGGCTTTCAACGGGGGTTTGGAATGAAAGGCCTCCCTGAAAATAGTGTTTTTAACTGCCTCCTAAATGAGTACTACAGGGATGGGGGCCAGGTGTCGCCCCTCTGGGAGTTGGTTCCGTAACGTTGGTGCCATGGCCGCCAAGAAGGCCCAACCTCTCAAGTAGATGACTTCCGGGTCTGCCTCAGGGTGGCTACATGGAGGAGCCTGGCGTGAGATAATCTGGTGGGTTGAGCAGATGACATTGGGGAAAGACGCTCTGACAGGTTAAAAAAGGGGTGGGAAGAACTCCCCTTTAACCCTATACACCCACCGCTTGCTCCCATTCTTCTGCAGTGATGGTTTGTCGGGATGGGCATGGATCTGCCCTGTAGCCGTGGTGGCTGGAGAATTCTAGGGAATGTCACCCAAAACAAAAATTTCCACATTCCAGGTTGAACTTTTTCTATTTTGATGTTTGTGGGAGAGGTCATTTTGGTGGTGGTGGAACTGGCCATCTTACAGACTGGTTTGCCATGGGACACCTTGTTTCTTCCTACTCTCTGCCCGTCACTCTGTTGTCACTGATCAGGGCTGATCACTCTGCCACCGTTGTGGGTGCAGGAGGAGGATGTGAATCAGCAGCTTCTGAATCCTCCCTGAACACATGATTGGTAGCTCCTGACTCTTGCTTCATTACTTGTTGCCTATTTTTCTCATTGTCCAGCAGTCTTCAGTGATCGTGCCTATGCCAAATGTATGGATAACTGCTGTAGAGTATAGGCGTGCTGCTTTGGATCATCAGTGACTCTTTACAATATAGGAGGGACAGACCAGATATTGCCTGACGGGAGAACCCAGTCCATTGTCTGTTACTAAGTGTATACTTGCTGAGATCTAGAAACTTGAGGTTCATCGGAAGGGGAGCAAGCCCTTCGCCCCCACTGCTAGCACCCTTCAGGAGCCATAAGAGTTGGAAGTCTCATGCCAATCTCGTCTATGCTCCAAAATAGCTCATAGATTCCCCCCCCTCACCCTTCCCAGGCCTGTAGGAGCAGAGACTCAATGAGTCAAAGCTCCTATATTGCAAGAGTCAATGATTCCAGTATTCCAGTTTTGAAGTGCTCTCTGTAAGCTCCTGTGCATTCAGAGCCTCCTCAAAGTGCCATATCCATGACCCCATTCTGCAGCCAGCCCAAATCCATGAATGCCAGCTTTGAGGGCTATCTCCACTGCTGTGCCAGGCCCCAAAAGTAATTATGGGACTCATCTCCCCATGTCTGAATGTGCTTCCTCTAATACAACTGGCTGCTCAACCCCACAGCTGCTTTTTTAGAAAAAATACAAAACTCCTTCCACCCTTGTCTTTCACTTTGGCATTTCCTCTTGTTGAGTGGGCTGGGTCCCTCCTGGCTTGGTTCCATCACTTGAGATGTCCCATCAGTTCAACTGAGAAATAAGAACAGGCCCCTTATGCAAGAAAATGGTGATCAGAAAATGAGAACAGAAGGCTTTCCTTTTGCTTGTGAGCCCAAGGTGGTTTTGTTTTTGCTGATCTGTCTCCGTTGAGGGCTTTCCTGGCTGTGTTCTGCTCTTCGGGGACGACTCAAAGAACATCTTGCTTCTGTTTTATTCTCTGGACAGGTTGTTGTCTGTGGCAATCCCACGGATGAAGACACCAGAGAGCTGTTGCACTGCTATTATTCTACGTATACTCCAAACAGGGTAAGAATCACATGCAAGCAGCTGGCTCTTCCCTCATGCTATTGCACTGGGTGTTTCTGTCCAGATGTTTTTCCTTTGTTGGTGTTTGGCGAGTAGATGATCTTCTCAAAGTCAGAGCTGGGAAGAGAGAGGTGCTAGGTTACTCAAGCAACAGGGCCCAAGCTAGGTGAGATCTGATGAGCAACATGGATTGATGATTATTGAATGACAAGGCTGAGAACCCCTGAGAAAAGCTAGCTGAATTCAAGGTATTGACCTTTCTACAAGAGTCATTTCCGAAAGACAAGCTGTGAGAAAGCCTTCTGAACCAAGATGTCTTTGGACTACAACTCCCATCACTTCTCGGTTTGACATAGGTTGACCAGGACTGATGGGAGGACCAGTCCACCAAAATCTGGAGAACCACAAGTTGTCCATCTCCACAAAACACAAAAAGGAGGCAGTCAGGTAACCTCAACTTCTTGTAATGCTGATAGTGCTGTCCATATCTGCTTGGAAGCATGTCCTGCTGTATTTTAGGGAAGTTTGCTCCCAAATACATGTATATAAAATTGTTTTCTTAGCGATTCAAGCTAGGGTTCCTTCACCCTGGTTTGGAGGTCTTACAGGCGATGATGCGAAAGGCTAGGAGACCCTGGCAGTAGTGGGGTCTGTTTTCACCAGGTGGCCAGATCAAAACTCAGTTTGGAGAAATTACACTGTAACTTCCAGACTCACCCCCACCCCTATCAGCATAGCCACTATGGTTGGAGAGGCCTTCCCAGTATTTTCGCCCAAGTAGTGAACTGACACGGGGAGTGGCAAGCCTGTCTTCCCTGGCAGAAGACTGTAAATGAGTGGGAAAGCGCAAAGAGCTGCAAGACACAGCGGGAAAGGGTTGCCATCTGTCTGGGATTTCCTTGGTCCCTAACCTGCTGAGGGAATAAGCAGCATGTGGACATCTCTCCCTTTGGAAAAGGCTCAGTGCTTAGGCTGCTTTCTTCCACCTGCTACACTTTGGGTGCCTGAGACTGCAGTCCCCACCGTCTCCAGCCACGGGGGCCTTTTGAGATGGTGGTGGATAACTGCAAACTTTGCTACATAATATTGGCTGATTTTGAAATATGGTAACTTGTTCTGCATGCCATGGGGTAAAATCCTTGTCCACTGTGGTCTCTCTTCCAGCTTCTTCTTTCTTTCAACCTTCCCTTCCCCTGCTTGATTGTCATGCATTCTTCCCCTTTTGTGGGAGATGTTCTCCTTCCTAGGTGATCCACCTTGCTGCCTGATTTAAATCCAAGGTGAAGTTGCACTCAACATCTCCCTTGAGAAGGAGGTGCATCTAGTAACGGCAGCTCTTTCTGGCAAAAGGATTGTCCCAACTGTTGTCATTCTAGTTCATGCACCTCCTAATTCAAAGGCTCTCAGCCTTTCCTTCCCTAATAGGGAGAGCGCTTGTTACAATACCTTGCCCAGCTGTCATCCTTGGATTGTCCATGCCTCTGAATGCATAGATTCCCTGCGGAAAGACTCTGTTTTCTTAGCAAAATGAATGGTGTCAGGATTGCAGCAGAGAAAACCTTGGCTCCTCAGTGGAAAAGAGGTATGGAAGTTATACAGTGGTACCTCGTATAACGTAGGGTTTGTTTAACGAAAAATCCGTATAACGAAAAAAATCCGCCGCCCCCCCATGAGCCCCTCGGAACTAAGTCCTCCGGGGCTCCGGCAAGAGGCGAGGGGGGGAATTCTCCGGCGGCTGGAGCAGCTGCTCTCCGGGGGTCCCGGCGTGGCTGGCCAGCTCCTGCTCGAGGGCCACCAGCCGGCCCTGCAGCTTGTTGGTGTTGGCGCTGAGCAGAAAGCAGGCGCCCACCAAGAGGAGTGCGAGGACGACGGGGCCCCTGCCCACGCCGCCCGCGCACCAGCAGCCACCGGGAGGAGGAGGAGGAGGAGGCGAGGCGGCGGCGGCGGGCGTCCTCTCTCGCGGCTCGCTCATGGCGCGCACGGCGGCGGCGGCGCTCCTCGGGCGCCCAGGGTCCCCCTCAGGCGGCGAGGAGCGTGCGTGTGGTGGTGGGAAGGGTGCGCGTCTCTCGCCCTCCTTCTCTCTCTCCCCGTCCCTGGCATGCTCTGGACGCGCTGGGCAGCGGCAGCCTCAGTCCCGGGCAGCCGGCCGTGGAGAAAGGGGAACAGGAAGTGTCGGGAGCGTGGCCCAATGCGCTCCCTCCGCGGGGTATTCAAAAAAGTAACACCTCCCCGCCTCACCCGTGGCTCGGCCCCTTCCCAGAGCCCGTGGGGGGGAGGACAGCGCAACTCGGCCGGCTTAATCATTTTAAAAAAGGAGCCGGGGCACCTCTCGTCGGCCTGGGGGGTGCGGAGCTTCTGCTGGGGGGGGACACCGCGGGCACAGCAGCAGCAGCAGCAGCAGCCGCCAGGGAGTTGGAGGGGAAGGGGGGCGTGGAAGGGATCCCTGCCTCTTTTCCAGGGGGAAGAGGGCTGGCCTGGCCTGGCCTGCGGGGTCTCTCCTCGGCTCTTCCTCGACCTGCCTTTTGGGCACAGACGCCTCGAAGGTCACCGGGACCGCGAAGACGCTCGCCCGTGGCAGCCTCTGAAAGTTGCTTTCGTGCCTTTGAAGCGTCGGCTTGGGGGGGGGGCTTTTGCTGCCGCCCCGTGCCTCTTCTCCCCTCATCCCGCTTCGGCTGAGACTGCGACACCCCCCAAGGTCCCATTTTTAGGGTGCTGAGGGAGGCGGGGGGGGCGCGGGGGAGGAGGCTTGAGTTGCGGTGGGCGCCGAGCCCCCTCTGGGATGGGACCAGGACTGCCTCCTCATTACAGTACTGTACTCTTGACTATGCATTGGAACGGATTAAATCCACTTCCAATGCATTCCTATGGGAAATTAGGGTTTGTACAACGGAAAACTTGTATAACGTAATTTGATTTGGAACGAATTAATTACGTTATACAAGGTACCACTGTACTTAGAACACAACTTAGGCTGGGGACCATTCATTGCACAGCTTGTACTTCAAACACTGGGCTTTTATTGTTTCCTTTTAGAGTACTTTCTCCCCACCTTTCTCTTTGGAAAAGGACCCCAGGATTTCTCTGTTGCTCTCCACATGCTCCAAGTTTGCCAGTGAGTCTGTTCCTTCTCTGCTACAACAGGTCAAAATTCTGGATGAAGAAAGATCTCCACTAGCCGCCTAGAAAATGGGTTTTTAAAATTTGTTTTAAATGTATTACACAGAGCCTCTCAATGTTTAATGAATTATTATAACGTTTATTTTTAAGAGCAGACTCCCAATGCCTCATCATCATTATGGATTAAGAGGCATCTCTTCTTGCTTCGGTCAGTCTAGAGGTAGCTTGGATGCCTTTAGCGGAGAGGTGGCGGGAACAGTGGCTCTTCTGTGCGTAGACCAGGCATGTCCAAACTTTGGCCCTCCAGATGTTTTGGACCACAACTCCCAGAATTCCAAGCCTGTATTGCCACTGACAAAGGACTGTGGGAATTGTGGTCCAAAACATCTGGAAGGCCAGAGTTTGGATATGCTGGCTGCAGACATTTCACCTGCATAGCATATTTGGTGTTGAGCAGCATACAGGAGGATTTTAGAAGGGGCCACCAAGTTTGGCTCTCAGGGAACTGGAGGCTGGTGCAGCTTTCTCTGTAGAAAAAGCATGGCCTGGCATCCTCTATAAGGAATAAGTTCCTTGCCTTTTCCACATGTCTCCTTGTTCTGCTTCGTTCCGTACCTGGAGCTATTTGCTGAGGCACACGGCTCACACACCTCTTCCCGCTTTGCTTCTGCCACTGCTTTCTCTTTGCAGGATTAAAGGCAGTGACCCACTTTGAAACTGTCAAGGGCACAGTGTTCACAGAGAGGCACCCCATCTACCACTGCCAGGGTTAAAGAATTGCTCCTTTCCTAACAGCTGTATCAGCTTTTTTAATTCTCTGCAACCTGAATGTGTCGGAGGCAGGGAAGGGTCCCCAGATGAACCAGCAGAGTGAGCCTGTAGGAGAGAGTGTGATCAAATCAACCAGCATGGAAATCAAATTTCATTCTCCCTGTTTAATTTGATTTCCTCTTAATTCCCCGCAAAGAGCTGTGGAAGAAAAGCTGTGGTGGCCAGAAAAAGAAAGAAGAGGATGTGCACCAAAGATAAGTGGAGCAGGTTAGGAATTTGGGGACAAGTATAGGAAAAATTAAGGTAGCCAGCGTGGCATAGTAGTGTATCAAGTGATGAGACTAGGATCCTGGAGGCCAGGGTTCAAACTTGTACTTGGCCACTGAAGCTCATTTAGGAAAATATGAGATCATAAATATGGGTCTTCAAGTCACTTCTGACTTACGGCAACCCTTTTCATGATTTCCCAAGTAGAGAATACTGCACTTACAAGTGATTGACCATTCCCTTCTTCTTCTGGTGTGTGTGTGTGTTTGCGCGCATGTGTTGAAACTAGGCAGCTTGCCCAAGGCCACACAGGCTGGCTCATATCTCTGCAAGCAGAGTGGTGGGGAATGGAACTCCCAGCCTCTAACTCCACAACCAGATAACCTAACCCATCTAATAAAGATCTCACTTGACTTGAAATCCCTCTTAAGGTTTGCTCCCAGTCAATTCTAACTAGGAGGGTGTTTCAAGGCATGGGTCCCTGAAAATTGCCGCAACTTAACAGACATCAACATGGGTTCTTCCTCCTCGAGTGACCCATTGCTACCATAATGCTGGTCATTCCGAGGAGCAGCAATGGAGAGTGTGCCATGAAAGCCATCTCAAGATAAAGGCTTCCATGTCAAAAGTTCAAGCGCAAGGTTTAAGGAAGGGCTGGAGTAGTGGGGGTTAGGGCCTCCCATCTCACGTTGCGCTGGAAGCTACAGTAGATGGCCAAATTGCAGGCAAGCTTTGCCAGATGCCAACATTCATACTGGCATTAATTGTTGCAAGCTTTTTTTGTACCCATAGGCTGCCATGCTGGGTAGGTCCTGTTAAGTTTCTGACTGCTTTGAAAGTTGCCTGGTCAATCTTTTCTGTGGTCGTGTTTGGCCTTCTTTCAGTTTATCGATTCTACAACTGATTTGCTACTAACTTTTATTTTCATTGTGTGTTATGTTGTTGGCAAACTATGTTGAGTACTAAAAGTGATGGAAAGTTAGAGCAGACGATGATGATGATCTGAATGATTTGAAATAACTATCATGAGAAAATGAGAAAAGACTGTGGAGGATCAGGCCATAGTCCATGTAGTTGAGCATTCTGTCTCCAGACATCAGCTAAATGTCCCTGGAAGCTTGCACGCAGAACGGCATGCAGGTGGTCATCTCCTATGGTTTACCACCACTACTCTCTCCTTCACTAGAAATGAACAGATGAACTCTAGTAGTCCAATCGTTATTACAGTAAAGAAGCAGTGGTCAACATTTTGTCAGATATTTACATGTGCACAATTAGTCATCCATCTGCCAGCTCATGCCTTCAAAGCAAAAGCAAAGTGTGCTGCTTATATACTGCTCCATAGTGCTTAAAACACTCTGGGCAGTTTACAATATAATTATGCAAGCTACACATTGCCCCTGCCCCCTGCCCCCTGCCCTATGAGCTGGGTACAAAATTTTCCACCCTCTGAAGGCTGGAAGGCTGGGTGAACCTTGAGTTGGCTACCTGGGATTTAACCCTAGGTTGTGAGCACAGCTACAGCTGCAGGAGAGCATTTTAACCATTGCACCACAAGGCTTTTCCTGGTGCATTCCATCTGTGAGTTGCACCTTGCCAATGACTGGTGGCAATGTACAGTTTATTTTGAGTGCACAGGTATCCAGCAGGATTCGGGCCAGTGCAGGTGCATTTTATAGTAAGAATGCAGACTACTCCATGCTGGGTGCACAAGGGAGGCTAGAACCAGGTCACAGATTCCTTCAGGGGGAGAACAAACTAGTTCGAACTCATCTGGGTGAGAGCTTGTCGCACAATGGAATTATAGGATATTTTTGCATCTCACAGTGCCTTGCCTGGCCTCTTGAGTGCTATGAAAGCTCACTAGCTGAAGGACACAGCCACAACCAGGGTCCAGTCAATGGATAGATAATTTCAGGCATTTTGTGATGCTAAGCACCCATATGCCATTGGGTAACACCTTGGCCTGATTTTTAATAAATACACAAAACAACATTAGCAATAAACAGGTGACAGACGCTAGTTGGGTCTGGCCCTGCTGTGCATCAGTGTTAGATGATTGTCTCAGGCAACAGATGCTGAGGAGTGGCAGCAGGAGCAGTCCCTGTCAGTTCTTCCGAAATCCGCCAGATGTTTCCCTACCTTGGAGGAGAGAGTTGCATTGCTGCACAACATGTCCTGGATGTGATGAAGGATGCTCACCAGTGTTAAGGCAGCCCATTTAGTTTTAGCTGCATTTGAAAAGAGGTGCAACAAAACATCTTTGGACGAGCCCTGTTCTTGAGAATATGACAGAATTCAGAAGCAGTGCTTGGTCCGGACAGAAGTCATGGTGTTCTGTTTCTGAGGCAGCTATTCCCCGAGACATCACCCAAGGTGACAAATTAAACTGAGATGCAAATTTGGTCCAAGCGTGTTTGAGGGCATGCTGAGAGCTTATCATTCACCATTATCTACCGTGGGCTGTGTCAATGCCCGATGGACAGTGGCAATTTAGAGTGTCAAAGAAGCAGACAGTATAATCTGAGGTGGAATAATCAGGTACAAAGAAAGGTGATGTGGTTAGATTGGTTACCTAGCATATGTGGAGAGCCAGCCTGGTGTCATAGCCACACATGGGGATGCTTAGTTTGGTTTCCCACTTAACCTAGGAAGTGTATTGTATGAGATTACCTTAAGCTTCTTCACAGGGTTGTTACAATTTCCGAAGAAGAAGGCATGTTAGTCTGTGCAACCCTCTCTGTGCAAGCCTGTCAGACAAAAACAAAACACAGCCAAATGAAACATGTAAAATGAAATAATTGTTTTTTTTTTTTAAATGTTGTGGCACCTTAAAGACTTGTATGCTACTTTTCGATGTGAATTTTCATGGATCAAGTCTACTTCAGTTCGTTGTGGATATAGCATGGAAGTGGGCAGAAGACCTCTCTGTGTGTGTGTGTGTGTCTCTCTCTCTGTCTCTCTGTCTCTCTCTCTCTTTGTGTATGTGTGTGTATGTATGTTGTCTATATGTACACACATGCTCACAAACACACACACACACACACATTGTGCTTTGAATTCCCTGGAGAAAAGGTGGAATAAAACAGAAACCTAACATCTCTCTTGCACCACGGCTGTACACAAAAAGCAATGTCTTCATTTCCTTTCAGTTCCCATTTCCTAGCCATTGATCTTCCTTCATGTAGGTGATAAAAAGAACCCTGACTCATGCACTCTCCCCCCCCCCCGCCCCCAGAGTTGGGCTACTGAGCAGAAAAACCAAACAGTAAGATTTCTTTTAAACAAAATGTGGACACGACATTTGACATCCCTCTTTGCACCATGGGGTAAGGTGCTGTAGTAGCTAAAGCTTCCATGCCGAATGCAATTAATTTGGTAATTCCAGTAATTAATTCCCTCACAAAACAACATAGCAACATTCATTTTGGAGGGGATAAATAAACCTTTCTAAGGTGGAAAAGCAAAGGCGCCCACATCTGCCAAGTCTGCATTGGAAGGACAAAATGGCGGGGACTGTTGATGTGACTCCCGTATATTCAGAGAAATAATTTTAAAATAAAGCCTGTCGAAACAATTAAAACATGATTAATGCAATGGTTTGACTCACTATTTTGTTAATATTCACTACAGTTATGCTCCAATATAACCACATCACCTGTTTTCCTCCAATGAGCTCAAAGTGAAATAAATAGCTCTCTTCACTTTCTCCTCATAAACAGTGGGGGTTGACACAGAGTTTTCGTCACCAAGTAGGGAATTGAACACAGGAGTCCCAAATCATAATCGAACTTGAATGACCAAACTATATTTATTTCATCACCATTTACATTTATTAGATGTGATCATGTTCCATAACTCATTCTGTGTACCAGAAAGTCCATCACAGCTTTGGTTCATGTAGTAGTTGATTGGGACTTCATGCAATTGGCGCACCCCTGTTAGACTGTGGTGAATGTGAGGGATCATGGGTCAAGTTGCCATCATTCCGTGCCAAGAGCTGGAAGATGGTAGATGTAGAAAGCAACCAAGAAAGGTCTAGCCATTATGAAAGATGTTAAAAATGCACTAGATTTAGGGTTGGACCAAACACCAGGAGCTACCAAGGCTAAACCATTTAGCTCTGTGATGAACTGCCCCATGTGGTGAGCTGTGGAATTGATGGCTTGGAACATGTTCCTAGTATTCTCTGCTCTAAACTGGCCCCATCCGGCTAGGTTGGCCCTTGGTCCCTTTCATACAGAAAAACTGCCAAAAAGTTTCCTGTCTGAGAAATGTGATTTTTCTGGTTCTGCTGTGCTTCTGTGCTTACTGTACCTTTGTCTTCTGACTTAATTCCTTCAGTCTGACTCCCCGGCTTCGTTCCCACTTCTTAGCTCCTCTCTAACAGCTAGAGCTAAGCTAAGCTTTTGTGTTTTGTTTTGATTTGTTAAAAAGGGCCTCCTCTTTTGGGTGATATCTAATGTTGTTTGCAGAAGAAATCCACTTGGTTTGTTTTGCTGTTCTCCTCAGTGCCATTCTTATTCTCTTCCTTCACACTATGATCTCATTTGCCCTCACTGCGGTTGCTGATGATGGTCCAAGCCAGGGATGATGTGCCATTGCTGTGTTTGGCACGAGAAGTCCTCAGCTGTGTTCGAAGAGAACCATTTGGGTCACCGCTGTTGTTCAGATTAAATGTGGCTCTCTCTCTCTCTGCATGTGAGGCTGAGGACAGTGAAGGCAGAAAAGAAGGGAGAGGACTCTAAGTGGCAGCATCTATCAGGGGAGATATATATAAAAAAGACTAAACTATGTCAAAAGAGTGACATATCCCACTTAAAGTGTCTTTTTGTCATTCATTTGTTTAGTAGTCATTTGAAATTTCAGGGGGGAGAACTCTTAAAAATGGAGAGTAAAGAGCCTGAGCTAGACATTAGTTGACCCTTAAAAGTTCTGACTTGGAAGAGTTTCACTGACAGAACGGGAAGCCATGACTGCACCCCATTTGGGTACAAACAGCAGCGCAGTGGTGGATCGTGGGCAGCTTCCAGCTTGAGTTTACTTTCTGGCTTCCAATTCCTTGCCTGCTAATGGCCTTAAGGTAATTATGAAGGATTTTATTATCTCCTTTGTCCACCGAGTGCTAATGCGCTGGTTTTCCTTTATCCTGCCTGAGCAAGAGCAAGAAGACCTCAGGGAGGCCTGGGGGGGATTAATGAATTTTAGGTTGGACATGAATTGTTAATTAATCACTTCTGGAATTCGAGATAAAGACAAGGGGAGAGAATAGCAGACGAAAGAGGCAGCAAGAAAATGTGGTGTGGATGGCAGGGCAGGGCAGGGCTGGGGACTCCTGTGAAGTGCACCAGGGAGGTGGCATGGGCGAAATGTAAAGCTTATGGGAAGACCCTTGAGCTTAGAAGGATACAAGTAAAAGAGATGAGCTGTGTTAGAAGAAAGAGATGGCAATGAGAAGGAGACATATATCCTTAAGGCACTGAGAGTCAAATGGGAGTTGGATTTTGTATTGTCTGTGTGTGATCACCACTCAGGTTGCCTTGGTTGATGATGATGATGATGATGATGATGATGATGATGATGATGATGATGATGATGATGATGATGATGATGATGATGATGATAATAATAATAAACTTTATTTTTATGCCGCCTTTCTCCCCGGAGGGACTCAAGGCAGCTTACAACAAATTAATAAAAGTACAATAAAAGCAGTATAATGTAAAAACAACACAACACCTATAAAATACTATAAAAATACTATACAGTATAACACAATAAAAACAAGATTAAAAAACAAGATTAAAAGATTAAGGGTGTAACTGAAGGTGCTGGTGCATGAGGGGTGGTTCCACAGGTCAGACTTTATTTATATGAGTGCAACAAGTGTCCAAAATACAGAGTTTATTTCCCATTACGTTTACTCTTTGTACCTACTGGGAAACCAGTGACAGAAATTGACTTCAGCTTCAACTCACCTAACACAGTCTTCAGGAGGTATCATGTTGGAAATAGTTTTGCTTGTTATCTGTTGGACTCAGAATATGTTGGACTTGTTAAATGATGAGGTCTAAGGGAAGACGTTGGTACTCTGGGCAAAGGACAGAGAGGCAGCAGGTTTGAGATTAATGTCTGAGTGAAAGCTTGCCATTTGAGTTCCCTAGAATCATAGAGTGGCAAGTCGATTTGCCTGAGGGATGGTTACAGAAGGAACGGCTTTATATCAGCTAGCAGCACCAGAAGAACCCTCTGATATCCCGGGACTTCCTAGGCCAGGAAGTGTATGGGTTGGGGGATGTTCCCCTGAAATGCAACCGTCCATAATCCCTCATAATCCTCCCTCCCACTAGAAGGAGCTAGTGTCTAGAGCAGTGGTGGCAAACCTTCTGCCTTCCAGACGTTTTGGACCACAACTCCCAGCATAGATTGCCAGTGACAAGGGGCTGTGGGAGTTGTGGTCCAAAACATCTGGAGTGCCGAAGGTTTTTACCACCACTGGCCTAGAGCGTTAGGTTTCCAGTTTCAGGTAGGTGGTGCATCACATAAATGATCTCTTTCACTACGAGCTGTGCCAGGATTTCTGGGAATTGCAGTACAAAAACGCTGCTGGGGGGCAGGTTAGGAACTACTGGTCTACTGCCTTGTTTTACACAGAGGCCTGTTTTGTTGGTCAGTATTTTTTTATTATTTTTATATGCTATTTTTTTTTATTGCCGCCTGTGTCACCTCTTGTGGAGGGTCCCCCCCTCCTTATTCTACCAGGTCTTTTTTGCTCTCTTCTTTTTTGTTTTATACTGTTGGTTTTATTTTAATTGTAAACCGCCCAGAGTTCCATCCGGAAGATGGGCGGTATAGAAATACAACAAACAAATAAATAAATAAATAAAGTATGATGGAAGATACTGTTTTCAATGCACTGTGTGATGATAGAATTCTTTCATGCAGACGGTGGTGCTGGGATCCTGTCTGCAAATAAGACAGTAATGGGATGCTACTATTATTCCTTCTGATCATTTGCCCCACAGCTCATTTCCTCGTTCCCCCATGAACCAACCCTACATGTGAGAGAGGCGAGTCCTTTGCCCTGTTAATGACAGAAATATTTAGTGTTATCTCTTTGATTTCCACATGGCCTGTCCTGTTTTACACCTTGAACAAAGGTGGCTGGTGTTCACTTTTGACAAGTTTCATCCGAGTACACTTTTCCATTAGTGGCCAAGACCCAGGGGAGCTAATAATAATTTCAGCATTGTAAAAATTAATTAGCACTGCAGCCATTCATTTCTCAGGCATGATTAGAGCACTTCTAGCAGGGGTGACCCGATGACTCTGCGGCAGGAGCCTCTGCTGCTTTGATCTGGCCTAGAAAACACCCAGAAGGCCCCCATTTGAAGTGTGAAAGAACAGATTGCAAGTGTTGCACGGGGGTGGGGGTGGGGGAGGCTGTTGAGAAAGGGGGACAGTTTCTGGAGTGACAAAAATCAGGGAATGTAAGGAAAAGAGAGGTCTTATCAGAAGGGAGGCTATCTGGCAGAGACGTAAGGTTTGCTCAAGGGAGAAGGTACTTAGTGGGGCAGTCAGGTGTAGTTCACTCACAGTGTCCATGCCACGAACGGGACAAGATGGGGCTGAAGGGAAGAAGACACGGAGACATTTTAAATGTCAGGGTGCATGCCTGGGAAAGACAGCTACAAGAGCCGAGCAGGCAGCGGGTATGTATGGGTACAAAGTGCTTCAGAAGGGCCAGGCTTAGTGGCGATGCACAACCATGGGGCGGAGTCCAAGCTTAGAAGGGGAGGTGGCTGCTGGTTCCGTTGTGAAGGCATGCACTCCGAGGTCGCGTTCCAGTATTGCTGTCTCAGTTCATACAGCGAAGTGCCATGCTTATGGGGACAGAGGGAGCTCAGCAGGCTTGTGGGAACCCCCCGGTGCTTTCCGAAACCTGCACTCCTGTGAGAGGGGTCCTTCATGTGGAAAACAGCCCAGTTAGAATGAAGCAATAGCATGCAGTGGGTCAAAAATGAGGTTTGGAGCTGTGCAGCCATTAAAACAAAAGCAAAACTAGGCTATGGGTGATACCTTCATAGGCTGCTAGAAGAAAAATTAAAAAGAAGTTGCTGAGCTTTCGAGAGCAAGCTCTCTTTTTCAAAGCAGGTATAGAAGTCCAAACCCTGCAAGGGATGTAATTTGCCAGGAGAGAGTTCTTAAAAGTTCACTTGGCAAGATGGACGCCAGGGTTCTTCTTGGAAGGCACAGGGCAGCATGGTCCGATGGGGCTGGATTTTAGAGGCCAGTTGAAACAAAGAGCGGCATGGTATGGGCACCTCCCTCTCGCTTACAACTATCACCTCTCTATTGGCTCTTTGAAGCATAGAGCTCCTGACTGGCCAGAGTTGGGGTAGAAGCAGGAGGTTAATGCAAAAAAATAAATAAATGCTCTCCACTAGGTGGTGGGGAAGAAAGTTTTTTCGGGGGGAGAATTTAAAAAATGTCCCAGTAGAGATACAGAGTTCCTCTGGGAAAATCAGTGCAGTAATAGACATGTATAAATAAATAAATAAAATATGGTGTGGGAGGAAGGGAAGGCGCCGGGAAGCTGTTGACTTGTGATATTTCTCAAAGGTATCTGACTGGCTACCGTTGGAAATATGAAGCTAGACTAGGAGAGTCCTCAGCCAGATTCAGCAGAAGCCCTTTTAATCTCAGAAACAGGAACCATTCTAGCAGTTTTACCTTTAAAAACTACTGCTCCCAGAATCCCCCAACCAGCATGGATAAAGCAAAAAGAAAATGCACTCTCGGGGGGTGGGTGGGGGTTTACAGTTTGAATGTACAGGCAGGCACCATTGGCTGTGTTGGCCCATGAGAGCTGACTTTCCACTCCATCTACATCTAGAATCCGTCTTGGCCAACCACTGGTGATGCTTCAGCGCAGGCAAGGCTTGTGCCATTGGCACAAGGAGCTCTGGGCGGGCAGGGCTCCCTACTTGGGCATCCTTTGGCCTATCCACTTGTTCCTTAGAGGCACCCTGTCCCTCAGACCAGTTTCCCCACCCAGATCTGTCGTATACCAGATAAAGCTAGTTTTTGTTGGGTCGTCCTTTGAGCAGGCAGCCTGCCCCAAGGAATTAGCTGTTTAAACCTGAGCTCCCAAATTCAGCTTCAGTTTCTGAAAGGATGGTGCTGAAATCCAACATCAGGGGAAGCCATGCTGCCTGGAATTTGGGCCCGGGCTCAAGGCTCTGAATCTGGTGTACAAAACAGGAAGCTGGCATCCATGCTGTAAAAGTAATTAATGCCATTTGACTTCAATTAGAGCAGCATGTTTGAAGCCTGCTGGGCACGGGTGCGGAGGTGGGCAGAAGCATGCTTCTGTTGATCACAGCTTAAGTTGGGGCACAGATGGGGCTGAAGTAAAGAGGGTGGCAGGAAGAAGGGAGGGGGGAAAGGCAGACTCCTTCCTTCAAACTGCTGCATGGCCCAGCACCTTGCCTTAAATCATGAGTGGCGCAGGGGTTGGGCAAGGGGAGACTTACTTAAATGAATCACATTGGCTTCTCCGTGTCCAGAATCTCCCATCAGTCAATTGCTGTGGGCTGGATGACAGCAGTTTACAAGCTACTTATCCCTTGTTACAGAGCTTATTATTTCAGGATAGAGATGGGCACAAATAGAAAAATGGAGTTTTGTTTGTCCTTTGTTGTTTAGAGGTCCGTTTCAGTTCGTTTCCATTGTTCGCGAATTTTTTGCAAAAAATTCGTTTTTGTTTTGTTACCATTTCGTTACCATTTCGTTACCATTTATTCCAATTTTACTTGATTTTTTTTAGCATTTAAAGCAGCTCACTTCATTGCTGTAACAGAAATGAAATGCACAACAAAAATTCCCGTGTTTCTGTTCGTTTCATTTCATTTTAGAAACAAATTTCGTTTGTCGTTTCTTTGTGTAACGAAATGAAAACAAAAAAAAAACGAAAATGAAAAATTGTTCGTTCCGTGCCCATCTCTATTTCAGGATAACATGTGAAGGATTCCTACCTCCTCAGGCTTCCTTGCCCAGTACCAGAGATTGCCACCTAATATCTGAGCTAGAGAAACCTGGACCTTCTCGGCGCCCTCTGCAAAAAGGCAGCTGGTGCCTGCTGGGTGTCACGCAGTAAGGTCAAGATGTCCCAACTCTCCCCTTTCAGCAGAGCCTGCTGCCGGAGACTGTTGTATTGTTTATACATTGTATGTTCCCTTGAGAAGACAACAGAACCCACAGGAAGAAGCTGCTGATGGTTCCAAGAGCTCTTTTAATGGTGGTGTCAGAGGTTTATGACAGAACGGGATCCAAAAGGCTTCAAGCTGAAATGCCTGCACAGGATGGGGTCGTCTGTTCCAAATATTCATAATAAAGTGCGTCCACACAGACCATTGAGTCTGGAAGGTCTGGAGTCCAGCTTTTAGAGTCCTCAACATGTGGCCAGTGCTTGCGTGTCATGTGGTCTCTCTTTTTAGGCCTGATCAATGTTAAAATGCATTTGCTATGCCATTATCTCCGATGTATGCATTCAAAACATTATCATAACTTCTCAGAACTACTGAGGCAATTATTGGTAGTTCGGACTAAGATTTAGGATTAGTAGATTCACAGATAAATGTGTTGCAAATCAACAGGGAAATACTCTATTAAATTGAGGCCCCTTCAGGTATATCAGACAGGGGAATAAGATGCCATTATATAGAGATAGATATATTTAGTTGATAGGTTTTTGTGTCTCTCCATGGGCATTAATGATTTTCTTTGGGAGGAAACAGTACTTCAGCTTTGCTCAAGAGGAGGGAACCAAGGCAGCTTAGTTGATACAATGAAGATTTTCACATGTCACAAACTGAACAGAAGAGTGCAAGAGGTGCCTGCCATTTCATAGGGGCCAGGGGTCCAAGAAGAGTCAACTTGTGGTTCATGCAGCAAGGAAGATGAGAAGAAAATCAGCCGTCATCCAGAGAAGCACAGCCCAATGGTCCTTTGTGACCTTAGCCACTGCCTGGTTCTTCTGCGAAGGCCAACCACCCCCTTTCCACTTTGCCCCACCATGCGGCTGCATGAGAGCCCTATGTACATCCCCTGTCCCATAGGGCCCTTAGGGGTGTGCAAAAGTTTTACACCTGTCTGTCGAGGCTGATGCTCAGGCTTTGAAACTTGGGTCTAATGGTCCGTGTGAAGTGTTCTTAGGGAGGTAACTGGGTGGGTTTGAAAAAGTTCCCAAGGCTGGTTGACAGATAGATTTATTTATTTTTAAGACCGCCTTCTTTCTTGTCTCTCCTCTTCAGGTGCTGATTCTTGCCGATGGCAACACAGCAGGGTTCCTCTACCAGCAACTTGGCTTCCTGTCCTCGCTGGAGAAAAAAGAAGGGAAAGCCACTGCTTATCTCTGTGAGAACTTTGCCTGCTCCTTGCCCGTCACCTCCAGCCAGGAGCTGCGCCGCATGTTGCTGCCCTGAGGAGATGGCCGCCGATTGAATGAGACAATATTTAGCTGAATGGCCCTCCCAATAAAGCTGCATTTCGACGAGCCCACTTGTAGGCCTTTCAAGCTTCTAGGCTTGCCTGTTTCTGTCACAAAAGCATCTTCTTCTCTCCCATCCCCTCCTCTTCAGAAGGTGCCTGTTTGGTGGACCTCCGGTTAGCTGTTGGGGGCAAAGGATGTTTCTGTATTGGAAACATATATGTGTGAATTTGTGTCTCACCTTTAAGGTCTTGAGTGGTGAACTTTTGATACTGTGAGGGAACATGGGGTAGGCAAGCTGGGAGGTACTGGAGACCATTTTTACTGGAGATTTGCAGAAAGGGTAGTCACTGTCTTTTTTTATTTGAAGAACACAGGAGGGATGTTTGGTTTTTGTTTGGGAGAGTTGATGGTTGTTTTTGGAAGGAGGTTTCCCCCCTTTGGCCAGAGGGTATCAAGGTCAAGACCCATAAAAATAACTTCTGAGTCACAGCTGACCAATGGACCACTCTTCCTATGCCTCAAGGTACATTTTTCTAAGCCCAGATTTAACAGTACCTTGGTCTCTGTGTTAACTTACTCTTTTCTGCAACTCCTACTGAGATCATCTTTCTTTTTGCAGGAATAGCCCACTACCTCAAGCCCCAAAGACTTTTCAACTGACTGACTCAAGGGGCAAGTCCATTACTTCCTAAAGCTCCTTTACAATTAAAACATGTCATGCAGATCCTGCCTAACTCACGTGCAGTGCATCCATGGGTGAGATTTGCCTTTTCCCATAAAAGAGCAACAGTTTGGTTCCTGTGATGATCCTAAACCACATTCGCTAAGCATCCTCTACTGGCCATGGGAGGGGCATAAATTTGGGGAAGGCAGATTTAACTCGGCATTTATTGCCAGCCCACTTATGTATCCGTGGTGGCTTTTTTTTTTTTTGTAGGTATGTAAATTGCTTTTAACTTGAATGGCTAAAATAGAACCTTCAGACTCCTTCATCCACCCTTTGGAGAATTTCAAGAGCTATCTAGAGTGATCCCTGAGGCTGTCTTACATTTTGTCAGTCAGGACAAAATGTATGCATTTTGGTGATGTGCATTTGAAGAGTTGGTAAAATAATTTGTAGAATCCAGGTATATTATATTTCTAAACCTAACACCTCCCCTCTTGACAACTTCTAAACTACTAAACTTCTAAATGCACTGCTCTATAATATAAGACTGGGCTTGTGTTTACTTGTGCTCAGTCCAGTTTAGCTCTAAAAGAGAGGAACACGAGAGGAGAGATGTTCCACCTAGCAAGTCGCTTCCTGTGCAGCCAGCAAGAGCCTATTTATCTTTTTCTCTGCTGAAGTTGATCCTTCCGCTTTGGCCTGGCCGTCCCTTCCTTCGGCTTAAGTCTTGAATCTCCCTCTCCCAGAAGCTCCCACAAAGGGTCATGTGCACGGTTCAAGGAGGTGCCTTTTGACACCAGCAGGCGAGGCTGTCAGCAGGAGTGGGGGAATGCTGATGTTGTTCTCTGCAATGCCAGATCATGAAAAGCCAAGTCCATTACACCTTTGGACAAGCGATTCCCCGCAGGACCGCTGAGTCCGCTGCACATTGCCAGCTCTCTACCGGGGATGATGAAGACATTTCAGCCAGAATTCCAGAAATAGAGCCAGAATCGGCTGTCATGTAAAACCAAGGAGCTCCTGTCCCCGGCTCTGGCTGCTCCTCCTGCCAATGTTGGGGCAGCCGAGGGTGAATTATTTAACACCCTCCTCTCCAGCTGTCAGAGAGATGCCCTTCATGCAGGCAGGGCTCCCACGTCTTTTAATTGTCTTAGGTCTGGTATGCAAGGAGTCGCAAGGAATCAATCTTTCTGCCTGAGCCAAAAAGGGGTGGGGGTGAGAATTGGTTGGCTGAGGGAACTGGGTGTCACTTTCTGGAATGAAAGAGAAGCTATTTTAAGATGCTGGCAGGCCATACAACCAAGATCCATATTATGTCCCTGTAGGTCCTTCCAGTCATCTTTGTTTTGTTTGGGGGGGGGGGAATGCTGTGGGTTTGCTTCATAAACAGAATTCTCCAGGGGTCTGAATCACACCTTTCACTTTTAATCTGCCTGTGTCTTCCCACTGCTTTCCACTTTCTGATAAGGATTTAAAAATAGGATAGCTGCTCGTGACCATGCCGGCTTGGGAGCTTCTGGTAGTCCACGAAAGTAACTTCTCCAAGCTCAGATCTGGCTCTGCCACCCTCCTGTTTATTGTGGTGCAGCAGTTAGGATCCCTCGGTGCCAATAAAATGATGCAAGTAGAAAGCTTTTTGATTTTCAGCAAGGGTGCGATGGTCACATCCCTTTTAGAACTGAGCATCCAGTCAAATTTATTTGGGTTTTCCTTTTGTATAGACTGGAGATAGCAAAAAAAAAATGATTGGGGTCTTAATAAATAGGGAGAGGGTTGCATTTAGTTGTTGACCAAATAGTGGCTCTGCCTTTTTTAAAAAACTGGAGTTGGTGAGCTTAATTTGGGGAGTACCTCCCATGCAGCTCTGCCAGTCCTGTAGTCTCCTTTTGCACGTTGACCTCAAAAGATTGTGGTCTCCCAGCCATGCAAGTACTGAAGGAACTTTTGCACAGGACAGAAAGGTCCCTGCAAACAAGGAGCATGCGATTTCTCTAGAGCAGAAGTGCTGGCTGTGCCGTGACAGTGATGGATAGATTCAGTTATGGGGTCTCCTGACCCTGCTGCTGTTTCTCGCAGTAAATTAGATAACAGTGCTTCCAGACCTGATAGGAACACTTTTGCTCAGTGCTGTCCCAGTTCCCTCATTAGTTTTGCTTTGTGACAGGGGGATCACACCCTAGCCAGGAGAACGGGACTTTGGAATACATACCTGCATTCCTGGGGTTGGAGTTAGGGTTAGGGTTCATAAAGTGCCAGCATGGAGGGAATGAAAGAGTAGGATCATCCCTTCATGCTGGGTTGATGCTGGCAGTAGAATGCCCCAGAAACCTAGCTTCTGAGGAATTTGCCTGACCCAGCAGCAGTTGTGTTCTTTTCAACACACAGGCAAGAAATCTGCCCCTCTTCCTTTGCCTCTCAGTGACACTACGTGTTTCAGGGCTAACCCCCCGAAAGAGCCATGACATTCACTGGTTGGCCTGGGGCTGGTCACCCTCTCTCAAGCTCACCTACTGCACAGGGCTGCTGTCAGAGGATTACATGTGGGTCGGAGAATTCCATATGCAGTCTTGAGCATGTTAGAGGACAGAAAGGAAGGGCATGAACTGAATTAGCTAAGAAGAACCCTTCTAACCCAGAAGAATACCATACACGAACACAGAAGCAAACAGTGGGTAGAGTAAGGGAGGGAGACGGATTTGCACCAATAGCCTCATGGCACAGTGGTTAAATTGCTGTACTGCAGTTATAACTGTGCTCACCATCTGGGGTTCAATTCGAGGTAGCCTTCCATCCAAGGTCGGTAAACTGAGTACCCTGCTTGCTCAGGGGAGGGGGAATGCGTAGTCTGTATAATTTCTTGTAGACCACCCAGAGAGTGCTTTAAGCGCTATGGGGCTGTATATATGCAGCACACTTTGCTTTCCCTCCACATGGCTGGCTCTTTAGAGCATCTTCCCAGTGGTGGGCAATGGCTGTGGCAGAGAGGAGGAAGCATGTGACTTTGCCTTCACATTAAGGAGCTGTGAATAAAGTTGGATGGCACATAGGAAGATTGCTACTCCCATACCTGTTTATTCAGGCCCACCAAGGTCAAGTGGCGCTTCCTGCCAAGTAAGCAATAGGATGCTACAGCCTCTGCAAGCTAATGCAGAAGTGGCACTGTGTTTGATTCCTGTTCCGGAATGGAAAGTTTGGACGTGGATGCCCATGTTCTTAGGCTATAGGCTTCGGGCCATGTGTGTCACCTTTCTGAGCTAATCAAGTCACCCCCAGAAAGACTGATGCCTCCAATTAAAAGACTTCAGGCAAGGGTTGGCCACTTGCAGCCTTCCTGTTGGATCACAACTTGCATCAACCTCAGCCAGCCTGGAATGGAGAGTGGGTGTCCTTCAGTGAGCCACTGCAGGGCGATGCCGGCCAGACTTGGCTTAAGAGACCAAGAGCTTGGCCCAGCATAAAAGCAAATGCCATGCATGCTATAATCCATAAAGGGAAGATTCCCAAGGGAAGATGGGCCTATAATATATTGGTTTGCTGGCCTATAATATAAGCATAGATCTCAAAATTATTTATTAAGTGTACATAATCCTTACAACCACTGGCTATGGTTGTAAGGCGACAGGGAGGTCTCTTCTGGAAATGGACTTGTCTAAACTTGGCCATGTTTATATGTGGAAAAACAGCACAATGTGCTTTTTTTGTTGTTGTTGTTGCTGCTGCTGCTGCTGTTCTTCTGGGTACTCAGTGTTTCAGGCCCTCAAAAGTAAAAAAGAATGTTCTGTGTGTTCCCTGCTAAAGTTCCCGAGTCCCACAGTAAACCCAATGAGTGTCTTCCACATCTGTCACTTTGGCTTCACATTTCTTGCAAAGTTTTGATTTTACCCCTCTGGTTATGCTCTTCCGGGTGGTTCGGGACCTCAGCAATCCTAGTCTGGCTAGGCCTCCTCCTACTGAGTTCAGTAGTGAGCAATTTGCAGCCTTTTTTCGAACTAAAATTGAGGCCATCCGTGCTGGTTTTGACTCCGGTTGCAGTGGTCCTGCCCCTTCATCCCCAGTTGCTGGTCCGCCTTCGTCGCCTCGGCTGGATGCGCTTGGGCCTGTTTCCGCTGTCGAGGCCTCCAGAGCTATGGCGCATTGCCGGCCTGCCTCCACCCCTTTCGACCCTTGCCCTGCCTGGCTAATTAGAGCTGCCAGAGGGACTATGGCCGAATGGGCTTCTGCCATCGCCACCGCCTCCTTCAGTGAGGGGGTTTTCCCCTCTCGTCTGAAGGAGACGGTGGTAAAGCCCATTCTGAAAAAACCTGGCCTCGCGGTGGACGATTTAACAAACTATCGCCCAATCGCCAACGTCCCGTTCATGGGCAAGGTGATCGAGAGGGTGGCGGCGGTCCGGCTGCAGTCATACCTGGAGGATCGGCAGTGCCTTGATCCTTGCCAATCCGGATTCAGGCCCCGTTGGGATACCAAAACAGCTTTGGTCGCCCTGCAAGATTACCTTCTCCGGGCGGCCGACAGGGGGTGCTCTACCCTGTTGGTCCTCCTGGATCTGTCAGCGGCCTTTGATACTGTCGACCACGGTATCCTGTTGGACCGGCTCTCTGAGGTCGGAATCGGAGGCACTGCTCGCCGTTGGCTCCGTTCCTTCCTGGAGGGCCGGCCACAGTACGTACAGCATGGGGGGGAGTTATCGGCCCCTTGGATCCTCCCTTGTGGGGTTCCACAGGGGTCGTCTCTGTCCCCCATGCTGTTTAACATCTACGTAAGGCCGCTGGCGGGGGTCATCAGGAGTTTTGGAGTCTGCTGTCATCAGTACGCTGATGACACGCAGCTCTATCTCTCCTTTACCACCTCTGCTGTGGAAGCTGTGAGGATCCTTGACGGGTGCCTGGAGGTCATACTGGCTTGGACCGGGCCGAACAGGCTTAAGCTCAACCCCGAGAAGACGGAGGTCATGTTCTTCGGGAGCTCACCGTCGGGGTACGGTGGCCCCCTCCCCTGTCTGGGGGGAGTCTCCCTCCAGCTCGCGGAGAGGGTGCGGAATCTGGGTGTGCTCCTGGACCCGGCGCTTGCCATGGAGTCTCAGGTGGCGTCGGTGACCAGGTCCGCCTATTACCATCTCCGTCGGATCGCCCAGATCCGCCCGTACCTCGACGCGAACTCCTTGAGAACAGTGGTCCAAGTTCTGGTGATCTCGAGGCTGGACTACTGTAACGCCCTCTACATGGGGTTGCCCTTGAATCTTCTCCGGCGCCTGCAGCGGGTACAGAACGCAGCGGCCAGGCTGGTGGCTGGTGTGCGTCGCTATGACCACATCACCCCAGTCCTGGTCCGCCTGCACTGGTTGCCCGTTGCGGCCCGGATTAGATTCAAGGTCCTGGTTTTAGTTTATAAAACCCTCCATGGCTTGGGACCGGACTACCTGGCAGAGCGTATCGCTCAGCGGTCAACCTCGGCCCGTCCCGTTCGGCAGGCGCGAGCGCACTTGCTCCGGGTCGCCACTCCTCGGGAAGCCCGGAGGACGAGTACTCGGACCTGGGCTTTCTCTGTGGCGGCCCCCATCCTCTGGAACTCCATCCCCAGTGAAGTGCGCTCTGCAGAGTCCCTGCTGGCCTTTGGCGATGCTTAACTGGCTTTCTGTTCCTTTTCCCCGCCATCGTAACCTGTTTTTATCTTCCATGCTTAGTTTGAGGTGCCATCTGGTTTTAACTTTGTTTAGGGTGATTTATTTGTTTTGTCTGATCAGTCATTGTAATTTCTGTTGGCTATTGCAGCCTCGTGTAAGCCGCTTAGAGTACATAGTATATAAGCGGGGTATAAATTCAACAAATAAATAAATAAATAAATGGGGGCACTGCAAGCTATTTCAAGTCAGAGTGTGATGGCACACTAGATGAATTTGAAAGAGGCTTGCTATTGCTAGGAAACCAGGTCCAGTTATTTGTGAGCATTTAAATGTTTGTTCCTACTATTAATTTTTAAGAGCTCTGTTTTCTTTCATTTTATTACTGGTATGAAACATTCTTCATCACTGGGGCGTTTTGTTCAGTGGTCGGAATCCACTGGACACAACAAAACCCAGTTTTATTAGTAGTTTGTGTTTGAGTGTGTTTGTGTGTGTGTGTTAAATTAAAAAAGAGCAAGAGCAAGTAGGAAATGCACCCTTTTATTATCATGAATTGAGCCATGGGAACTCTCTGAGCGTGTGTGCCAGCACTGGCAAAATATCTCAGTTACCTTGAAATCCCAATAATTCAGTTCTGCCTTGACATCACAGAACACAAAGCATCAAAACTCTTGTGTTTATTTTTTTTATCTTTTGGAGTATAGATGTGCCTGTTTCTTCTTTGCAATGGGATAGAAAAAAGGGTCTTTCAAGTGCAGTATTTGATTTTTTAATCGAATGTACACAAACAGTATGGTCAGTGGCTAGAAACAAGTGGTCTCTTCCAGCCTTTTAACAGGAATGGGCCACGTGGGGCCTCTGATAGCATCACGGCAGTGCCACTGAATGTGGGTTTCTGAAGATACTCGCGGCCATAAGAAGCCATAGCTAAACAAAATAGCTGCATATTTCCTATGCCTCCAGACCATTCATGTTTCAGGGCCTCTCTTCCCTCCCTCAAATGCTGGTTACGTTCTCAGTCTGTATTAGGATTTCAGCAGAGAGCTCTCTGACTCATAACTTGGGATAGTGGAAATGCGGGGCAAGCAATGACATCAAGTCTCACATCAGGACAGCCCATTAAAAGGGGAGGCAGCTCCCTTGCATGAAAGCAGGAGGGAGGAAGAAAGCTGGCAACCTTGTGTTGGCATTCCACACATGTTATTCTCTGTGAAGATCAGAAAAGGACTTTTGTTTCCGGTGGCACCCTCCTCCTGTCTGGGCAAAGGCTGAACTAGCATCTCTGTTGGCAGGGATAAGACATATTTTCCTTCTCCTTGCCAGGGATTCCTGTCCAAACCTTGTGATGCCTTGCTAACCTCTTGCCTCTACGCAATCTTCCCTCTGGAAAGCTCCTCAACAAGAAGCACCGAACAAGGCTATGTTTAGAGGTGAGATTTCATGGAACTGGTGCACTTCATCAGACATAAGCGCGAGAGGACAGAGGTGACATTGCAAAACCGTCATTAGGGGCCGTAAGATAAAGGGATGGTGGTGGTTGGGCGATTTAAGTTGAACATTTATTTATTTATTTAGAAGCTTATATACCGCCCGTCTTCCAAAAGGAACTCCGGGCGGTTTACAACAATAGAAAACAGACAGTAAACAAAATTATATAAGGCATCACAGTAAGATCAATAAAATCAATATAATCAATATAAACATAAAAATCAATAATAAAAAGGCAAGATGGCAGGACAAGCAGAACAGGTTTTAAAATAAAATAAAAAATGTGTGAGTCGTTGTGGCATTGATACCTCGTAATGACGTGAGACCCCTGTCTGGTACAGTATTGAGTTCTTTCATTTGACAGTGATAATGATTAGGTCTAAAGGAACCCCGGGCTATAAAAACACCAAAGACAACATTCCTGGTGAAACAGGATATAAAACATCACCCCGCCAACCCCCCAACCCCATTCCTTCTCTCTCCCCACTTCCCTCACCCTCCAGCCTTAATGAGTGTCTGCAACAATCTGGCCGTGGGCCTTGCAGGGGGAAGTGAGCGTTCTGAAAAAGCCTGCTGCCAGCTGGTTGTATCCCGAGCTTTCCAAGGGGATGTTCCAGGAATCAAGGAGAGGCGGCCAGAAGAAAGGTCTTTGAAGTTGGGGAGGAATTTTGCACCTCATCTTGGTCAAAGTAGTTTCTTGGCTGCTGGAGAAAGAAGGGTGGAAGAGGCCAAAGAAGCCAAGACACATAGAATTTATTTATTTATATAGATATATTTTCAAATTTGAATTCTGTGGAGGAAAGGTGTGTGCTGGGTGGGAAGGTTATTCTCCTCAGTGCCAATACGCCTTCCTCATGTTTTTAAATCCTTATCCAGCTCTGCTCTCTTACCCCAATGGTGACCTCTGTTTTTTTCTGATAGTAAAGTGCCAGAAGACACTGGCTTATTGAAACGGTCAGTAACAGTCACTGAGGAAGGGATTAATGTCATTTAAATAAGCTCACGTCCAACCTTGGATGCTTTGACTTCCTTTAAAGCACATTAGAAACCCCTTGCCGGTGTGAGGGCAGCTTCTATTCTTTGTCAGAAAGTAGGCGTGCCACTTGAGCAGAGACTGAGGAGGTGTGACTCGTAACCCTGTCTGAGCGGAATATTTTAAAAAGAAGACATTTACTGTGTATGCCTGATCCTGAGGTGATGGGGAGACGGGATGATTTGTAATCCCAGATGGTATCCCTGAAACAGAAGCGTCCATCAGTTTACTCTCTCAGTTTAAGTTTTCAAATAATGAGGTTTCTTGTAGCACACTGCTTTTGCATGGTCTTGAATTTAATTTTTTGTTTTCAGTGTAATATGCCGAAAAAGCCTGTTCTGATCTAGTTATAATGGAAATAGAAAAACATAATTTTAGCAGAACTTGGAAATGTTGTTTTCATGGATCACACTATGTAGTGTTTCTGTATCTAACATGGCTAAGCTGGTCATGGTGCCTCGTGAATAACAAACATTTCCAAATTCTGGTCCTTAGATAATCTATCCAGATCTCAGAACACTCTAAGGATATAATAGAATTGGCTTAACTTCTGCCATTGTTAGGAAGATGGAAGAGAGAGTTGTAAATGCAATGTTATGCACATTCAGAAAAGGTGCCAGCTAAACCCAGTATTAATTTCAATTACAGTATTTTTCATGTATAAAATATATTTTTGTCTAAAATTGTTAGACTAAAAATTGAGGGTTGTCTTATAGATGGAAATAAGCCAAGGAGAGAACTGCATGGTTGCAGAACTATAATTTTGTGTTGGGGAAGTGTGTTTGTGTGTGGGGGGGGGTCATCTTATACATGGGGGTGCCTTACAGATGGTAAAATATCATATTATTTGACCAGCATCCTACTGATGTTTGCATAACTTGCTGTAGCTAATTGTGCAGCTAATTGACAAGGTGCCAGGACACATCTTGGCTACTCATTTGGGTGTGTTATCAGGCATGTGACCACATCATCCTGCCCTGCACTACCTTATCAATCAGCTAGTGTTTCCTGCAGCAACTTACACAAAACCTGTGCAATGTATGCTGCCCATCATTTTTAAAACAGATAATTATGCTAGTCTGCTTCAACATGTATAATTAAAACTTAAAAATAATAAAGCACCATAAACACTCAACAAATCTGCTTCTGTCCTGTGGATTACAGTCCACTGCTCTGCATTGGAAGTGACGAAAGGCCACACTGAAAAAAATCTGTCAACAAATCTTGAAGGAGCCACAATACTTCTATTTTTTTTTATTTCTGTTACACATATTCATGATCGTTATTTAAAGGAGAGAAAGGGTGCAAGCTGTGGTGCGGGTTTACCAAGTGTGCATTGGCATCATTTTTATCATGCACCGAGGCCTCCTCCATCCTGGCCGGCCCAGCTATTGATAGCACCGGCTGACGGTTGGACATGCAGCAAACATGGAGCGGCTGGGGTCATCCCTTAGGCAGGAGCCCCATTGCCATCTGGCCAGTGCAGGGGAGACTTACCAGCCACCTCAACATTGGCTAGCTGAAGAGGCGTTTGCCAAAGAGAGGGGCAGATCAAGCTGCTCCTTTTTTCAATGCAGGGTAAGGGGGCAAGGTTGACCCAACCATGGGGCTGTCAATAGAGATAGAGAGTGAGCAGGAAATAATAATGAGGAACAAGTGGCCCATAAGAGTCACTCTGGGGAATGAGCCTAGAGGTTTCAGGGCATGGTTTGGGTTTAGGCCCAAAGCAACCTTTGGAGGTCTTCAGGGCTTCTTGGAACCTTCTCAGACCCGTTTGTGTCGGACCTTTGCCCCAAAGCCTGTAGGCGAGCAGGAAGTAGGAGTAAATGGGAAGTTAGGGCTTCCTTCCTCCATTTTTAAATGTCTCGGTGGCAGCATTTAGGAGAGGTACAGACCAAGAACTTGGAAGCAGGTGCAGGCCCAGTAGTCCAGAACACGATGCTAGGCTTCCTTTCAGAATGTTGCTTCTCCTGGCTGGCTGAGCGGTTCTGCTCTCTCTCTGTTTGTGTCCTCTTGTGCTCCATGCCTCCCCACTCTGCCACTGTCAACAAGCGGTTGGTTTTAATGGGATTGAGCTGTGGCAGCAGGAGGCTTTGATAAAGAATGAGAGGGGTCAGTGGCACTGAATATACTGTATTTGTATAACTCTGCTCCAAAGGCAATTCTCTAAGTTCATTCTCAAGCACTCACTTACTGGAAGGCTGCTGTGTGTGTGTGTGTGTGTGTGTGTGTGTGTGTGTGTGTGTGTGTGTTTCATTGCATTTGCTCATATGGGGCATAGAATTTTATTACACTTCCATCCTGTTCTCCTTTAGGAATAAATCAAGCCAGCCTAAATAATTCCATGGTCAAGACGGAAGAAACATTATGTATTGCCAAGCAATTCAGAAGGAAAGGAGAACTAGATAGCACTCCAGACATCATTTAAATGATTAGGCTCCATAAAAAGGGTGAACCACACTTAGCCAATCCAAGCACTAATCGTTTGAGATGTTTTGATCTGTCTGATCCCTCTCATGAATCTACTCTGCACAGATTCTGTGATTGGAATTGTGCAACACAAGAGGAATTGTGAAGGCAAAATCATATATATTACCTCTACCTTCACAGAGTGTCCTGGTTTGTAGTAGCATGCTTTGCTCATTGACAGCTGCAGCCCCATGGTGTGGTCTGACACCCACTATGATGCCATCAGTTCCATGAAGGTAAGGTGGAATAATAAACCTTAAGAGTACAGTACTTAAATTACCTGTTCTGTTGAGAAAGGCAGACATGTCTGCAATTAGCACTGAGCCCATGGCTTCCAACACGGCTACTATTTAAACAAACAAACAAACCCAGAAACACTTGAACTGCGAATTTACTGTAGGGTGTTAAGAATTTCTTGGAGTGTGTGTGTGACTAGGAGAGATGTATTAAAACAAGAGAAAATAAAGGCCAAGTCATAAAAGTCATAAAATGCAGAAAGCGATGTAATGAGAAATAACAAATACAAATTGATAAAAGATAAAATAAGTGTGGAAAGAACAGCAGAAAAGAGGAGACAGATGATGATGATGATGATGATGATGATGATGATGATGATGATGATGATGATGATGATATTATAACTCAGCAGACTATGCTGGATTTTGTATTACCAATCACTAGTCGAACGCTTCCCAAGTGTTTAGGACTATGTGATGTATCGGCCCATTATGCAAGCAGATCCCAGTAAGGTGGCTTTCTGCAGCTGACTGATGGTCAACTCCAATTTCTTCTAAATACTTACTTAGCTGTTTAGGCACCGCACTCTGCGTGCCGATTACCACTGGGACCCCCCGTACCGGTTTATGCCAGAGTCTCTGAAGTTCAAATTTCAGATCCTTATATCGGGTAATCTTTTAAAGTTGTTTCTCGGTGACTCTGCTATCACCTGATTTAGCAACATCAATGATCCACACTTTTTTCTTCTCCACAATCACAATATTATGATTGATTATGATTATGATTGTTGTTGTTGTTGTTGTTGTTGTTGTTGTTGCCGTTGTTGTTGTTTAAAACTGCTGTCACATCCAGTCGGTTCAGCCACGATGACACCCAATCTCTCATTATATATATATAAACAATAAATACCAAAAGAAAAACAGAAAAACAGAAAAGAAAAACAAAACAAAACAACCAGAAAAGAAAAACCTTCTAATAGACAAATATATAAATAGGCAGACACACACACACCCGCCACCCCTGCCTCTGGACCTTTTGGGAGGAACAACCTTTACCCTTGTGGAGTCCTATCTCTCTTCCAGAATTGTATTGGTTCTAATCAATGTTATGTGCAGTCAAGTTGGAAACAACTGAGAGCAAACTTAATAGGGATTTCAAGGTACTGTACCGTGCATGAGATGTTTATGGATGTTTTTATTACCAGTTCCACACCTTCAGTGAGCTTCCATTGCTGAGTGAGGAATCAAACCTGGACCTCCTGAATCCTAGTCCATCATTCTGTCCTCTACACCACACTGGGTATCATCTTTTATCCTTAAAACAAAGCAAAAATGTTCTGCTTATATACCGCTCTGTCGTGCTTAAAGCATTCTCTGGTGGTTTGTAATTTAATTATGCAGGTTACAAATTGTCCTCCTCCACTCCACCCTGGGTGCTCATTTTACCGCCTTAGGAAGGATAGAAAGCTGAGTGAACCTTGAGCCTGTTACCTGGAACTGAACTCCAGGTCATGAGAACAGTTGTGGCTGCAGTACAGCAGTTTAACCACTGTGCCCCAAGACTCCTTATTGACAAAGAATTCAATATTCTAATATTCCACATATTTTTCCAAGCACAACTACTTATTTCTTCTCCCACACTGAATTCTCATAATTGATTTAATTGAGTCCTCCTGCTCTTCCAATTATATATTATTGATTTTACTTCCTATACCTTTCACTACATTGTTTTTATCTTCACTTTCCTTTTGTAAAATAATTCCTTCATATTTAATCAATTCCCTTCATTTACCATTTATTTTTACCAAGTTCTTTGTCCACTGCTCTAACTGAATATTATACTAAGATATTTTATCCACACCCATCAATTCTTTTATTATTCTTTATCATTAGCAACCAATCCTTTATTCTAATAACTTGTCTCTTTGTTAATACATTCTGAATCAATCCTTTTAAGTTTCCTGGGAATTTCTCCAACTCTCTCACAGGATGCAATGGGGAGAATGGCAGGATAAATATTTTTCTATGTCTATTCCAAACCAAAAGCATATTTTAGTAAAAAAGGGATTTTACTTTTTTGTCATCTTGTATAAAGGGAAGATTTGCAGAGTTCAAATGCAATTCTTATGTTTCCATATTCAACCAGATTAGTTTGTTGGAATGAAATACAATACCCGGCATACCTCTTAATTGTTTGGCTATATAGTATAGCTTACTGGGAAGTATAGTATACTGGGAAGTCCCAACAATTCCACTATTTGAGATTTATACCAATTCCTCATACTAGTCCTTGACTTTATATCTCAGTTACTAATAATACTAATCATACTATGACAATCTTTCAATTCTTCACTAATCCTTTATCAATGTCATCATAAATAGAACATTTACAGTATATCACATAAGTGAGTACACCCCCTCACATTTTGTAAATATTTTCGTTTATCTTTTCATGTGACAACACTGAAGAAATGACACTTGGCTACAATGTAAAGCAGTGGGTATACAGCTTGTCCACTTAAAATAACATAACACACAGCCATCAATGTCTAAACCGCTGGCAACAAAAGTGAGTTCACCCCTAAGTGACAAAATGGGCCCAAGTAGCCGTTTTCCCTCCCTTGTGTCATGAGACCTGTTAGTGACACAAGGTCTCAGGTGTGACAGGGGAGCAGGTGTTATCACTTTCTCACATTTGGTGCTATCATTCTCACTCTCTCATACTAGTCACCTGAAGTTCCATATGACACCTCATGGTAATGAACTATCTGAGGATCTGAAAAAACAAATTGTTGCTCTACACCAAGATGGCCAAGCCCTAGGCTATATAAGCAGATTGCCAAGACCCTGAAACTGAGCTGCAGCATGATGGCCGAGACCATACAGCGGTTGAACAGGACAGATCCCACTCAAAACCGCCATTGCCATGGTTGACCAAATAAGTTGAGTGCCCGTGCTCAGCATCATAGGCGTATGAGTGCTGTCAGCACTGCTGCAGAGATTGAAGGGGTGGAGTGGGGATCAGCTTGTCAGTGCCCAGACAGGCTCAGACAGTGCTCAGACGCCGCACACTGCATCAAATTGGTCGTCTCAGAAGGAAGTCTCTTCTAAAGATGATGCACAAGAAAGCCCGTGTACGATTTGCTGCAGACAAGCAGACTAAGGACATGGGTTTCTGGAACCATGTCCTGTGGTCTGATGAGACCAAGATAAACTTATTTGGTTCAGATGGTGTCAAGCATGTGCGGCAGCAACCAGGTGAGGAATACAAAGACCAGTGTGTTGTGCCTACAGTCAAGCATGGTGGTGGGAGAGTCATGGTCTGACGCTGCATGAGTGCTGCCGGCACTGGGGAGCTACAGTTCATTGAGGGAACCATGAATGCCAACATGTACTGTGACATCCTGAAGCAGAGCATGGGCCCCTCCCTTCTCAGACTGGGCTGCAGGGCAGTATTCCAACATGATAATGACCCCAAATGCACCTTCAAAACAACCATTGCCTTGCTAAAGAAGCTGAGTGTAAAGGTGATGGACTGGCCAAGCATGCCTCCAGACCTAAACCCTTTTGAGCATCTGGTGGGGCATCCTAAAATGGAAGGTGGAGGTGTGCAAGGTCTCTAACATCCACCAGCTCTGTGATGTCATCATGGAGGAGTGGAGGAGGACTCCAGTGGCAACCTGTGAAGCTCTGGTGAACTCTATGCCCAAAATGGTTAAAGTAGTGCTGGGAAAAAATGGTGTTTGGACTCCAGGTGGCTATATAGTAAAAATGGATTGTTCACGTCTCTCTGTTTAGACTTAACCTTGAATACAACAGAAGCTCAGTGGCAAGATGGCCAGATACCTCATCAGCTATATGAAAACCAGGAGCTTGATTGCAGAAGAGATTGTCCCACAGCCAGGAGCACACCTGCACAGCCTCCAGTAGGAAAAGCTCATCTTGTCCATCTTGAAGAACTTGCAGTTACTGGACGACACAATAATGTTTAGTGCTTGGAACAAACGTGTTTGGATATTGCCTGGTTCCTGAAGCCTGGACTCAATTATCCTTGCGTGTTAAACTGGTTGCATGAGCAGCTTCATAAGAAGCACAAAAATGACCACTTTCACAATTCAGGGCGATGGTGGTAGTTACCATAATGGCCATTTGTGCTTCAGAGTACCTTCCATGGCTGGAACACCATGAACTGAAAATTAGCAGGCTCTTCACCAGCAGAATGTTGGATGGCCTGAACCAATTCCAGGCTCCTTTCACTGCGCACTGCGTGAGTAGGTGTTGGGAGAGTCCAGTAAGTTATGCTGGGCAAATCGCACTGAGTAAGAAAAGTTAAGTCTTCCCTACATCAGGCCAGGAACATTTCCCTTTTTGTGTTTTTTCTTTTATTTTTTTAAACTCAGAGCCAAACGTCCAAGTCCCAGACCCCACCCCACCCCAGTAAATCAGTGTGATGTTTCAGGGGCGCGATCTGAGAACTGAGAAATTTGAGTTTAACCTTCCTGACCAAATGTTCTGGGCCATAACATTTACGCATCCGAAAGGGCAAGCACCACTTACAGATGTTCTATGCAAATAAATCAGAGAATTTGGAGACAAAAACAGACATTGCTGAGAGTCTGTAAATTACAGCTGAATGCATATTAGTGTTGGAGATATGTGAGTACGGCAGCCAACTGTATTTGACAAATCAGTCTTCAAAAGAATCCCCTGGAGATAAAAGAAGCTCATGCACATAGAATTAGCAATTTTGCTTTTCATTCTAATCATGGACAACATATAATGTCTGTTTCTATCAGTCAGTCAAAAGGGAGAACAATGGATAGGGAAGCAACCTGTACTGGATGGGGTCACCCTCCAATTGAAAAAAACAGGTATACAGTTGGTAGTGCTCTTGGACTCATCCTTGAGCTTGGATGCCCAGGTCACAGCTGTGGCCAGGAGTGCATTTGCACAATTAAGGGTAATACACAAGTTACACCCATTTCTTGAGAAATAAGCTCTGGCCATGGTGACACATGCCCTAGCAACATCCTGGCTAGACTATTGTAATGCTCTCTATGTGGGGCTACTGATGAAAAGCCTCAGGAAACTTCAACGGGTCCAAAATGCAGCAGTTAGACTGCTGACTGGGGTGGGATTCAGAAATCACACTACACCCCTACTAAAGCAACTCCACTGGCTACCAATCAGCTATTGGGCACGATTCAAGGTGCTGACCTTGACTTACAAACCACTGTACAGCCTGGGTCCTAGCTATCTCAAAGATCGAATCTCACAGTATGAACTGACTTGGGTGTTAAGGTCATCAGGAGAGGCCCTTCTCTCCATCCCGCCACCCTCACAGATACATCTTGTGGGAACCCATGAAAGGGCCTTCTCAGCTGCTGTGCCCAGACTCTGGAACTCCCTCCCACTAGAGGCCAGGACTGCCTCATCTCTGATGTCCTTCCGGAAACAGGCAAAGACCTTTCTCTTCAGACAAGCTTTCCCTGAATGATGGACTACCTATTATGCATCTTTTATATGAATCTACAGGATCACATAGACTTCGCATTTATAACTACTTATAACCTTATGGGTTTACATTGACAGTATTTTTTTAATGTTAGTTTCCATCACTCATAACTTTACATGGAACATTGTCTGTTAATGCTGTACGGTGTCCCTCAGTTCCCTCAGTTCATACTTGAACATGTCTTAATTGTACTGGACTGTATATTATCCCTCATTACTGTAAGCCATATATATATATAAAACACGGTTATTCCAGTGCTCATCTTCTCCATATCAAATGTCCAATACAGGACATCTCAAGCAGATGTCTGTCTGGATACCACATGACAGAACACTTCCTGGAGAACAGTCTGGACACTTAGCTGTCCTCCTCTTTTCCCTTGATCTTATTTCCTGTGGCTGTAGAGCTGCACAGTTGGAGGAGAAAGCAGGCTCTCTAGGGCAGCTCTACCTGCCCATCTGTTGTTGCCTGTGCTGTGCTGGATCTCCCTCTCTGAGGACCATGGGGTGGAAGCTGATGAAACTCTGGGGCACCAGGAAAAGGCAACTGGCTGGTCAAGACCCCAACTACACCTGTATTGACACCCCCTTGCAGGATTCCCCAAATGCTAGTCTGTGGCCGTAGGTCAGAAACCTCTGGTCCCAGCCAGCAAATGGTGGAGCAAAACGCCCGAGTGACAGGACTGATTTCCTGTGCTTGCTCCCCACTAGCCCCGACGGCAGTGCAAAGGTTTCTACTTAAATTTTAATTGCTTTTGCAGATTTGAAAGGAAAGGAAATGTAGGTTAGGACAAGAAGACATCTCTCTCCCTCCCTCTCCTCTCCCCCTGTGACACCGCGCTGGGGCAAAGCCTATTTAGAGGAACAAAAGCCAAATTGTGTCACGATCTGAGCAGAGGGGAGAAGAAATCAGAGGCAAAAGTTATTACCTAACAGAGGAAATGTTTGGTCTACTCTACCTTAAAGCCCTCCACTGGGAAAAGAATCAATCCACAACAGCCCCGGTGGGGGCGGGAGATATAGCACTATGCTTCAGCTTAATAGTAGAACATGCTTGCTGGTTCTTCCCCTGTTGCACACAGAGAACTAAAGCCATGAAGGCCGCCAATGGCAAGAGGAACCCTTCGGTTAGGGGCCCTCAGCACTCTTGAGAGTCCAGCAAAGGTTTGCTCTAGAGACAAGAATGAAATTTTCAAAATTGGCGATTTGTCACGATTCATGATTCATCATGGCCGATGAATTAATGAATGAATGAATAGATTCATCTCCCCTTTAAAATGCTATAAACCCCCTTAGTGACCAAAAATTTGCCATGGATGCTTCCTGAGTCTCCTCTACAAGCCATGCAAGTTTTAAGATTGGGGTTCAGAAGTCTGAGCTATGTATCCTCAGGCACCTAACGGCACCAAACTGGCAGAAAGGCATCTCCCAGCTCACCTCTACAATCTCTATAAATTTGGGGAAGATTAAGTTTTAGACATGGGAGTTCTATGCTCACAAAATGTTGCCCTGTAGGAAAGTGTCCTTTCCAAATTGGGTTGGGGAAACCCAATCTTCACTGAACTGGGAGGGTTTGAAGAAGATATTTACCCTAATTACCCCCACTTTAGAACGGCAGAGTTGGAAGGGACCCTGTGGATCATGGACTCCACCCCCATCAGGGAAGTGTGGAAGAGGGGCAGGAGCTGACTCTCATCTGTAGGAGGTCCCAGATTCAATTGCCAGGTTCTCCAAACAGGGCTGGAAAAATTTCAGCTCAACACCCAGAACAGCCACTCCCACTCCCTTTTCACACGACCCCTAAGATCCGCTGGCCACTTAAATTCGGACCAGAGATCTTGGGGGTTCGTTGCTCTTCCTGCATCCCCACCCCTCCACACTTCCTTGATCCTGTCTGCGTGAGGGGAGGGAGAAAAAAGGGGACAAACAATGCAGGCTCATCTCTGTTTGCTGGTCTAAGCCTCCCCGTTGTCCTGATTCCTTCTCTTAAAGGGGCGGGAGGCAAAATAAAAAAAAAAACAGAAGCGAGGAGAGCCGGGCACTCACCAGATTTATATCCGGATCTGGGGATTTTCACCCTCCAAGAGCAGGTACCTGAAAAGTGCGCTGGGACGCGCTTAGGTGGGCGTGGCCGCACTTAATTTCCTGCAAACTCCGGAGCTGGTGGGGAAACAATTGTAAGCTCCGGAGCTGGCAGCCATTTGCGGTGGAATTTAGGGGTCATGTACAAATACCCCCAGTCGTCCTCAACAGGACTCGGGTGAGGGTCTGAAAGCCACTTTCTGCTGTACCGATGAGGACAAAGCTGTAAGAGGAAAGGATGTTTGCTGGGCATTGCTTGGTGGCAGCAGCGGCCATTGGTAGGTGTGCCCCCTGTGGACTGGCAGAAGGTGTCAACCCAGCTGGCAGTCAAGCATCCCTGACAGCTTCTGGGTCTATAAGCGAGAGCCGCCACACAAGAAGTTAAAAAGTTATACACCATTAAAGCCCCTTCTGTCCTCGTTACATTTCCTGCCAGTAATAAGTCTCCCATTTCCCCTGCAAATTACGTTGATTTGCTGAAACCGTGGTTTTCCACCCTGTGCTTGTCTGCACAATTAAATTAAAGTTTTGTTGACAGCTGCAGCACACGGACATGACAAGATGCAGCGATGTGAAAAGTTTCCGCTCGGTGACTCACTGGCTGATTGTGTTCTGCGCTTTAATGGGCCGCCAACAGCACTTCCTGGGATTCCCCCAGCCAAGCATCGCCCAGGTACTGGCCAGCCTACGGTGCCAGGAAGGATGGGACTGCTGGGCAGAAATGTTGTGAAGCCAACATGTCACTGTGGGCTGCTCATGTCCGTGAATGGCCAGTTGGGGAACAATTTGATTTTCTTTTTTTAAAAAAATATTTCTTTTTTTCTTTATTTCTATGCTTATTAACCACCCGATTTTCCCATGGGAACTCTGGGCGGAGTACAGCACGTTACAAAAAAACAGCAACTGCCCAAATCAACAACCCCACACATACCCAGAAACAGTACAAAAAATAACAAAAAAACCCTAGTAAAATACCAGTACATATGATAGTGCTAATACAAAAATACTAAAAGTAATAAAAATAAAATAAACAAAACATAGCCAACAGCCAACATGGTCAGAATCTGGCAAGAGAAGGCTGGAGCTATACAGACAAACAAATCACCACCACAAACAGAATTACAGTTACAATGTGGTCAGAGGTCCCCAAAGCATTCCCTGAAAAGCCAGGTCTTTAAAGCCCTTCTAAGGGCTGGCAGCGAGTCCACCAGCCTAATCTCCATCGTCAGTTTATTCCAGAATGTTGGGGCCACCACCGAAAATACCCGGTTCCGGGTAGAAACCCTTCGGGCCTCTCTGGGAGTGGCATCTGGAGAGAAAGGGATAACGACGAGGCTCTGGTTGGTCGGGACGAGGTAGGTCTCTGGGAGATCCGCTCCGCCAGATAGTCAGGTCCCAGGCCATGGAGGGTTTTGTCAACCAAGACCATTACTTTGAACCTTATATGGGAGGCAACAGGCAACCAATGCAGGAGAGCCAGGATGGAATATCCTGGAATAAGCTTGTTGTGCTCCCAAGACTGCTTGCACCCATTGCACCAGAGCTCAATGGTGAGTTTTTCCTACTCCAACCCTTTAATCCTTTAAAACCCCTTCCTGTAAGTACCTTTCCTTTGCTGCCATCACTGAAGCTTTGAAGGGATCTACAGGTTTAGTTGACCTAAAGCCCTCTTCTCTCCACTTAAGACTTCCCAAACCCACTATGGCCCTATTGTCTTTCTCTCAATACAGCCCAGAGATCAATAAATGGCTGTCCAGGCTCTGCCTGAAGACCTCCAGTTTTTATTGGTTCTCTTGTCCAATGGCTGTGAGGAAATTTCTTCAACAGAAAGCTTAATTTACCCCTCTTGTAACTGCAGCCCATTACATGATGTAGCCCTGTAGCACAGCACAGGAGGATTCTTTGCAAACCCCTGCAGGAACGCTCTTCAGGTCATAGAGCACTCCCTACTGGCTGGAAAGACGCAGTTGCCACCTGAAGAATGCGTAGTCAGCAGTAGTGTTGCAGATGCTGCTGGAGATAGTGACTTGAGATTGAAACTCCTAGCAGCTGTAGCCACAACCAGTGCTGGGGGTGTGGGGGTGGGGAATCATGGGGTTGCTGATCAACAACATGATGGGACACATTCCTGGGCTACAACCACATAGTGCTTGTTGCAGCTTATTTTGGAATATCAGCAGCCTTAGACCAGCCTCTCCTAATTATTTTTCTAACAGCGTTGTAGGAGTGCCTACTCTGAGTGAAAGAGAAGTTCCACCTTCAGCATCATGGGGATGCGTCTCAAATTCTATGGATTATGTGAGAGATGTTTTATGTCCTGCTGCCCTTATAACAGCCTTCGAGGTTCTGATAACAGTGGGCAAATCTGAAAAAAACTAGTTGTGTGCTGCTGACTGAAAGCTCAGTTTGGCTTTTCCGGTTGGTTGCAATAATAGTGAAACTTTGCTTCTAATTCGCCTATTAATATTCCTTAGAAAACCTGACACCATCAGATTAACAGCTGGTTCTTGGAATCTTGGCTTTTTATCTTGGGTTGTATTGATGTGACATCAATGGGAGATGGGGGCTTTGAAATCTGTTTGTGATGTTGGAGCCACAGGGGAAAGCTAATCAAGGGAGGAGGAGAGAACACAAAAAGCAAGGAAACCAAGCAGAGGAAATCTGGTGGAAAACATGGACGTATCCGCGATGGAAATGTTTCAGCTCATTTGCATCAATGCAAAGTGAAGAGCCATGGATCATAATTACTGCTGTGGTGAGCAACATTTTTCTTTTGTGGCTCACACCTGAAAAATATCTATGGACTTGGCTTGTTCCTCGGTGCTGCCTGTGGCACAAACGTATGCATGGGTTTTATGGCACCTTTTTGCCATTTCTAGGAGCCAGACCATAAAAAGTAGACCAGGTTTGCCAATATTTTTGTTTTACTGCTGTGCTGTTTTCAGCAGCCCCTGTAAGGCCTTCTGGGACATCACCGGGGATGATGGGCTGTGGTGTGCCTTTAAAGGAATGGAGGGATCTACATATATGAAACCAACACTCAGCTGAACTGTTTTTGATTTGAAAATGGGCGAAAGGGGAATTTGTCTGTTTGAACAAGAGACACTTCATTCGGAGGAAGACAGAATGAAAAATTCTTCTGAAAGTTCAAGATGGGACTCACAATTTGAGAGAGGACCATCAACATCCCGTTTGATCGTTTAAATCTTTGTTTTAGCACAGGCAGCAGCAAAACTTTTATTTTGTTTCTTTCCTTTCCTTTTTGTGTATATGTGTGGCTGTCAAGTCCCCCCCTCTCACAAAAGGAGAGGGGGGCACACTTTCCAGTGTCCCCCCTCCCCCCCTTCCATCTCAATGTCATGGAACCATTAGGATTCTGCCTTCCGTCTTCTGGAGCACCAGAGAAAGGTCTCAAGTGCAATTAGATTTATTGCTCAAAGCAGGTGTGACGTACAGAAAGGCCAACTATTTCAAAAAGTAATCCTCCGCAGAGGGTCGTCACTGCATTCAGAAACCGTGGGTTCAGTCCCCAAGCATCTCTCATGAAAAGGATCGGCAAACAAGTGATGTCAGGACAGGTTAGATCAGTGGTTCTCAACCTGTGGGTCCCCAGATGTTCCTGGACTGCCACTCCCAGAAGTCTTCATCACTAGCTGAACTGGCCAGGATTTCTGGGAGTTGCAGTCCAGGAACATCTGGGGACCCACAGGTTGAGAACCACTGGGTTAGGTGATCAAACCATCTGTCCCAGTATGAGGGCTGGCTGAAGGCATTTTGGTACTCAAGGACACAATTCCCCTCCCCTGCATGGCTGCCGCAGAAGCTAAGTGTTATGCGTGGGGGCAGCAGAATCTTCTTTCAGCTCCAGTGCTTGGAAAGGAACACACAACTTCTTTCTCTGGTTCTACCAAAGGGGAATGGCCAAAGTATGGCCACAGCCACCCCCCTGCACTGCCCCAAAAGCATTAATGTTTCAATTTTGCACTTTAAAATGATCTGGTTTTAAATTGTTTGGCATGTCTTATATTTTAAAATTGTTCTCTCACCCTCTGCCCCCTGCCCCAGGATCCCGTGAAGCACAGTGGGCTATACATGTTTGGAAGGGAGGGAGGGAGGGAGGCAGGGAGGGATCCCTTTTTGTTCTGAGGGAATGTCAGCAATAATAAATGGCTTTCAGTTTAGACAGGTTCTGAGGGTTGCTGAGGAGCTTGAACAAGAGCCTGATCCATTCATCCTACTTGGAGCGTGGGCACAGCATCAGAAAGGAGGACTTTCCTGGCTGGTGCCGTCCTAGGTGTACCTGGCCTCAGCTTTCTGCATTTATGTGCTGCCAGTCTCAGTGGCTCAGCACACCTCATTGGCTTCAGCTTCCTGCTCCTTGTTGGCAAAGCCACCGGCATCCTTTCTCAAGAGCAGTTTGCATGCTCTGTGCTTCAGGTTCTCTCATCTGCAAAGTTCATTAAGCACAGCAGATGCTATATTTCAGAGCAAAACCTGGAAGTTACTAGTAGTTACTTGTAGTTGATCCAGTTTCCAAAACAATGGCTTATACCTATATTACATGATGATTGTAATATGATATTACTAGTTCATTCCACCACCACCCTTAACTGTCAGGTTTTAGCTGTTGATTTTTGGAATATCCCAAATGAGAATCGAGGCTGTTCCACCTCCTGCTGCCTCCTGCAGTTTTGTACAAGTTGAGACAACAGTGAAGGGGACAGGAGAAGTGTTTCTTTTGAAACTTTCCAGCTTATTTCTTTTTAGTGCAAATTACATTTCAATCTTAGTTACTCGGGCAGAACTGGGAAAGTCGACACTTGAAAATTGGTGAGAACGAACTAGCAGTGGAGATTGTAAGACCAACACGAATTGTTTTTAAAAGGTAAGGCCACACAGCTTCAGCTTTCCAGAAAAGAGAGAAAGAGAGAGAGAGAGAGAGAGAGAGAGAGAGAGAGAGAGAGAGAGGAGAAGAATAAGAAGAATGAGAAGGCAGTGGCCAGATGCCACAGAGTAGAGAGAAGCAGAGCTAAAATGTCCTGTTTTTAAGAAGCCTGTGACTCAGTGAGCCCCCCCTTTCACCTCCTTCTGCCTCCCAGGGTTACTCTGTCATTAGTGGCATGGAGCAAATGAAGAAGGGAGGCCT
Organism: Phrynocephalus versicolor; assembly: GCA_023846285.1. Lineage (NCBI taxonomy): Eukaryota > Metazoa > Chordata > Lepidosauria > Squamata > Agamidae > Phrynocephalus > Phrynocephalus versicolor. The sequence goes on along the minus strand of JAHTLZ010000010.1, from coordinate 20,698,842 downwards.
GTAATGAAGAGGAGGAAGGTGGGGTTAAAATATTCAAAATAAATAAATAAATAATCTCTCTCTTGACTCTTCCACAGCCCCCCGTGTCCAGATCATAGGTCCCCGGCAAGATGCCGCTGCTTGCTTCTTTCAGATTTCTCAGCCATCCTGTCCGTCTTTCCCCTCCTCACATCGAGTTCCTTGGCAAAGTTTTGGAGCTGTTCTGTTCTTCCCAGCGCGGGGAGGCTATGCTATAAAGCTTTCCCCAGCCTGTTCTGTTTCTGTGTCCGTTGCCAGATCCCATATAATGGGGGTAATCTTAGCTGTGAGCAAAGGAAGGCATTTCTGCACAGGATTCGGTGTTATTTCCATGACTTTACGGTCATGCACGTTTGATTGTGCCTTTCCGTGATGCATTGTGTGGGAGACAGGAAAAAAAAGAGTTTCCAACTCCTCGTACTAGTGTTTGTTAGTGTAATCGCTGTCCGACTTCTGATGACTGAATTAGCGTTTTTTTAACGGGCTTTCACAGTTCGGAACTATAAAACTGGAGAAACCCTTCTCTCAAATGGAGAAGCCTAGGATGAATACTCATTTAGCCCCATTGTAAACAGCAGCCAGAAACACTTTTATAGGCAACAGGGGGGAATGCAGCCTCCTTTCTCATCTTGAGTATGTGCGAACGTCAAAGGAAGGAAAAGCCCAATGGGATTAAGGTCAGATTTTGAAGTTTATTATTTAGACAGGCAGCTGGAGTAACTTTTTACAGCATAAGAGAATTGCTTGTATTTTGGCGGAGGTAGCGCCTCTATTCTGTTTCAGAACAAAAGGAATATTAATTTTCCTTTAAAAGAACAGCTTTCTCTCAATCTGAGTGGTGGTGGATTATAATCTGTGTCTGAAGAAGTGGACCTGTAGGCCATGAAAGTCCACACAGAAAGCAATATGTTAGTCTCCAAGGTGGCACTGTGCATTTATTTTCACGTTTATCATTGTTACAAAATACATCCTGAAGGACCCAATAGAGCAGGGCTGTTCAACTTTGAACAGGCCAAGGTCTACTTTTTTCTGGCTCAAAGTGCCTGAGGGCTACTACACTAAAACCTCTACTTACAAATTTTATCAGTTCCAAGCACATGCTCATAACTATGAACTTTTGTTAAGTGGAGCAGCAGTTTCCCATATGAATGCATTGAAAACCAATTAATCTGTTCTGGAGGGAACAGATTTCATTGTGCCATGGCCCTTGAACTGCCCAGCTCGGCTGAGAGAGTGGGCTGGCAGACCCAGAACTTTGCTGGGGCAGTGGTGGTCTTTGGGATGGGGGAGGGAGGTGTGGAGAACTTGTCCCCTCACTTTTTTTATTGATGGCCAGCGGGCAACTTTTGAACCCTTTGCGGGCTACCAGTAGCCTGCGGTCTACCTGTTGGGCAGGCCTGCAATAGAGGGACTCCTGTGGTGGATCTGCTGATATGTTAAGTAGCAGACTGAGACATGAACTACAGCAGCAGAGTGGAGCCTCCTTGTACTGCAGCAGTTCAGCTCTTTAAATCATCCTTGGGAAGAAATGGCAAGGAAGACAGTTTCCTTCATTCCCTGCTGATTGCATCCTTCCCAGAAAGGCTCAGATGGATCCTGTTGCAAAGCAAAATGTTGGACTCCTATAAAGATTTTGGTTGGTCCAATGCAGTCCTGCAGATCTGATGTTCTTATGCTGTTTGTGTGGTGGACTAGTGGATGAATACATGGAAAAACGGGAAGGCCAGTTGGCCACTCACCACTGAAATATCATCTTGCACTGGGTTTCTAGCTTGTTTGTGGCATAAGAGGATGCACTGGGCAGAATCTGAAGCAGAGCCACACATACACCCTCTCTCATACACATACTCAAAATTATCCTTCTCTTCCATTCTCCCTTTTCCCCCTTTGCAGTGCAGGAAATCTGATTTACAGGACAGACTAGGAAAAACTCTAAGTTGGCAATGGGGGACAGACAGCCTTCTAGATATTGCTAAACTACACGTCCCATCATCTTCTCACCAGCAGCTATGCTGGCTGGGGCTAATGAGAGCACTTAGAATGCCTAGAAGATTCTGAGATGATGATGATGATGATGATGATGATTATGATGATTATGATGATTATGATGATGATGATGTCATCAAGCTCTAGGATCACTTGCCCAGAAAAGGCAAATGCACAAAATAATAAGTAGAGGTTAGAAGAAGGGGTGGATAAAACCAAGTTAAAGAACTGGTTTAGGGAACAAACACCCTGATTTAGTGGAACATTTATTTACCTATCTATTTAAAATAAGGCGTGAGCATTTCTGTTTTTTTTAAAAGAACCCTCTGAAACCACATTCTTCTGTTTTCCCTTTTAAAATGTAAGGCTCCAGAAGGCGCAACTGCCTTCCCCCTCAGCAGCCTTTGGAGATGAAGTGCATTGTGTGGGATACACAATTCCTTTACAACTAACCAACCAACCAAGAAACAGACAAACCATACCACTATAGAGCAGGATAGGCAGCTGTTGCCTTCCAGATGTTTCTCAGCAGGCCGACCCAAGCACAACTGATGGTGAGGGATTATGCAAGTTGCAGTCCTAGAACATATGGGGGAACCATTGTTTCACCTTTGGTGTAGGGCAATGAAATGGGATCCAGACAGGAATACTGCCGAGCAGTGCTCCAGTACTGTTCTACTGGAGGAGTTGCAATGGGTTTTGCCTGTATCTGAAACAGGAAAACTTGAAGCAAGTCGAAGGACCACTTTTGAACACCCTTCTTCTCCTTGCAGGGATTAGCTCAGTGGTGGTGGTGGTGGTGATATGGGTTAAACAGGGACAGGAATTTGCAAGGGGATTGTAAAATAAACACAACAAACTGAGCAGCTCCTTGCATTGCAGAGCACCATCGCTGCCATTCACCCCAATGGTTCTGCTTGGAACCCAGTTCCTCAGATTAAGGCTGAGTATAGCATGCCAGGTTTCTGCCACAGACGATATGTGGCCCCTCCATTCAGATTATTCTCCCCCATCTCTGGTCCATAAACTGCAGTAATTTCTTGCTCATATTTAACATAGTCCTCCCCAGTCAGTTTTTAAATTTTAACATGAATTGTTTGCCTCATGCCCTCAAGGTCTTAAAATACTAACAGTCATGCATCACCACCACATTGTTCCTCAGTATTTTATGAGCGGCTGGAGGAACTGTACTGCCAAAGAAAGATCTCAACCTCAATCATTCCAGAATAATTCTTGTTCTTTGACGCAGCTTGGGCTTCCTCCTTATTTTAACAGGCAGCTTCCTGAAGTCTAAAAGGGTTATATAACCTTTGTTTACAATTTGGTGTGAGTTTTCTACCATTTCTGCCTTAACTAGCCGAGACCTAATGGATGGGCGTTTCAGGGCATTGTAGTCCAAAAACATACCTTTTAAAAACTCTGCCTTTCACAATCAGGAACTGAATGTATTTATTTACTTATTTATTTATCTAGCATTTATCTGTAGCTTAACTAGCATAAATGTGCTAGATGCACTGTACTGGAGTGCAGAGAAGCTGAAAAAGGAAGTATGGGTGTGATCACACAAGGAAATGGACCACAATTTTGGACGACGAGTGGAGCTGTCTAGTGCAATCTGCTTCCCAGCAATCACACAACACAGACAGAAATCTTTTCTAGGCTGACACCAATCTGTGCCCAAGCTATACTTTCTTTTTTGGTCTTGCTGCAGGGCTTCTACTTTTGGGGGCCCAGCCAAAATTCGTCAGCTGACAGAAGGGTTGCTTTAAGGGAGATTATGCCCATTAAAGTTATCTCCAGCCTGGCCCCAAAAAGTTACTCTAAGGTTGATCTAAGCGCGATGACTCCCATTAAAGAGACTCATTGCAGCATGATCAGGTGCCTGATCGCACCCTGTCTTTCTCTTTCGCTGACAACCTTAGACGAAATATTTACCATTTGGTGGTCCATGTGTTTGCTGATTCTAGGGCAGTGAGGACCTCAGGGAAGACAGTGCCTTGCCTGGGATTCCTTTCTTTTGGAAGGAAGGATCACGGGAGATTTAAGAAGGTTGGCAACAACTGAGGACGTGTTCCAAGTGAAAAGTCAAGTGCAGGTAGAAGCACAGCTTAGCTTCTACAAGCAGCAGATACCCTGGAGAAAAACTCTGCCCCAGCATTCTTGGGGATTCAAAAGAAGTCCCAGCAAAGTCGATGGTTTGGCTCCCAGCCAGGCACAGACTGTGGCTCAATCATTCTTCATGGCCACAGGAGTCTGGGCCAGAGAGATGAAAAGGAAGCTCCCTTTCAGCATCAGAGCCTAGGGAAGTCACTTGGCTGGAGTTCCTCTACAGAACCACAAACCAGCCCAAGCCAGCCTGGGAACCGTCTGACTGGCTTCACCATTTATTTCAAGCTCTGCTCAAAACGAAACAATGCAGTAAGACCCCTGTATCCACCCAGGATCGGTATCCAAGGTTTCAATTATCTGCTGTTTACTGCAGCTTTATATACAAGGGGGCAGACCTTTTGGCCTTAATCCACCCCTCCCCTTTGTGGCCTTTGCCATGGGCCAGCTGAATCTCCACTGTAGGCAAGGCCCTTCACCCTTGGGTAAAATTTAAGGCTCTAAATACGATTCCAAATATGTGGTGTCAGGGGTTGTGTCACCATAGAGCACCTGGCAAGTCCCTCCTTCTTTTTGCTTGTGGTGGCTTATTCTCCCTGCTGGACCAACAAGTGACAAGGAGGGACGGGCAGGAAATGAAAAACGAAATGCTGTTTCGTTGTTTCGTTACATAATGAAACAAAATGAAACAAAACCAAACGAGGAAGCAGCATTTCGTTATAGACAAAACGAAACTGTCGTTTTCCCATTGAAACAAACCGTTTCATTCCATTGTTTTTGGGCTCCTGCCACGCTGTCAATGGCTAGAGCCTTTAAACCTGGCCCAGTCGGTACCAGGGGGGCCCTCTGGTGCCAACTGGGCCAGGTTTAAAGGGCTCCAGTCATTGATAGCTCAGCAGGAGCCCTTTCAAAATGGCTCCCGGAGCCCCGGGCATCAAGTCTGGTGCCTCTAGGACCCAGGGGAGCCATTTCATTTCATTTTGAATGAAATTTTTTAATTTTTTTCATAAGAAACAAAATGAAATAAAACGGGGTGAGCACGAAACAAAATGAAATGAAACATTATTTGTTCTGTTTCGAGCCCATCCCTAGTGACAAGCAAGAGGACCAAGGGGGCAGGTGGTCTGGCCAAGCCAAGTGACACTACCTTGTCTACATGCAATGTAAGAGACCGTAGCTCTCTGTCGTTGCTTTGAAAGCCTATGGAGAGCACGTGCAATGAGGGGAACGTGCTAGCCCAGCCCAGCCCAGCCCAGTAACCCTCCCATCATGGCTTCAGTTCCCAAGAAAGTCAAGCTGAAGAGAGGAAGCCTGTTCAGTCACCCGGCATCTAATGAGCTAAACACAAGAGGACAGAGAGCGAATTAGCGCCGCCTCTTTGTTTTTGCTTTGCTCATATGAAGTGACAGCTCTAAAGGCGGGGTTGGGGGGAACCCTTCAAACCAGGAAGGCACTCTCTGCAAGCCAGAATGTGGGTGGGATCAAGACTGGCTCATGGAGAGAGCTTTCCGAGACTGCCTGGTCTTCTCTCTTCAGGCCTGTCATTTTGAATCAGCAAAGCAAGGGTGGAGAGACAGCAGGACGTATTGCTCACTCACCTTCCCCTGAAGTTAGCCCATCTGCATACTCAGGGGCTGAATAGATCAGAACAAGTGCTGTACCTGTGTAGGCTTTTCGCATGAGTCAGAGCCCTGGTTTGTTTGTTTGTGTGTGTGTGTGTGTGTGTGCGCGTGCGTGCGTGTGCTGGCTTTTGTGGGGAATATGCTTGGATTCAGCAGCTTCAGACTGTTACAATCTTGTAAAGAGGGAGAGTGACCAACACTCCCCCCCTCTTTGCATATGCTGTCCATTCATTTTTTGAACAACTGGAGAGGGCTTGCAGAGAGGTGGGGGGAGGGAAACGCGCAAATAAAAAAAGCAAAGCAACGTGTTCTGCTTATATCCCACCCCATAGCGCTTTAAGCACTTTACAATTTAATTATGCAGTCCATTTTGCTGGGTGAGGTAGTTCATGGGATGGTGGCCCATGCCAGCATGGAGAAGCTAGGATGTGTAGTCCCAAAATATTAATTTTCCCAAACTGTGCTGTGTTCCAGCATCTTTGTCAAGTTGAGAGGTGGTGTTAGGAGAGATCATAAAGAAGAGACACAGATGGAGAATCAGGACAATGCAGATTCGCTCAAACATAACACGAACTGAAGTCCTTTCTATCACACCCATAATTATGAATATTATGCCTACTGTAGTCTCTAGAGCAGGGGTGGCGAACATGAGGCTCTCGAGCCGCATGCGGCTCCCAGCCAAAATGAATGCGGCTCTTTGCCTCTTATCATTATTTTGTATATTGTGGCTCTTTGCCAAGTTTGGATTTTGTTATGCTGCTTCTGAGGAGGGACCTCTGAGGAGAGATCTCCGAGCGCGTAGTCCCGCCCCCATGTGTTTAATATATTATTGTTAAAATTATATGCTTTTGTGTGAGTGTTTGTCTGTTTTGGCAGGTCACTGCGTGGTGTGGCTCTCTGACTCTCACAGTTTAAAATTTTGTCTCTTTTTGTCGAACTTGTTCGCCACCCCTGCTCTAGAGCATAATTAGAGCCTTAAGCTGGTGGGTTTGCTCCCCAGAACTTTGTGTCATCCATTTCCTTACACATGAAGACGTGCATCCCCTGATGCCTCTGTTGCTAAGGCTGTGTGGCGCTGGACACGCAATGCACCCGGAGAAAGAAGTGATGCTCGCCCTGTACAGGAAACTGGAATAAGAAGAGCCAGCCATGCAAATAGGGTTGCAAGTGCCTCTCAAGGTGACACAGTGAGTCACTGGCAGAAGCAGAGATAGTTGAATCCTGCAAAACACCTACACCATCTCCATCAGGGATAGGAAAGTATCGCCCAGGTAGGTCACACTCTGAACCCAAACAAAGCAACATTCTATGGCTTGCTTAAATCCTGAGTGTGCCAATATTTTCTCAGTTCCCAACCACTGAAAATTTGGCCCAGACCCTCATTCTCCCTAGAGCTTTCAGGAGACATTGCTCTCCCACTCAAGTCCAGAACTGCAACCCTGTGATCTAGAAACTTGATTTGAGGATGGTGGTGGCATTGCAGGTTGGGGAGGGGGGACGCGAGAGAAAGAAACCTGAGGTTCTCTGAGGGTTGCATGATGTGTCCAGTATTGTAGTCTGCATTTCCCCCCTCAAGGCCTGTAGAATGTGCACATTGCTTATTTTTTTAAAATCACAAATATAGTTCAGATTGTTTTATTAAAATTATTAGAACAGAGGCAGGGAACTCCTTGGGCCAAACCCAGCCCTCCTTGGGATTCCAATACAGGATGGCTTTCTTGGTTTCTGTGGATAAATCATGGTGTCCTGATTGGGTTGTTGGCCAGGGTTTCTATGGTTGCTCTTCCCCAGCCTTTTACAAAGGCCATAACTAATCTCCCAAGATGGCCTCTATTTCACCTGGGGGAAGATCCGGATATTGTGAAAGTCTGGCTTTTCTTCTTTTTTTCACATGACTGAAGATGTGGGATCTCCGTTCCCACGTACAAGAATTTTTTTTTTAAAAAAAAAGCACCAACCAGCCCCAGGGCCAGCTGGCCGGGGTTAGGAGAAAATAATTTTTTTTAAAAAAAGCACTGACAGCCCAAAGGCCAGCTGGTAAGCACTGGGGTAGGGGAAATAAAAAAATGAAATAAAAAAGTGCTGACCAGCCCCAGGACAAGCTGATTGGCGCTGGGGGGGAGTGCTGACAGCCCAAAGGCCAGCTGGTCGGCGCTGCGAGAGGGAAATAAAAATAAATAAATAAATAAATAAATAAATAAATAAATAAATAAATAAATAAATAAATAAATAAATAAATAAAATAAAAGCACTGACCAGCGCCAGGACAAGCTGGTCGGCACTAGGAATTTTTTTTTTAAAAAAAGCATTGACAGCCCGAAGGCCAGCTGGCCAGTGCTGGGGTGAGGGTGGGGTAGAGGAATAAAAATAAAATAAAATAAAAATAAAGCGCTGACCAGCCCCAGGATAAGCTGGTCGGTGCTAGGGACAAAAAACTGTTGACAGCCTGAAGGCCAGCTGGTCAGCGCTGGGGGAGGGGGAATAAAAATATTTTGTTTTACAAAAAAAGTGCCGACCAACCCCAGGACAAGCTGGTGGGTGCTAGGAAAAAATAATAATAAAACAAAACAAAACAAAAAATGTTGACAGACCGAAGGCCAGTTGGTCAGCGCTGGAGGAGGGGGGGGATAAAAATAAATTAAAAAGCGCCAACCAGCCCGGGGACAAGCTAGTTGGTGCTAGGAAAAAATAAAATAGCAGAAATCCGGATCATATGCTCGTTCCCACGACTTCTGGCTCTGGAAAAATGTGGATTTTTAACTGGAGCAAAAAATTCCCAACTTCTCCGGTACGTCATGGAAAACCCACTAAAGGGGGCATTACTATTTTTTAAAAAAAGCCCAGTGCCCATGGGGACAAGATTTTTGGAAACGATTTATCTGGAAATTTAATCAGGATTTTAAAGGATGTGTGATAGGGTCTTTATCTGTTGTCTGAAGAACAGAGGCAATTTGTAAAGCTTAGTTCCTCCTGCTGCCTGGGTAGCTCACTGAGTGAGGTGATTGGGTTTGGAAGTTCGATTCCCCACTGTGTCTTCCAGGAGGAAAGACAGCCTCAGGTAAGGTATGCAGTCCCAGAGTGTCCCCGGATGAAGTGCACAGCAACCCAGTTCTGCGTAGTTTATTCCTAGGAAACCCTGATAAGGACAGAGGCGCAGCCAGGATTTGGAGCGCCTGGGGACAAAGTATATTTTTTCTGTCCTTCCTGCCCCCCCATCGCACCCACCCAGCAATGGGGCCTGGGTGTGTGAGGTGGGTGCGCACACGCGCATGGGTGGACGGGCAGACGGGCGGATCTGTGAGGAAGAGGAGGAGGAGGGTGCCGCGGCAACCATGCTCCTGCCTGCCTGCCTGCCTGCCTGGCCACGTGAGCAGTGGCGGAGGCGGTGCCGTCACCAAGCCGTAGGGCAGGCATGTCCAAACTTCGGCCCTCCTGATGTTTTGGACCATAATTCTCAGACTTCTAAGCTTAGATCGCCAATGGCAAAGGACTGTGGAAGTTACAGTCCAAAACATCTGGAGGGCCGAAGTTTGGACATGCCTGTCTTAGGGGAAAGGAGGACTGCTTGGCAGCGGGAGGGTGCATGGATTCCTCCTGCTGCTCCCCCTCCAGGTGCCCCCAGATTGCTGCACCCAGGGCAGATGTATCCTTCTGCCCCTCCCCCCAGATATGCCCCTGGGTAAGGATCACCTTAAGCTTGTTGTAGGCAAGCAGTGTTGGGATCCCAAAGCTCCACGCCTATAACATATGAGCCCGTGTGGCCCCTGAGAACTTTCTGGAAGCTGAAACTAGTCCTTAGGCTGAAAGAGGTTCCCTGGCTCAGCCTTGCCTTCTGTGGGTAGCAGCCATAGCGATCCTCACGTACTCCTCATCTGGAATCATAGAATAGTAGAGTTGGAAGAGACCTTGAGGGCCATCCAGTCCAACCCCCTGCCTTGCAGGAACCCCCATCACAGGACTCCCGACAGATGGCCATCCAGCCTCTGCTTAAAAACCTCCAAAGGAGGAGACACCACCACCCTTTGTGGCAGCACATTCCACTGCCGAACAGCTCTAACCATCAGGAAGTTCTTCCTAATGTTCAAATGGAATCTCTTTTCCTGTGGTTTGAAATTGAAACCGTTGCTCCGAGTCCTACTAGTCTCTGAAGCCATGGAAAACAATGGAAGCCACGGAAAAGGGCTGGGGAAGAAAACTGCAGGAGCTGCAAAGACCAGTCGCTCTGGTCCGAGGGAGCTAGGGAGCCATTAGCAGACAAACGAACATGCATGCTTCCCTTCCTACATGCTTTGCATCAAATTGCCCAGCTGTGCAGAAAGTGGCAGGCACAAGAGGGTTTGCCCTCTTATGTGCCGCATGAGGGAGCTGCAAGAATGATCAGCCAGGTAAAGATTTTTGTTTTTTTTAAATGCAGGCAAGCCCGGAAAATACAAATCTGGAGCTGGCAGATGGGGGAGAGCTCGCCAGCCTCTCACTCGTTCCATACACCTTTCCCTGCTCGTCCACATTAAGAGCACACTCTCTAATGAAATAATAACCATGCAGGCATCCGACGTCACACACCAAGACGGTCTCTCCTGCAAAGTTAGTTTAAAGGCCAATCTAGTCTAGAGGGGATAGAGACATGGATTTTGTTTTATCTCTAATGGAGAGGACTTCCGGATCCCTCATTTGGAGAAGCTGCCTGTAATATTTCTGAATGTTCTGAGTAGAGGCATTGCTTCTGTGGGTTTAGATATATATACAAACACCTCCTGCTTCTTGATAGCTTCTTTCGTCCAGTCCAGTCCTATCATTAGGCAGGGTGAGATGGCTCCTTCAGGCAGCAGATTCTGCATGTCATCAGCAAAGTGTTGGTGCTTTTGTTATATTACTGCCAGGGATGGGAAGGTTGGCTTCTGGGATTTTCTGCTGGTGGGTGCAGGGCCGGTGCTAGGTTTTTTTGTGCCCTAGGCGAGAGGCTGGGGGGGTGGGGGTGACGGGCAGGTGGGGCAGGGGGCGGGGGGTGGAGGGCAGCAGGTCGGCGGGGGGGCGGCAGATGGCGGGGGATGACGACGGGCGCGGTGGGGCAGCGATGGGCGTGGGCGGGCAGGCGGCAGGCGGGTGGGGGGGACAGACTGCGGTGGCCAGTGGCAGGGGGCCGGCAGGCTGTCCAGCGCCCTCTCTCCATTTTGTCACCCTAGGCAACTGCCTAGTTTGCCTTAATGGAAGCGCCGGCCCTGGGTGGGTGCCTGAATAAATTGGCCAACCTTGGGTGTTCTGCTACTTCAACTTGCTCGAGGGGGGAATGTACTGTGCCATCTCCACTCGTATTCTCACTCAGAATATGTCTTGGTCTAACCCGACCCTTTGCCCAACATCTTCTCCTGCCTGCTTCAATGCCATCATTCGAATTTCAACCCACAGTAAATGGGGGAAGTAGATGAACAAAGGGAAATGGAACGCACCCTGTTTTCCCCCAACCTTTGCCCCTATTGACATACTTCCTGTGTGGCAATTTGTATCAGCCCTTCTTGAAGACATACCCCCGGGTTGTGTTTAGGAGTAATTAATCTTGGAAACCAGCCTTAAGTTTGGAAATTGTGACGGTGCCTTTAAGAGATTTGAGTGCATGTGAGGGAATGGAATGTCTGCCATTTCATTTCTGATCTTCCAGTACTCTCTTTCCCCACCACCCTCTCTTGAAGGAAGTCAAGAGCATTGTCCAACGCTATTAAACAAAGTTGTAGAAGAGGATGTAGGGCAAACAGAATACAGAGTCAGCCTCATCCTCCCTTGCTTGTTTAGAGCCAAGATAGGGAGTCTACCCACCCCCACCCCCACCCCTGGGGCTAAATGGGGCCTGCAGGAGTTCTCTGAAGGGCCTGAAAGTTCTTCTGATGTTTGCACCACTTCCTACCTGAAGAGAAAAAGAGAGGCAATTGACATGCCAGGAAGTGGTTGCATGGGGCTGCACTCTCGTTTGCCATTTAGGAAGCTGTTGCATGGAAGTCAGGCTCAGAGCTGTTTCCAAGTACAGTATATCACCCTGGGAGGTTAAATGGTCATACCTGACCTTGCTCCCTCCTTGCAGCTGTTGGTTTTGGAAGTTTGATGTTCTGCTGGAGTCCAGTGATGGAACTGCGGCTGGATGGCCTCAACCTTCTAATTTTCACCAACGATTCTGACTGACAGGCGGTGGTGCCTCCTCATTCCCACTTCCACCCTTTCTCCATACCATTCGTGCCTTACAGCTTTTGTGTTTTCTTGTCTCCGCTCGTCCTCTGCACAGACCTCCCTGGCACTATCACTCGGTAAACGCTCACCATGTTTCTCTGTCACAGCTTAAGTGCATCGCTTCCCTGAGGGGACGCAGGCGTTTCCAGGGCTCACTTTGCCAGTAACCACAAACTGGCAGATGCCAGGCAGTTAATGGCTAGGGAGTAACCTGGTGGAGTCACCTTGCAAAGGACTTCTCTTCAGTCCTTCTAAAGTGCCTTTCAGAGTAAACTGTGACATGATGTTGTTTGATGGGGATCTAACTGTGGTGTCACTTTTGATCTGAGCCCACTATTCTTATATCAAGGAAGGCAATGTGAGTCAAGAACCATCTTGGGTTGCTAATGGCAGCCGCACACCAGGCCAATAGGGAGATGGACAAGCAGGCGTCTGGAGCTGTTTCGGGGTCATCCAAGGCACAGGGGATCCAGCTGTGTCATGACTGAAGACATGAAGAGACAGCAGGAAAGGCATGCCTCTGATCATGCTGGAAAATGTTGCATGGCAGGGAGTCAAATCTCCCTTAATGCAGCCCCTTCAATCTGCTGGGGAATCATTCTAGCTTGCCCCCCTTCCCAAGTAGTAGCCCCAGAACTGTACCAAAAAGGCCCAGCTGCGACTGGGGGGCAGTGTAGGGTCATGAGAAAAAGGAAGACATTGTAACTTCCCTTTTAGAAGTGCCACAGAAGCAGAAAACCATTTGCAGTGGACACCAGTCAAGTCCAATAGAGGGTGGGCTCCAGTAATCAAGGAAAGGACTTTGACCTTCCTGTTGCTAAATTATAATGAAATAATTGGCAACCCCACAGAGCTGTGACTTCCTCCCTAAGGACTGGCTGATGGGCTTTTCTAGCGCCCATCAGGAACTCCTTTCTTCTCACAGACTCAGAGCCTGGGGGAATCTCTTGCACCTGGTAAAGTCCACCTCCTCCATTTGCCTCATTCTCAATCCTTCCCCCCTCTCCCCTCCTCCCACCACGGAAACAGGCAAGACAACAAAAGGGCTTACCATAAAGTTTGTTACGCATTTGTTTCACAAACATTGGACTTGCATCCAGATCTTGCTTGGGGACTGTTGACCAAAGGTGGACTTTTTGTGCACCTGAGAGCTCACACTATTGGTTATCTTTTGTATACCTGAAGCCACACCATTTATCAGTTTACATTCACACAATTGGTTAAATTCTGTTTTACCTAGAGTTCATCCCATTTGTCAATCTGTATACTGGAAGATTCAGCCGATTGGTTCATTTTGTATTCCTCTGTTTCCTATAACGCACCCTTGACCCTGTTCTTAGGGGCAGACTCTTGTCTTTCACTTCTCAAAGGCAGGCTTTGTGGTTCCTTTCTTGGCCAATAAACGAACAACTTTAATCAAATTTTCTCGCATCAAACCTTTATTGAGTGACTTGGATCTGGTGCTGTTCCGGAGACTAGCTCCATGGCAAAAAGAAAATACTTTTGGCTCCCGGGACTCAACAGCAGGCTGGAGTGCATTTCCCCATATCTCGTGCGATTGTAAAGAAACAGATCACACATAGAGATTGGCACAAACTGGGGAAAAATAGCATTTCGTTTCATTTTGTTTCTTTAGTGGTTTTGTTTTGTTTCGTTTCATTTGTAATGAATTTTTAAAGTAGTTTTGTTATGAAATGAAACAAAATGAAACACTATGCTCCCTTGGATCCTAAAGGACCAAAATGGTGGGGGAGGTTCCTCAAACAAATTTAGGCAACTGCCTGAAACTTGGAAAGTTTTTGGAGTCAGGGAGTTGAGTTATGAAGCACCAAAGGAGGTGCCCATAGGAATCAATGGGAAGTGGTGGTGGCACTATCACTCACCCAATCAGCTTCCAATTCCAATAGAAATATTTTTTTCCTAGGGCCATTCCCTTTTACAGCCCCCAAACCTTTCCAAATTTTGGGGCTTACAGGGAAGAGCTTGAAGAAGCTCCCTTGCCATTATCTCTAGAACGCATTGTTCCATTCGGGGTGGTGGTGGTGGTGGTGTTTCATTTTGTAATGAAATGCTGTCTGCCGTTTCATTTCATGATGAAACATTTCATAACCTTAAAACACAGCAAAACACTGTGTCATTTTTCATTTTGTGCCCATCTCTAATCACCGGATTGCCCCACAAATTTAATCTCTTCCTTCCGCCCTATTAAGTCTAAGTTATTTAATCTAGTAGAGGCTGAGAAGTCTGTAAGTAAAACAACAGCAGAGATTTTTAAGACAAGATGTATGGTGACCACCAGGCTTGCGAGGTCTCAGACACCTCTCCCAAGCGGGCTGTTCTGCTGCTTTGGATTTCCAGGTAGAAAGGCAAATATCAGGATCTGCTAATGGATCTATGGCTGAACTGCAACAGATCAGCAGGATTTATGACTCCCAGGGTCAAACTATAGCAATTAGAGATGGGCACGACCAGAAAAAAATATTTTTCGAGTTGTCGTTTGTCGGGACGGGTCCGTTTCGGGTTGTTTCCGTTTGTCACGAAATTTTTCAAAAATTTGTCGTTTCGTCGTGTCGTTTGTCGTTTCCACCGCGATTTAGCGCAATTTGACTTCCCACAGCATGGGGTTAGGGGGTAAGGGCTAGGCTTAGGGTAACGGTTAAGGTTAGGGTGGGTTAGTGGGCTGCACCTCTGGGTGCCTCTGGCCCACTAAGAACACAGTGTACTGGCGTATGGGTTAGGGTTCGGGTTCGTGTTCGGGTTGGGGTTGGTGGGCTTTTTATGCCCTATCTGGCACATCCAGAAGTCTCAGCAAAACCTGGCTATTAGATTGGTGGAATGGCTCCAAAAATTTGCATGGTCCCATCCTATGGCCAGTCCATCATTGCGCGTGCACAGGTGTAAAATAATAAAAATAAAAATAAAATAAAATAAAATCAATGGAGACGTTTTATTGCAAGAAAAACCCACTGCTGCTACTGTAAAAATTCAAGCATTTAAAATAGCTAATTTTCGCATGTTTCTGTGGTGCTTTGGTAGGTTTTTGGACCACGATTTCAAAAAAAAAAAAAATTGCAGTCGCCATTTTGGACCCCCCCGCACCGCATGGCAAATGGAGACGACGAGGATGCCCCCCAGCCTGGAACCAGAGCAGCCCGGCACAGGAGAGGGGGGAGGCCGGGGACCCCCCAAACCAGAAACCACCCCTCTGGTAGGTGCCCTCAGGCAGGCATATTTTCGCCTGCTTTTTTGGCCGGGAATTGTTTTTTTTTTAATTTTTAAAACTTTTTTTCTGTGCCGCTTGGCATCGCCGTGCGATGCCAGGAACAACAACGACAAATCAGACCCAATTTATCGTTTATCGGTTCGAGTTCGAGTTCTGACGGCTTAATTGTCGTTACCGTTTCCGTTACGTAACGGAAACGAAGAACGGAAACAGAAACGAGAATTTCGCCAAGTCGTGCCCATGTCTAATAGCAATTACTCCTGTATCATACTGTACTCCTGATGTGGAGAAATTTAAGAGTTAATCAGGCATGGATTTTTCTGTGCAAGGCTTCTGAACTTAGAACAAATTTATCAGCTCAGAAATTCACATGTTTATCTTTTGCACTAGGCTCTGGCTAGTGTGCCTTTTGGGATTCTAGTAGACAAAGAGACATGTCCTGCTCTAGCACATGGAGGAGACAGGTGAGTTATTCTAGGATGGCCTTTAAATTGGCTTCGCTCTTGGGAATTTATTTATTTATTCATTTAAGAGTATTTTTACCCCACCTTTCTCCTTGGAAAAGGACCCAAGGCGGCTTATAGTAATGAGGGACAATATGCAGTCCAATACAATTAAGATATATTCAAGTAGAAGAATAGCTTGGTGGCCATGGCTGCCTTTAGTGGGTCGGGGTAGATGATGTAAGAGGCAGAATTGTTTTGAGGCTCAGGCTGAAACTACAAGGGATCTTTTCTGAGAAAACCTATTTCCCCTTTCACAATAAGATTTTGTTAGAGATAATATGCTTCAGCGGTCATAAATTACCTTTCAGTCACAAGGAAAAGCATGCTGAATTCAATATATAGTACAAGTAAAGGAGAGGGGGAAAACATGCTATGATGAACAAATGTCTTTCCCCATATGATGGAGCATCTCCTCTAGATGCACACTAACGGCACTTTTACACGACCCCTAAGATCCGCTGGCAACTTAAATTCAGACCAGAGATCTTGGGGGTTTGCTCCTCTTGCTGTGTTCCCACCCCTCCGCACTCCCTTGCTCCTGTCTGCGTGAGGGGAGGGAGGAAGAAAAAGGGAGAAAAGAATGCAGGCTCACCTCCGCTCTGCCTTTGGGAGCTGCCCCGGGAAGCATTCCAGTCTCTTAAAGGGGCGGAGGGCAAAAACAAACAAAGAGAATGCGAGGAGAGCC
>JAHTLZ010000010.1:20642856-20670613 GCA_023846285.1 Phrynocephalus versicolor | reverse complement strand
TCTTCTTCTTCTTCTTCTTCTTCTTCTTCTTCTTCTTCTTCTTCTTCCCATCTATTTTGCCCTTTCAAAAACCACATTAGAGATCTCAAATATAGGTATTCTTTTGTGGTTTTTCCTTTCCTTCTACCATTATTATTTATTATCTTATCTAAAAGTAGCTATTACCACCCAACATTATCGTCCACTGCTATCTAAGCAAAGAAGATATTTTGGATAGACATAGAAGCAAGCCGACAAAGTTCACAAACTTTTTAATACTTACTGTAAAAGGCCAACATCAATTAAATTAGAATCACAATGTCTATGTGTCAAAAAGAATCCTGGTAACAATCTGGGAGCTAACATAATGCTTATCAGATTTTTATTTCAATCCAACACTTCTTAAATGACTCATGTGAAGCTTATCAGTTTCTGTCTGAAGGTCACTTATGTATTTCCGAACATATAGTGGTTACTATTATGTCATTTCAGATCTGTACCATTATCTTCCAATAGGATTTCTTTCAAAAAGCTTCATTTCCCCTTCCCATCTAACTGTGTTAGATACCAGGGACATTCCCCACTAATTAAAGATGGTCTTATCTCTTAAAAACAAATAACAACTCCATCATTTATCCTGTTCATGGCAGAACATCCCCCCGCATCTTTGGCTAGAAGCCATCCATAAGGACAGAACATTTCCTTGTTTGAACTTCTATCCTTACTGTTTTAGGTGGTCTCCTCAAACCTAGTTGTGGCTAGAACTTTGATGGACTTGTACTCTGCCAACTTTAATTCATCAAGGACGACCATAACTTCTTTCATTGCATGATAATGAAGATGAAACAGAACATTACTTAGTAGCTTCATAAGTGTACATGAAAAGAGATAACACTTATTTGGTACAAGGCATAACTAATCGTTCATTTAAAAAATAGGCAATCTTATTTACCAAAATATGCTGCCTTCTTAGGGTTTATATGAGCAGCTAATATAAAAGATGTTTTTTTACCCTGATGTAAACTATCGGGCTTTTGCTAGATGGCCAAATTGGAGCTGGATGGAGAAAGCTAAACAGGGTTACTGTAGTTTGGTTAAGGTTGTGCAGAGCTGTGAGGTGCAATCCTTGCACCCATGTACAAGGATACAGTGGTTTCATGTCAACAAACCACACTGCAGCTCCAGTTACCCTGTTTAGCACAATCAAGATCATTGATATCAAGGTCATTGAGAAAACAGCTTCCCGTCTCCTTGGAGAAGCTGGTTAATGATATCGAGAAATGGAAGTCTTTAAGTTGGGGAGAAGAGAGGGGAAATTTTGCATTTCCTTTAAAGCCTTGGTAACATGTTAACACTTTTTTGAAATTGGTGGTGTATCAGTTGTCAACCATTAAAAAGACAAATGGATCCAAGTCATGAGTTGTGAGTCCCCCAGGCAATCCCTAAGTTGAGTCCAAGTCAAGTGACCAGAGCAACTTAAGTCAGATGTGACGGTAAGTCTTGACTCGTGGGCCCCCAGAAATGCAGAAGATTTCCTCTCCCCCCCAAAAAAAAGAGATGAGAGATGAGACGTTAAGAAGGTGCTTCTCTGCTCTGAGTCCAGCTGACAGGTAGAATCTGAGCAATGCTATGGGTCACTTGCAGGTCATTGGACAGAACAGATGTCAGAAGTTCTGTGCTTTTAAGCATAATTGTAAGATTTTGACCTGTGCAATTCACATTCACTGTAGAGAGAAAGAGAAAAAAAAACCTTGAGGCCCTAAAGGATTCAAATGGTCAGAGGGTCCTAAAATTCTCTGGCCAAAATCCAATTAAGTAAAGTGCACCTATGTTTATGTCATTCCCCCACCCACCCCCAAGATTGAAGGTTATTGAAGAGTTCCCGTTTTTGGTCCCACAAGTTGCTTGACATGTCTGTAATGAGGCTAATTGCAGGCAACTTTGGAGTGAGCAAGCCTCAAGATGAAACCAGGAGCTCCATAAATACAAGCAGTCTCTCTCTCTCTCCCACCACCGCCCCCCTCCCCCCGTGTTATCATTGTCCCAATGAGGGGATAATTTGCCCAACAGATTTTTGAATTCTGAGCCAAAACTTAGAGTAAGAATGTGGGATGTACAACTTATGCACAAGGTAAGGAGAAGCCCACAGTACAGTGGAAGCAATGGAAGGATACATATAGAGATCTGCTGAGAAAATGAAATATTTTTGTTGGTATCCAGCCTCAGAGGCCCAAATTTGGTCCCCGGTGCTTTCCCACTTTTCGCCACCCTCCTCATATTTTTAAGTGTTTTGCTTAATTGGGAAGGACTCAGAATGTCTTTTTGTGTCCTCAAAAAAGTCATCAGTGGGAATTTTCCTCTTTGTGGTGCCCCTCAGCCCCACTGGGGAACCCACTTGGCCCATTTTAATCCCACCTCCAAAATGTGTCAACTCAACAGAACAAGGGTATATTCTTCAATTAAACACCTCCGCCCAGACATACACATACACACAATATTGGGGGGAAGCTTAGTGGTGTCTGAAAGGAAGCATTCTGCATTCCTCCAAAAAGCATTGTTGGGCACCTCATGAGTCAGGTTGGTTCTGGTCATTCCATGTTATAGTGCAAATAATGCAGACATCCCGACCGAGGCTGTTCAGCTCCACTAATTAGAAATGTGGCTCCTTGGCTATAGTCCAGTACAAGAGCGTCATTTCTGGGAGTGTCACTGCAAGAGTGGACATATGGCATCACCAGTGGTAGGATGCATATCTTGTCCCAACCCAGCAGTGACAGGGAAAGTTAGGTTTTAAAAGATACTTCGGAATGTTTTTTTTTAAGCTCTTGTTCATTTTGAAGCATGACTAGTATCCTTAAATTTTTAAACCATTATATCTTAAATAGAGTTTGAATTCTTCCATTGGCTGTCATACATATGAATGCTTTAAAAGTTATTTGGGCATTAGATTCCAATGCCATGTACATTTTTGGCAGCCTGCAAAACATTGTTCTTCC
The DNA here is from genome assembly GCA_023846285.1 of Phrynocephalus versicolor. NCBI lineage: Eukaryota > Metazoa > Chordata > Lepidosauria > Squamata > Agamidae > Phrynocephalus > Phrynocephalus versicolor. The sequence goes on along the minus strand of JAHTLZ010000010.1, from coordinate 20,667,638 downwards.
ACGCAAAACCCCTGACATTTTGCAAATATAAGCTCTTGTTCTATGTAAGACCTTTATAGTTTGCAAATAAGAACTCAATTCTCAGGTATTAAATGGTTCCTTATCTTCATTTTCTGACACTGATTGCAGATAAGAACAGAATAACAAAATGCAGTCAAAACTCTCTCTTTATAATGCCAGTAAAATTAACAGGCCTTGTTAACTTAAAAGCAAAATGTGAAGATGGTTCCCTTTGCAATAGGGTGGAGGGGAGATCAATTTAACACAGATATGATGCCCCTATCCCACGTCCCTTTTAAAAAAATAACACCTTTGTACATGGGAACTCCTATCCCACATCTTCAATCATGTGATGGGAGGAAGAGGAAAAGCCAGATCTTCAGAAGATCAGGATCTTCTCCAGGTGAGATAGCAGTGTTATTTCCAATATCACTTCACCCAGTGATGCCCCTCTTCAGATTTTGCTTGATACCTATCCATGATCTCTGGGTTCAGTATATACCAGTGCCCAAACTTTGATTCAAAACCCACTACTTTTTTCCCAAAGTGCCAATATGGCAATTTCACTTTTAAAAAGCCTTGAAGACCTGGCTATTTAAAGATGCATTTGATTATCAGTAGTTGCTAATTGTTGTTGCTCCCCTGATTTTGTTGTCTTTGTTTAGTTTTCCTGCCTTTGTGCCTCTTGCTGGAATCTTGTATTGTTTTTACTGTTTATCATATATTGTTTTGTTTTTGTTTTTGTTTTTTTCTTTTAACTGTTTTCTATTTATTTTTGCATTTGTTAACCCTTCAATACCCCCCCTCCTGCTTTCTATTGCTTTAGGAATGAGAGGTGGAAACCCAAATTTCCGTTCTTAGGTTTTAAGTATAATCTCTACAAAGATTCCTGACATGGGCTTATTTACATTAAAACAATAGTTCAGAATATGGGTTGATACAAAGGAAAGCATGTTAAGTCAGCTCTTCAGTCGTATCTGTCACATATTGTTGGAACCACAAAGTGTGATCCCTTGAAACAAATGTTTAATATAGTGGTTTTGAAGGGACACTCTCGCCAGACGTGTGTGCTCGTTCTCTTCAATCCAAGGCTGGAATTTAGAGAAGTGTGTGTGCCTGCGCCTATGTGCATATACTTCAGGTAGGCACTCCCAGTGGAGGGACATGCAGTAGGAAATGCCTGAGCAAACTGGCACTAGAAAAGCCTTGGAGCATATAGTGGCACCTTGTGAGGGACGACACACACACACAGGAAAGCCCAGCGATGATGGGTGGCTGACAAACCCTGCAAACACACAAACCAAATGCATGCACTCATAGCTGCAGTGAAGAAGGAGACACAGTCTGGAACTGGCAGGCGGGGTGGCGGGCGGGGGTGGGGAGAGAGAGAGAGGTGCCGACAGCATTTTGCCTGGCTGCCTTTCAAAATGCCAGTTCCAGGATTTGTGCAGAGAGGCCACCTTGGGCTGATCTTGCCTTATTCACCCCCCCCCAATGACCCCAGGAACTAGAAGAAGATCAGGGCTTACAAGTGAGCCGCTGGGGGGGGGGGGCTCCTGCAGCCTGTTTGGTGGCCAGGCGTCTCCTCCATCCATCCTGCTCTTAACACGATAACAGCAGGAGCAAGTGGATGCCAGAGTCCAGCCAGTGGGAGGGCTACTACTGCAAAATTAACGTGGACAGGGGTATTCACATAGGGGAAATCAGTTTAAATCAATACATTCAACATCCACATAACAATAAACAGAATTCTGGTGGAGAAGTTAAAAAACAACCTCGCTGCCACTCCAAAAGACATGTTTCCCTGTCAAATTGATTCTCTCTTACACATGCCTCATGTGTTCGCCCACGTTTACAGAGAATCAAAACAGGCTAAACCTGATTTAAATAGAGGGTTTTCTTTCTTTTCTTTTAAAGCAATGGAATTGGCTTCTAAGTTGTCCAACCTTGTTTATACAGTGTGGATGCAAATTTAGGACAAGTATAAGAAAGTATAGAAGTGTCCCTCCCCTGCTCTTTGAGTCTCTTCCAGGCTTTGTGGACTTCTATGGGATCTCAGCCCTTTGCCCATACAGAAGTGGGTGCTGTTTGGTGGCACGCTATTTGGCTCAGCCTTCTGCAGTCCCCCCTTGGTGATTTGAGAAGCTGAGTGTGTGTGGAAGACATGCTGGGCTCCTTGGATCGAGCAATTGTGTGGTTGATGATCCAGCACACATCAATCCAAACAAATCACCCTTTTTCCAAACAGAGATTAGGGTGGAAAGCTTCTGGCCATGGATGGCTGCCTGATTCATTGTCAGGAAGGATCTAATGGGGAAACATAGCTTGTTATGATGTCTCTAGTAATAGGCTTCTTCACAAAGAGAAGAGCAGACCAGGGCTCCAAGGCCACTTCTGCTGTTCTCTCTACTACAAGGGGCCGTAAATTCCACAAGAAAGAATGACACCAAGACCCCAACCAACAGCTCTCACCCTAGTTGTCTTATCGGAAGTAGCAAAAGGGAAGCTTTAGCATGAAAAAGCGATGGTGATTAAACCATCTCTCCCATGCTTTTATTTTAAAATAAGCTTCACGGACAAGTCGAGCTGTCCATGGCAGCAGTTCGGAAAAGAATAAGCAACATGTTTAATTTGTCTTTAACAAATCACAAGTGTTTGCAATAGCTGCCTAGATGCCCTAAGCATATCTGATCTCGCCTGATTTTGGAAGCTAAGCAGGGTCGCCTCTAGTTAGTACTTGGATGGGAGACCACCAGGGAATACCAAGTGCTGTAGGCACCTGGAGTAGGAACTGGCAAGCCACTCCAGTATTCCTGCCAAGAAAACTCCATGGACATGGAGTCACGAAGGGTCGGTCACAATTGTAACGACACAACACACACACACAGCGTTTGCAATCTACTACCGCTACAAATAATATCCTTGATTATAATTGTCGTTGTCGTTGTCGTCATCTTCACCACCACCACCACCACCATCATCTTAGGACAACAGAGCTGGAGCAGTTATAGAGAAATGGGGCTGGGCTGGCAGTGAAGGGTTGCTGTTGCCACCAGAATTCAATACTTGGGGTAGCCTATTGGGCAGTGTGATGGTAAGGGATGGCCTCCATTGGTTTGATGGGAGTGGTGGAGCTCCTGAATCCCCACTTATTTTCTTCCCTTGGTTTATTTTATTTATTTATTTATTTATTGTTGTATTTATATCCCGCTTATCTTCTGGGCAGAACTCTAAGCGGCTTACAGACTGGCGACCAAGCGCCTACAAAACAATGGTAACATACAATATAACAAATAGTCAGTTAGTGGAAGATACATTTGCCCTTCATAAAAGAGGTAGGAAATCTTGTTCAGCCTGAAGTCCACCTTCCCATACGGAAACTGTCTTAGATCGAGCACTTCTCTTGTAGGCAGAGACAGAAGCCGGCTGAAGGACAAGGCCAAAATGGAGGGGGCAAAACTCAGCCAATCGAAAGGGCAGACTAAATTCAACCCTCTCTGCATCACAACTAAAGAGGCCCAACACAAATGCAAAATGAAGACCTTTAAAATCCCCATTGATAGTTCAGTTGTGGGCTCAAAGAAGCAACTATCGGCATTAAAAAAACAACATAGCCACTCTGATTGGTGTTCCTCATGCCCAGGCATAGCACCAAACACATATAACCAAGCTTGAGCACATGGTGATTTCTCTTTCTTTGCGTCACATCAAGCATCACCGTTAATAAGTACAACGGATCTCCTTCCCCACATTAACAAATACAGTAATATCAAGAGCATTTGGGCAGCTGACATAAAATCTTTCATAGTACGTGTTGAGGAGCATAGCGTACACGGACATGCATGCATGTGCGCCATGGCTTGTTCTTCACACTGGCCACGGATTGTGTTGGTGCAAGACCCCTACTTTCCTAGGCTCACTGTGGTTCTACCAACCCCATTCTGTAGCATATTAAGTGGTTTAAGTAATCCAGGATTACATAACTGGATTAAGTAATCCAGGATTACTTAACTGGATTAAGTAATCCAGTTCTTTGAAAATCAGGAGCCAGGTTTTCCTGGGGTTCCATCCATTTTAAAAGTTGTTATGCTCCTTGCTGCCTCGGCTGTCTCTTCAGGATTCACAGAATCCCCCTCCCCCTGTCCTGCCCTATGATTTTAATATTGGAGTGGCGATTTGACAGCTTCAGGGTGAATGACAAATTGATGTTATGGGGTTGATCTCCTCTCACCTCTCTTGGAGTTGGGGTGCTGTGGGCCTATCGGGCAAAGGATTACTCCATTTCAAGTGGGAGGCAGGGTTCTGCTCTGAGCCACAGGAAAAAAAGAGATGCACTTGGCTGTTTTTAAATGCTTGTGTTGTCAGAAAGAATGTGTGTGTGTGTGTGTGTGTGTGTGTAGGGGGGAGAGAACAGAAGCATAGAAATAAGCTTGTGATTTAAAATGCTTAAAGATGATGATAGATATCAAAATGCCTCTGTGGAGCATTCTTGTTGTTAAGGAACTGTCGGCTGCTTCCGCTATTGCCTCTGCAGCTTCTATTGCTTTCTAAATCTGTACATTGTTTTTAGACAATTTGTTGCTTATCACAGGAGTTGTGGCTGCTCGATGGACTGTAAACCGTTTTGATTATTTTATGAAATGGCAGGATAAAAAGGGACTGAGATAAATAAAACAAAACAAAAATGTAAACTCAACTACTGTAGGTTGTCTGGTGTCTTGTAGAGAGGGAGGATTTGGAATTCTGGTCTGAGGAGCCATACTAATGAGGGGGAATCTGGGAACTGTAGTCTAAAAGTTGCTTTTTCCATGTTGAGGGAGGGAGCTGCACTTTTTAATGCTCATTCATGTTTAAAAAAAAGTTTCCTTAGGCATAGTTAAAGAGCATACCAGCAAGAGGTGTAATTAAGTTGAGTTTATTCCTGTAGGTTTGATTTATTTATGGGAAGCATTCAAAATAGAAGTATTGCAGCTTTACAAACTATAATGCCACCAGTTCGTACAAAGTTTTGCTTCCTTTCATTTCTCCCTATCTGGCACCCTCCAAATGTGTCAGTCTACAAGCCTCATCATGCTTACCCAGCAGGGACACATGGGCCTAGCCGACTGGAGATTTTTATTGGAAGTACTCCCAATACTTTGGCAGTGTCAATTTGGAGAAGCCTGGCTTGGTGGCATGGAATATCGTTTAGTTCTCATGAACGTATATAACAGAATCAGACCTTTCAATAAGACTTTGGAAAATGAACTGTTTATACTGTTTGAGTCTTTGTGGATGAGACTTTTCACACAAGTGTAAGGAACGCGACTCTTCTGATTCGAAGGTTCTTGTCATTCCCGTTGCAAGGTTTCTCTGTCTTTATATCAGTCTCCCCCCCCCTTCCATTTTCAGCAAGGGAGTGCAACCACAGCCAGGATCCTTTTTCATAGCTGACAGTGTATGAATATTTATAGAAGATAATTAAAAATGGGCACCACACAATACAGAATTAGTCACAGAAGCCACGATGGATGAAGAATGGTGGTTACAATGGCACTTGAATTATTTGCCAGTTCTGGCTGCCCTAGGTAAGTGTCATAGGAGGCTCGTGATCTGAGTGGGGTGTGCCTCTGGTCACCCTTTTGAGCAGGGCATCACTTCTGCAGATGGTCTTGGTTGGGCACTTCAGACCTAGATCACAGAAAGGTAGGGTATGTCCTGACAGGGGAAGTTGGAGCTGTCTGGTTTGTGCATGGAGGGTTCTTCAATTCCTTGCGATCTATTTTACTTTTCACTTGAATGATCCTTCTGTTCACCCTGTTTTTTTTCTCCCATGAGAAGAATCCAGACAGGTCTTTGGATCACTCCAGTCTGTCCCCCTATTGATTAATGGCACTCCCTTTGCCCCCCTTCCCTTCCTTTTCTTGTGGCTGCCACAGCAACGTTCAGTCCCCCCCCCCCGTTAAATAAAACAAGCAAAATGAGCCTGAGTGACTGCTGCAATGGTTGCAGTCATTTTGACTAGAACTCAAAGCAGCCGTCCACCATCTTATTTACAGCTACAGCCACCTGGGAGATGAGCAACCCAGAGCCAAGATGACACAGAATTTGGGAGCTGGGGATAGAAAGTTGCCCAGCAGCTGCTGTGGTTGCCGCCGTTTCCACCAGGACTCGCATCCCACAGGGCCTTGCCTAGCCCAGAGGAATGAAGGAATAGAGGTCCTCTGGCTATATTGTAATATCAGGTGTGGCAAAAACTCCTGGACTCTCTCTGTGAGTGGCAGTCGGTCCCTATAATGGACCTGGTTTTTACCACTGCCACTATTTATATATTTAAGCATTTTAATAACAACAACAACAACAACAAACAGACAGACAGACAGACAGACAGGGTTTTGGAGCATAATGACCCAGATATTGTGATTGTGGAGAAGAAAAAAGTGTGGATCATTGATGTTGCTATACCAGGTGATAGTAGAGTCACTGAGAAACAACTTGAAAAAATTACCCGATATCAGGATCTGAAAACTGACGTTCAGAGACTCTGGCATAAACCAGTACAGGTGGTCCCAGTGGTAATCGGCACGCTGGGTGCAGTGCCTAAAGAGCTAAGCAAGTATTTGGAAGAAATTGGAGTTGACAAAGTCACCATCAGTCGCCTTACTGGGATCTGAGTCCTAAACACTTGGGAAGTGTTTGACTAGTGATTGGTAATACAAAATCCAGCGTAGTTAGCTGTGTGGTTAATAATAATAATAATGATGGAGTCGGACACCGTTTTAATAGCTTCATAATACAAAATAAGTTTATTGATATTACAGGAGTGAAAATTTAGTCATAAATAAAAATGTGGCAGTGTCAAGTTCAATAAAGATCTCCTTTGCTACTTACGGTAAGTCTTTAACTGGTTTCTCTCTCCTTTCTCCCTATCCAGGCGCTGTCCAAACCCTATCTAGTCCCTAACCAGGCCCTAGCTAACTGTCACCATCTTGCACAACTGTGTTTATACATACTAGCCCCACCCACAGGCTATATGATTGGTCCATCTGCTAGCATCATTAAATGTTCATGAACTTCCTTAGCATTTTGTCATACACCCAGTAATTAGCCCAGCACCGCAGGGCTAATTCTGCCATTAGGCAACTGCCTTGGGTGAAATGATTCTGAGGGGCATGAAAGAACTGTGATAATTATTTCATTTGAATTTTAGTGAACAGAGAGAGACATCTGTAAAATTTTCTGGTGTACCCCAAAACATCCAGGCTTTAAATGCTACACAGCTTGACAAGTGAGTAGGAAGGCACAGTTTATTGCTGTGCCACAAGAAGCAAAATGTATTGAGCTTATTAGGACAGAAATCTTAGACAACACAGCCTTGAGGCCTTTGTCCAGTAGGGCAGGCTGAAATCTCATATATCCTGTATGAAATGTCCCATTCAATCAGATTTTCAGTGTAAATGGATGTGGACCTAAACCCTCTTGTCCCAATCCACTCATATTATTGAGTCTAATGCACCAGAAACTGTACCCATTTAAATCTTCCCCTTGTGCCCTTTGAGTATCTCCATCCTCTTGCTATCTATTATATTGTATTTTAAACCCACTGCTCTGTTCTTGAAAAATAGATGAAGCCAACAGCTTCTGTGTTTGCTGTATGTCCGTGCGGAATTACAGTATTGTTCCTCCACAAATACAGCTCTGTGTCCTGCCAGCAGAAGGAACACAATTGACTTGACAAAAGTGAATCCCTGAGTTGCAGCTCCATTGATGGTAGTTTCTTTCTTTCTTTTTCTAAGTAATAAACTGTGAGTCTTGCTTGGACATGTTCCTTTCAGCCAGCCAAAGCATACATCCCTATTTATTTATTCTTTTTAAACTGCAAACAAACAATTTAGTGCAGAGTCGAACTCTAAAAAATTATTCTGGGGAGGAGGAGAGAATGCATTGTTTTTAAGTGAGTGATGAAAACTGTGAAGAGCTAGAAAAGAATCATAATAAGGAAAATAAGTACAGTAGGACCCCCGTATCCACTGATTCAGTAATCCATGGTTGGCAGAGGAAAAAATAAATAAATAATTCAGCAGCCGCAAAGCAAGCTACAGTCACAAAGAGCAGCTGTAAAGCAAGTCACTGTGATAAAACAGCAGTTTTGGGGACATTTTGGCATTACAGTGGTACCTTGTATAAAGGAATTAATTTGTTCCAAATGAAATTATGTTAAGCAAATTTTCCTTTATACAAATTTACCAGAGGAATGCATTGAAAACAGAGTAATCCCATTTTATGTTGTACAGATTCTCCCCATAGGTGATTCTGTTAAGCAAATTTCCCCTATCTCTGGAATTTTTTATGTTGTACAGATTTATGTTATACAAACCCTATGTTATACGAGGGTCCACTGTATCTCTTATCCACGGTTTTCATTATCCACGGGAAGGCTTGGAACCATTCCACAGCAGATACTGGGGTCCTACTGTACAGAGATGTATGTGTACTTACTAGATAGGCTCTGCTGAGGTACGTGCAGAAAACTGTTTCATCCATGCCTTTTCTGGAGAGTCTGGTCATAAGAACATAAGAACATGAGCCATGCTGGATCAGGCCAAAGGCCCATCTAGTCCAGCTTCCTGTATCTCACAGTGTCCTGACCAAATGTGTCCGGGAATGCACAAGACTAGATATCTGTCTCTTGGTACCTCTCCCCTGCATCTGGTCCTTGAAGTACCCCAGTTTTAAGCCTGGAAGTTACACATCTCCATCATGGTTTGTAACCTGTGATGGACTTTTCCTCCAGGAATCTGTCCAATCCCCTTTTGAAGGCATCCAAGCAAGATGCCATCACCACATCTTGTGACAGGAGTTCCACAGACTAACAACAAGCTGGGTAAAAAAAGTCTGTTCTCACTTTCTCAGCTCTCAAGTTGAGTGAATGTCCCCTAGTTCTGGTATTTTGTGTAAGGGAGAAGTGCATCCCTCTATCCACTGTATTCATGCCCTAAATTATTTTGCATATCTCAGTTATATCCCCCCTCAGGTGCCTTTTTTCCAGGCTAAAGAGCCCCAAATGTTTTAGCCTTTCCTCATAAGGGATGTCCCCCAGCCCAGTAATCATTTCAGTCGCTCTCTTTTGCACCTTTTCCACTTCTACTATGTCTTTTTTGAGATGTGGTGACCAGAATTGTACATAATACTCCAAGTGGTCATAAATTATGGCCAAAATCCTGTTGCATAGCATACTAAATTGGTATTTCAACTCCTCTCAAAGTGCAATGGATTCAAAAGGGTCTACTCATTGCCTTCTATTCCCTGTTGTCTGGCTCCTGTCTTTTACTTACAGTGACAGACAGGTCTCCACGCTTGGCACTTGGCAAGCGAAGCTATGAATGGGTGAAAAGATCAAGAAGACGATTGCTGACAACATCCATGGATTTCCTTATCAACAGCTATATATTTTAAATGGTTATATCGAATGTGTACGGCCATTTCCAGAAACACAGATCGACTTCAGCTATTTCTTTAGAACAAAAACTGCTTCCCTCTTTTGCATTTACCATTTGCATCCCAAATTAAATCAGGATTGATCTGCTGAGCCAGCTACCTTTCGTTCCCAGGAATTTAGAGTTCACATACCCACTCTGCAAACTCAAGAGACATTCCCTCCCCCCCCCGGGTTGTAGTTTGGCAGTGGGGAAGAGAATTGCACATTTGAATGAAAATGTTCCCCCTTTTTATTGGCATGGCCTCCTAGGGATTGAACCTGTGATGTTCTGGATCTGGATATGAGCATATCTAATTTCACAATTCAAGGTACTGACCTTAACCTACAAAGTACTGTATGACCTGAGTCCTAGGTTTATCTCAAAGACCGAGTCTCACAGTATGAACCGACTCGAGTGTTAAGGTCATCAGGAGAGGCCTTTCTCTCCACCCTGCCACCATCACAGGTACGTCTCGTGGGAACCCATGAAAGGGCCTTCTCGGCTGCTGCGCCCAGACTCTGGAATTCCCTCCCACTAGAGGCCAGGACTGCTTCACTATATTTCCAGTGTTAGTTTCCACCACTCATAACTTTTGCATGGAATTTTTACACTCTCTTTAACTGATTGCATTCTCTTGTTCTCTTTAATATTTGTCCCTCAATTCCCTGTTCTCACACTTGAATATGTCTTAATTGTACTGGACTGTATATTGTTCCTCATTACTGTAAGTCACCTTGGATCCTTTTCCAATGAGAAAGGTGGGGTAAAAATACTGTAAATAAATAAATAAGTAAATAAATAATGTTACTATTTGATCTTTCCATATGAACTGTCTCGTATGAAAGTTAATGTCTTCAAGCCAAATTATAAATAGAAGACATCAAAATTCACAGCTAGAAGCTGTTTTCTAAATGGCACTCCTGCCATTTCTGAATTGTCAGGAGAAATGCAAGACCCTTGACAGCCCTTAGTAGACTATTCAAGGTGCTTCCTATTCATACCTGCCAAATATTGGTTATGTGAAGTAAACATGAGCTTCTGAAGATCCTACCTGCACTGCCTGGCTTTACAGAGCTAAATTTGTGGCCATGCACTATTATGGATTTTGTGACTGACTTGAACTCAGAAGTATTGAATTGGAAGTGTTCTCAGCAACCATCTAGCATACTACCCCAGTTTGGAGAAGTTACTTTTTTAGGACTACAGCTCCTAGAATTTCCTAGCCAGAATAGCCAGTGGTTATGCTGGTTTAAGCTTCTAGTAGTCCAGAAAAAGTAACTTTTCTGGGCTTGACAACTTCCAGTTAACCTTTGTTTCTTCCATTCCTACAGGACTCCTGATAACATGCCATTCAGCCTCTACCAGTGAAGAAGAGTCTGTCACTTCCTGAGGCACCATGGTGGAACAATTTATATACTTTTAGGAAGTTCCTCCTGATATTCTATCTAAATCTTCTTTCCTGTAAAACTGTAGATTTAGATACTAGACTCTGAAGCCACGGAAAACTAATTCAATGCCCCAGCCATGTGGTAACCCTTCAGCTGTTTCATGATAGCTGTCATACCACCTCTTAATCATATACCCAGCACCTTTCAAAGATCCACAAAAGGATGGATCTCCTGGGCCTTTCACATTCCCATCCTCCTCCTTTCATCATGTCCCAATGTACAAATACCCTTTTAAACCTGTGGTGCCCAGAACTGAACACAACACTCCTGGTGAAGGCTGATTGAAGCAGAATGGCAGAGAACCATTAATCTTCTCTAGTGCTTCTGTGAAACTGCCATGTGTCAGAGGATGTGGGGAAGGTGGCGAAAGGAGTGGGGTGAGCATTAATTATTTTTCTCATCAATGGCTAGCTTGCTATCTGAGCAGCTTAATTTTAAACATGCTTCTTTAATTTTTTTTCTGTTGCCTAGAGCACGTAATGCCATGGCTGAATGACCACTTTTTTTGCCTTCTCCTTATATGAATGGGACCAGAGTGGTCCATTCCATGTGAGGCTGATGAACAGCATTTTTCATTCTGAGGGCTTGCTGAGCTGTCTTCAGCCCAATGGGTACTGTTATATATCTAAGTAATTAATCTCTAGGGACAGGTGTCCAAAGAGGATGTCTTGACTGTCAGGCATGATGACTTAAATGGAAGGATGAGTAGGAATGAAGGAGGGGGATGATATAACATCCTTCTCCCAAACTCCAGGAAGAGAATCAATTAATTAACTTATTAATTGTGCACAGAAAGTCCAGCTCATTTTATTGGCGCCTGCTTAACAAAATGCAAATGTGTAGGTAAGGGTCTGTGTGTGGAAGAGAGGAATAATAAGGTCAGAATACTATACATAGCTGGTGTCTGATACATTCCTAGAGATGATATAAAGTTTTTTTTAAACTTAGTTGAGTATACAGTATATATACAAGGTAGAACTGCTGCTCTTTTTTCTGAGGAGGTTGAGGAAATAGAGGTGTCAAAAATACATCGACCATTCCATAAAAAAAAAAATCCAGTCAAATTGACACCCAAAATAAATGAAATAAAAATAAAATAAAATTTAAAAAAAATGTGACTGTACACTGGCTTTTGAAAAAAATATTTGTTTGTGCAGCAAAATCACCCCCTACAAATGTCAAGATTGCATGTAAGGGGGTGTGTGGATTTATTTTTTGACAAAATTCCAGGGCAAAACAGCATTTAAATTGGCAATTGAGTTTGAAGTGTGAAAATGAATTAATTTGATGAAGTGCAATGAAAATGGAAGACAGCTTGACCCGGGTAAGTTTTCAAAACATAGTAAGCAGCATGATTGTTAAAGTCACCAATGTTTAATGAAAGACTGTTGCCTTGTATAAAGTACCCATGGTGTGTATGAAATTGCCTGATTGTACCTTATTCCTGTGTGAATTAGCAGTACCTTACAAATTTACTTTTAGGGGTAGGAAAGTTTATGAGAACAATAAAAAATTAACTAGTGAATGGCTACGTGATGGATTGTTATGCATTACTGTTCTGACTGGATCTTGAGTACTACTTGTATTTATCATCTCCCAGAGTGGTATTTATTCTTTTTAAATATTTGCATATTTATTGTTTTAGTCTTAACATTGAATTTTAATGATGCAAGCTGCCTCTTGATACATAATGCTCTTAGCTTTAAATATTGTATTTTAATGAAAAAACAACTTTGTATATGTTTTCAGTTTTAAAATAGTCTTTCAGTGATGTATGCTGCCTTGCGTCCTTGTTATGGAGAACGGTGGGGTAAAAATATTTAACAAACAAACAAACCTCATGCCACCCAGGAGATATTGGTTACAATCGTCTTTACAGAGAGATCATACAAGACAATACATTCAGAACTGCATGTCAGGAGGAGTAAAAAGATTAACCGAAGAGTGGCTTATGGCCTGGGGAATGTCCCCACTATTACCACAGAGTGAGGTTGCTACCCTGTTTCCCCGAAAATAAGACATCCCCTGAAAATAAGACCTACTTACAGTTTTGCCCCACACTGAAATATAAGGCATCATCCAAAAATAAGGCCTCCTCATAATAAGATAACAATAAATGTGTAGTGTATTTTTCTTCATGGAAAAATAAGACATCACCTGAAAATAAGACCTAGCACATCTTTGGGAGCAAAAATTAATATAAGACACTGTCTTATTTCCGGGAAACACGGTATTCCCCTGCTCATATCAGAAGACAATCATTATAAAACAAACTAGGAATACTTTATGAAAATGTGTAATGAGTCTTAATATTCTTTGACATCACACTCCTATGCACATCCTACTTAGGAACAAATCTCAACTGAAATTGGTGGTACTTATACGTCTCGTCTGGTGGTAACCCATGAAAGGGCCTTCTCAGCTGCTGCGCCCAGACTCTGGAACTCCCTCCCACTAGAGGCCAGGACTGCCTCATTTCTGTTTTCCTTCCGGAAATAGGCAAAGACCTTTCTCTTCAGGCAAGCTTTCCCTGAATGATGGTCTACCTATTATGTGTCTTTTATATGAATCTACAGGATCACATAGACTTTGTGTTTATTACTACTTATAACCTTATGGGTTTACATTTACACTATGCTTTCAGTGTTAGTTTCCAGCACTTATAACTTTACATGGAATTTTACTCTCCTTTTAACTGCTTGCGTTGTCTTGTAGATTTAATGTGATGTTGTCTATTACTTCTGTAAGATGTCCCTCAATTCCCTGCTCTCAATACTTGAACATGTCTTAATTGTGCTGGACTGTATTTTATCCCTCCTTACTGTAAGCTGCTTTGGGTCCTTTTTTGAAGGAGAAAGGCCGGGTAAAATACTCTAAAATAAATAAAATAATTCCCCAGTTAAAAACATGTAGGATTTCAGCAAATGGACTGCCATCTTAAATGTATGCAGGAGGAAATAAGCACCATTCTATTCAATAGGATTTGAAAAGAAAGGTGTTTATTTGAATAAAATGGTGCTTCTGAGCAACTAGAGCTCCTTGGATGGTAAATCGTCCCCATATCGTAAGGGGAACACATTTGGGGAACAAATCCTTATACAGTGGTACCTTGTATAAAGGAATTAATTCGTTCCAAATAAAATTATGTTAAGCAAATTTTCCTTTATACAAATTTCCCATAGGAATGCATTGAAAATGGAATAATCCCATTTTTATGTTGTATGGATTCGCCCCATAGACGATTATGTTAAGCAAATTCCCCCTATCTCCGGAATTTTTTATGTTGTACAAATTTTATGTTATACAAGCTGTTTGTTATACAAGGGTCCACTGTACTATGCTTTTTTATGAGGGCAGGGCCTTTGAAAATGAGAGGGAAATAGAAAGGAAGCCCAGGGCCCTCCATAATATGACTGCAAACTCTCCACTGAGAGCAATTTACAACTCAGTACTATACATATCTATTCAGAAGACATACTCCATTTGTTTGTTTGTTTGTTTGATATACTGCTTCTGGTCAGTCAAAAGGGGGATCAAGGGATAGGGATGCAACCTGTACTGGATGGGATTAACCCCCCCCCCCATTGAAAAAAGAGGTGTGCATTTTGGGGGTGTTCTTGGACTCATCCTTGAGCCTAGATGCCCAGGTCACAGCTGTGGCCAGGAGTGCATTTGTACAATTAAAGCTAGTACGCCAGTTACACCTTTACACCTGTTTCTTGAGAAATCTGCGCTGGCCACTGTGGCACATGCCCTACTGATGTTCCGGCTGGACTACTGCAATGTGCTCTGTGTGGGACTATTGATTGAAAGTCTCAGGAAACTTCAGTGGCTCCAAAATGCAGCAGCCTGACTGCTGACCGGGATGGATTACAGAGATCACATTGCACACCTATTAAAGCAGATCCACTGGTTGCCAATCAGGACTCCTGATCAAGCACTAAATGGCCTGGGTCCAAACTACCTCAGATTGAATCTCGCAGTATGAACCGGCTCAAGTGCTAAGGTCACCAGGAGAGGCCTTTCTCTCCATCCCACCACCTTTTAAGAACCCATGAAAGGGCCTTCTCTGTTGCTGCTCCCAGATTTTGGAACTCACTCCCACTGGAGGCCAGGACCGTCCCATCTTTGTTGTCTTTCTGGAAGCAGGCAAAGACCTTTCTCTTCCGGCAAGCTTTCCCTGAATGATGGATTACCTGTTATTTGACCTTTCGATAGATTACCATTAGACATGGGCACAACTAGGCGAAATCCTCGTTTCCGTTCTCGTTCGTCATTTCCATTACGTAACGAGGAACGAGAATGACAATTACTCCGCTCCAGCTCGAACCCGACCCGATAAAGATAAATTGGGTCTGATTTGTCGTTGTCGTTCATGGCATCGCGGCGCTGGGCGGCGATCGCGCGATGCCAAGCGGCGCAGAAAAAAAGTTTTAAAAATAAAAAAACCCCGAATTCCCAGCCATAAAAGCAGGCGAAAATATGCCTGCCTCAGTGAGGGCACCTACCAAGGGGTGGTTTCTGGGGGGGGGGTCCCCGGCCTTCCCCCCTCTCCTCTCCTGGGCTGCTTGTACCAGGCTGGGGGGGCATCGTCGTCTCCATTTGCCATGCGGTGGGGGGGATCCAAAATAGCGACCGCAATATTTATTTTTAAATTGTGGTCCAAAAACCCACCAAAGCACCACAGAAACATTTGAAAATTAGGCATTTTAAATGCCTGATTTTTTATAGTAGCAGCAGTGGGTTTTTCTTGCAACAAAACGTCTCCATTGATTTTATTTTATTTTATTTTTATTTTTATTTTTTTACACCTGCGCACGCGCAATGATGGGCTGGCCATGGGATGGGACCATGCAAATTTTTGGAGCCATTCCACCAATCGCATGGCCAGGTTTTGCTGAGACTTCTGGATGTGCCAGAGAGAGCATAAAAAGCCCACCAACCCTAAGCCTAAGCCTAACCCTAACCCTAACCCATACGCCAGTACACTGTCTTCTTAGTGGGTCAGAGGCACCCAGAGGTGTAGCCCACTAACCCACCCTAACCTCAACCGTTACCCTAAGCCTAGCCCTTACCCTAACCCCAACCCTAAGCCAGATTCGTACACAAGTACACTTCCCTTCCAAGAGGGTCAGAGTGGTGCATCGAAAGGTGCCTCCAACTCCAGACCCACTTCCTCCCTTGTAACCTGTACGCCAGTACGCCAGTATACTTTCCTTCTTAGTGAGTCAGAGTCAGTGCCGAGAGAGGTGCCTCTGACACACTAACCCCCAACCCTGGCTAAATATGGCTAAGCTATAGCTATTTAATGGCTATAGTATAATGTTCTTAGTGAGACAGCAAAGTGCCGATGAGGTTTCCTGTCACACTAACAACCCAACATAATTGGCAGTGGCTACTGGCTACGCGTTACGCTTCTCTGCCCTTCTGGGTCAACTCAGAGGGAGGCACCCAGAGAGGTGCCTCCCAGAGCCCACCCCTCCCCCTAAACCTGTACAAACGACAGACAACAAACGGAAACGACAAATTTTTGAAAAATTTCACGACAAACGGAAACGACCCGAAACAGGCCCTTCCCGACAAACGACAACTCGAAACGTAATTTTTTCTGGTCGTGCCCATCTCTAATTACCATGCATGGTTGCTTTGACTGACTTCATAAGAATACCTGTGTTTTTCATGTTAGTTTCCATCCCTCATAATGGAATTTTTTCTTTTAACTTTTCATATGCTCTTTTTAGTTTTAATGTTGCCTTTTAATGTTGTAAGATGCTTCTTCTAATTCCCTGAACCTAAACTTGCATATTATTGGCTGTATATTATCCCTCAGTATTGTAAGCCGCCTTGGGTCCTTTTCCAAGGAGAAAGGTGGGGTAAAAATAGTATAAACAAACAAATAAATAAACACCACTCTAGCCTAACGGCCACTCTGGGTGGTTCAGATAGGCTTACTTTAGGAAAGGGAAAGATTGCTTGATTTTCTGTTGGCACACCTTACTACTATACCAGTAATCACTAAAAACCTTCTTATGACATTAATCTGGAATTAACTTGGCATTTGCTGAATAAATCCCACAGCTGCTTTATATAAAAGTTTGTTCCTTTTTATTATCCCATTCACACATTTTCATCTCCTATTTGTCAGTTCGGTGGCTCTTCCATATCCCATATACCATCAGATTTTACTAGATCTCCATGATTTAAATTATTTTCCCCCTATGAAACACCACTCTCTCCCCGTCTCTCTGTCACCCCAACACACCATCCAGTCCCTAATCATGAGAAGTGTCAGGAGGTGGACGGCCATCTGCTAATCCACTGTGACAGCAGTTTTCACAGCTTCTACGCACCTTTGATAAGCATCTTTATCAAAGCTGTGACCCAACCTGTCAACATGCCTGACAGGAAATGGAGACCTTGTTAAGACAGGAATGACTTCATTACAGGTTGGAAAGATAGATGGATGAGAGAAATTCATTAATACTCCAAGGAGAAAGGGATGTGACCCTAATTGCCATCACTGCATTGCCATTAAAATCACATGTGTTAGAGGCTGAAACTTGGTTTAAACAAAAAATGCAATGATATCCAAAATATAGTTCGTAGAATCTAACAATCACTAAACTGTAATGCTGGAAAGGATTGTGAGTGTTTTGTGATCTCACCTTAGGTACCAAATGTACCCTATGTACTGAATTTAATGGTTGTCATGCAGTTATGTTCTCTAACCCTTTCTCTCACCTAAAGCAAATCAGATCATTTTCTCCCTCTTAAGTATATTATTCAAAGAGAGCACAAATTTCCACCCTTGTTCAACCAAACGATTGCGCCAGAGAAGCCACCATGTGAGTGTGATAGCACATGTCAACCCGGTTTTCTTCTCTTTTTCAGTTCTGCTACTCTCTCCTTACCCTTAACACCCAGAGTGCATTATGAATGACCCTGCTCATATGAAATCTACTAAGTCCCCAACAAGAAACTGTCTGTGATCAGAAAGCTTCTGGGTAATCTGCAGAGAGATGCAGCAGAAGAGTTTAGAAGATGCTCTCCTTATGCAGAAATCACAGTCCCTATAATGAATACTAACTTAGCTGCATGACTGTGGGTTCATAGCTTGGAAGTTGGATTCACCACTGTGACTCACAGAAGAAAAGCCTTCAGCAAGCTCCACAGGTCCATGACGTTTCCAGGAGAAAGGAATGTTAAACCGTTTCTATCTAGATTTACTTGGAAAAGGTCACCATAACTCAGAACCATCCTGATGGCATGTAATTTTTAATGTTATCTACCCAATTTGGTGTAGTGGATACAGTGATGGACTGGTGTCCCCATTTGGCCATAGAAACTCACTGGGTGAATGGTGGGGTGGATCAGCTAAAACAATTCCTAAACAATCTCACTTGCCTTGAAAGCCATTTAGGGTTGTTAAGTAGAGGTGGTTGGTTCTGATTGCTGGTGTGGTTGGCTGCTTGGGGAAGTGGGGCTGGCCTGGATTGCAGCAGCAACACTGTAGAAGGACCTTGATGGCTGTAGAAGGACCTTGTTAAATAGCCCAGCCAGCCTGGTGGCACATGGATCCAGGTAAGGCGCCCAGCCAGCCCAGGGTGGTGATGGGCTATGTCAGCAGTTGTGGTTCCACACTTCATGCTTTGTATGAAGCACAAACCTAGTTGCTATACTTTGATTCCAGCTTGGTTCAAACTCACAGCTGTACTTGGGACCACAGCCTTAAACTCTATGTTCTTAATTTAAAGCCAAAGAAGCCTTTGGTTCTCTAGATGGTTTGGACTTCACCCCCCAGAAGTCCAACCTAGCATGGCCAATAAGAACAGCATATGGGTATTAAAACTGAGAAATTCTAGAGAGCCAAAGGTTCCTCACCACAATCATGTTATTATCCATTTGTTGTTACCACTGTCCTTGTAGTAGTAACAATGGTAATGAAACCACTTGCTTAAGACAATAAGCTTAATTAGCTAAATGGCCAATGAAACATGGCTGCATTTCAGACCAAAATGTCCGTCCAGATTTAGTGCAGTTCTGGGTTCTTTTGCATGCCAGCCTTTCTGGCTTGGAGCGTGCATATGAGTATTCAGGTTTTCACACTTTCCGGGACTTGACAGTCTCTAGAGAGGAGGAAACGATGCATTCTCTTATTTCTCTAGCTGAGATGTAGTTGGACTCTCTTGGAAGACTCTTACATAAAGCATAAATATTTAAAGATGAAAAATGTTTCTTCTTGGAGCACTGCAGTCACTTTTTTCTATCAGTACATTCTGAGGAGGAGTCATAAGAACAGGGATTCGACTATTATGCATTGATGGGCAAAGCTGAGTCCCATAGGCCACATTCCTGGTTTGATAAGAAGGTTAGATTCTATGGTAATAATTGCAGGACGCACAGTTGTCCAAGATCCTCCTGTTCATTCCAGGTTTCTCAAGCCAAGTGGCTGCACCTTCTCTATCTCACCCACATTGTTAAAGAGCAGCTTGCCTGGGTGAATGAGAGAAAGGGGTACAGGATGCCATGTTTTGAACCCCATTCCACTCCCATATAGCATCAGAGTGATATAAACTTCTGCCTTGATTTTTGGTAAGATCTTCTAGCAAGGTAGATAAACAGAAACCAGATGATTGCATTGCCTCTTTATTACTCAAATTCAAAAGGTCCATCACCACATTATTGTTTCCAAGGGAGCTCACACAGATAAGATAGTGGAGAACTGACAACATTTATGTGGCCTTACCTAGTATGTGGATGGAGAATATGTGGGACTCACATGTTATTGGATGCAAGACTGGTAGGCTGGATGGCAGATAAGCAAGCAAGTAGGCAGGTGGGCAGGCAGGCGGGCAGATTACAGTTACATTTGTTGGACTTCAAGCTCCCAGGATCCCACAGCCAAAAAGGTCAGTGGTGATACTGGTTGGAGATTCTGGATATTGTAGTCATAAAAGTAATCTTTTCTAAGCTCTGACCATGGAAGGAAGGAACTTAGCCCATTCTTAGCTTACATGACCAACAATCAGAAGCATATGTAGGAGAGGAATGACTTCTGTTAGATGTATTTTGAGATAGAAATTGGCTGATAACTTAGCCGGGGGTGCATGGGTGGGTGGAGTATTGATGTTTCTCTATTTTTTTTTGTTTCTTGTGAATAATATAAATAAATAAATAAAATACATAAACGGAGGAGTTGACAGAAACAGGAAGAGGTAGGTTGATTACCCAATGTCTTCATCTCGATTCCATGCCTTGGTTGATATATTTAACAAGTCCATGTTTGCAGCAAAGAAAGGACTGCTGGTTTTTGAATATATGCTAGAGCATTGTATTTCTCTTTTGGGTGGAGGGCAGCTCTCTGAGAATCACAATGCTGGCTTTTCAGTTTCCCCTGCCTGTTTCACGGTGAATGGGAACAGTGCCCTCTTTCCTCTACATTCTTTTTTTCATCTTCTACATCCTCCCTTGCCCAACCTTGTGCCTCCCTTTCTTTCTTTGTTTGTTCTGTGATACTTCTGGATGCATCTGTTCACTGAGTGGCTTTAATATGTTTCATCTCCTTTAGATTTCCTGCAACTAGATGCTTCAGGAAGAACAGAGCTATTTTGTGATGGAGAACTGAGTTAATGCTTTGGAAGCTGGGGACATTTATATAAATGCTGGGTAGGCTTTTGGACTCCTTCATGCAAGATGGTTCTCCTTCCTTGCTGTATCCGTGTTTCATTCTGGGGCCGGCAGGTATAACAAAGGCTGCACTCGCAGCAAAGAACCTGACAGAACTGTAGGTGAAATGTCTTGAGCCCTAGCAGATACAGTATTATGTTGACATAACGCAGGATGCTGCCTTATACTGAATTTGAGCAGTGCGCCATTTAGCTCAGCAGTATCTACAATAGGAGTATGTGGGGGGGTGCTGTATATGGGTGGGCACTGGATTCTACACATGCCTTAGCAGACCAAAGGGCATTGCTGTTTTAGCTCGTATTGGTCTTTTTTGTCTCCTACCTTTCTTTTTCTTGTTGGAATTGTTTGTTGTTGTTGTGTTTAGAATTTTCTTCCTAAGAAACTCTCACCTTTCTTAGACTCCTTTCCTCGTTAAGATCTAGAGATGGCATGGACCGAAAAAATGGCAATTTATTTCATTTTGTTTCATTTTTGCTTCATTTCATTTCATTTTGTTTCTAATGAAGTTTTTGGGGGAAAATTACTGTAATTTCATTGGTTTGTTACGATTCATTATTCATTCCCCCCCCCCACTTTACACTGTTTGATTGACTGATTCTATTCCATCTGTCTCTCTTGTCTTCAAATTAATTTATTTAAAAACATTTCAAAAATGTAAGAAAAACAAACAATAGAACACAGCGTTCTGTTAAGCTGGTGTTGATCAGTTAACTGGACAAACTGGACACTGGCAATATCACATCATCTGTCCATCAACAACTTTGTTTGGGAATTGAATCGATGGATTCAGCATCAACAAGTTTCTTTCATTTTTTGCGATTTTGTTTTACCCCCCAAAGAAGTAATCCACACACAGGCAGCGGAGTGACTCCAACCCCACAAGACACCCACTGAGCCCGACAGGCAAAGGGTTCCATAGGCAGCAGAGTGGCTCCAACCCCATAGAAGGCAGCACCCACTGAGGCAGGCGGGCAGAGAGTAAAGGGCTCTACGGGCGCTTTTACACAACCCCTAAAATCCGACGGAAAGGGCTCCCAGATGCGGAGCTTCAAATTGTTTCCCCACCAGCTCTGGACTTTAAAGAAAATTAAGTGCGACCACACCCACCTAAGTGCGTCCCAGCGCATTTTAAAAGTACCTGGTCTCCGAGGGTGAAAAATTTCTGATGCGGATGTAAAGCAGTGAGTGCCGGGCTCTCCTCGCCTTGTCTTTTTTTTTTTTGCCCCCCCCGCCCCTTTAAGAGACCTTAAGAGACTGGAATGCTCGCTTCCCGACCTGGCAGACAGAGGTGAGCCTGCATTCTTTTCTCCCTTTTTTGATCCCTCTCCTCACACAGATAGGAGCAAGGGAGTGCGGAGGGGGTGGGAACACAGGAAGAGCAACAAACCCCCAAGATCTCTGGTCCGAATTTAAGTGGCCAGCGGATCTGAGGGGTTGTATAAAAGCACCCTAAGTCACCCAAAGGCAGCAGATTGGCTCCAAACCCATACCCCCCCCCCCCAAGAAGGCAGCACCTCTGATGCAGGCAGTGTTTTGGGTTTCTGTGAGAGTGGTCCTCCCTGGTACGGCCTGCCTGCCTGCCTGCTCATTCTCTCTGTGTTTTGGGGTGTCTACCCAGGCCCAATGTATGAACAAGGACTTCCCTGGCCATATCAGGGAGGACCACTCTCTCTGTGCTTTTGGGGTCTACCCAGGCCCAATGTTTGAACAAGGCCGTCCCACCCACCACCCATCCCCTGTGAGCTGGGTATTCATTTTACCAACCTCAAAAGGATGGAAGGCTGAGTGAACCTTGAGCCTGCTACCTGGGATCGAACTCTACGTCTTGAGCACAGTTTTAGCTTCAGTACAGCAGTTTAACCACTGTGCCACAAGGCTCAGTAAAGAATTCCATCACATTTCTTTTGTTTTTCACCCCAATCCAGATGCTCTTGATGGGACAACTAAGTTTGTTAGGTGTTTTTTTTTTTTTGCTAGTAAGTTTTAGTTATTTAAAATTTAACAACTTGAGACATGCTTTGTTCAGAACAAAGGAGTTAGCTTAAAGTTTTAGCACAGTCACTGTAACATTAATGAGGTTTTACCTCATGGATCATCACTATGCCCTTTGTCCCAGAGGCCACAAATTTAGCCGTATTCCCCTCTCAAGGTTATTTGACATGATAATTTCCCTGGTGTTTAAGTGAAAGTGTGTTGGGGGGTAGCAATAACCCACATCCCTGAAACCCCCAGCTCTTTATTCCAAACCTAACAATCTCATCAACAAATTAATTAATACTAGATCAATGAATTAAATGATCCCCTTCAGCCACAACTAATAACAATACATTAATCTCCCAGATCCTATTGGCTAATATTAAGATATTAATTGTCAAACCTTATATTCTAAGCTCTGATCAAATTCCTGGTGAAAGTCCCATTTATGTTTCCCAGCTTTTTCTTCCCTAAACTCTATGTCTGCACAATTTTTCCCTTTGATATCATTAAAGGTATCTGGACTGCTTTATGACATATCTGCTTCACGTAACCATGGGACTTTTCTATTCAACTAACATATTCTACCATTCGGCCCATGAATGGGCCCAAGTCCATATGTTCACATTGTCTCTAGGCTACATCTTCCACCACATTTCTTCCAGGAACTAGCATAGCCAGACTACACTGCAATGAGAAATATTATTACCTGGTCCCCAGGTTGTTTTCACTATTAGGAAGAGCGAAGTGGCCACCATCCCAGGCAACAATATTTTGGTTGTAATAAGAGGACAACAAATTATTACTTATTTTAATTTATTAGCCGTGCATTTTTTCCACTAGTAGCAGGGATGGGCATTTGTGAGCTGTCTCAGCTACCAACATAATTGGGCTGCCCTCAAGTATGTGAATTCAGGGAGGGGTTGCTTTTATTTACCTGCTTTGCCCCGGGTTGCAAAATGTCTTGGGCCAGTTATGTCTAGCTTTGTGGCCATTTTTAAAATCTGGTGTTATAGAATGTTAAGGGACAAATTAGTCTGGAGAGCAGAGAGTAATCAATGTGAGGAAAATGGATAATGGAGGGCAGACCAAGAAAGGAGCAGAGTAAGATAAGATTAGCGCCCCTAACAAGATATGATAGCTATCATCACGCCTTTACAAACAGCTCCTGACAAGAGCTGTTAGCTCACTGGAGAGTAAAATAAATATACTGACACACTCTGAAGTTGTGCTGTGACCTTGTCACCACTCTCGTTGCTGGTGGGTTGTTGACGTGCCAAATGTTAGAGACAGAAAGGTTCAAGCTGTGATGGACATGAACTCCAGGAAGAAGCACTCCCCCCACCCCAAGCCCTGGATATAGGCCCCATCTGGCTTAAAAGCTCAGGCCATCATCAGCAATGATCTTGAAACCCGAGCCACGTGAAGAAGGAAGGCATGGCTTTGAGTTTAAGGCAGGGGTGGGGAGCCTTCGGCCCACCAGATGTTTTGGACCACAACTCCCAGAATGCTGAGCCGATGCTGCAAATTGTAAAGGACTGTGGGGGTTGTGGCCCCAAACATCTGGAGGGACGAAGGTTCCCCACACTTTGCTAAAGGTGTGGAAGAAGTAACTTGATTGTTGCTCTACCATCTGGTCAATTCTGTTACACACAGCTGTACACCATGTGCTTTCTTGGCATATCCTTCATATGTGGGATCCAGAGAGATGGAAGTAGGGCATCCACGTCTTCTCATGTAGTCCTCTATTTGAAGTGCTGCCAGAGGTCAGTTGTCCCTTTGAAGGTGCCCTCTTGTCTGAAGAGCTATTTGTTTCAAGTCTAATTGGAAGATAAAGAACCAGGAAGAGGAAGATCAAGGACTTTGAAGTTGCCCATCCACAGGGAGCACCACTTGGGCAGTAGGATCAGCAGGGGACTTTTGTGCTTTTGTCTATTCCTCCCACTCAAGTGAGAGGTCTTGTAATTCTATCTAAATGATAGGTGGATAACTTCAGTGGGCTGTGGAACCAGCTTCTTTGCTCCAGGATCCTCAGGGTGGGAGGGCTAGAGATGGCCAAATATGATAGAGCTTAACTTCCATGTTTGAACATTTGTTTTGTTATTTTTGTTTGTTCATTTGCTTTGCTGTTTGTTTAAAAGCTGAAGCTTGGAGGCTTCATATGACTGAGATAGATAGATAGATAGATAGATAGATAGATAGATAGATAGATAGA
>JAHTLZ010000010.1:20618785-20636454 GCA_023846285.1 Phrynocephalus versicolor | reverse complement strand
TACTTACTTACTTACTTACTTACTTACTTACTTACTTACTTACTTACACACACACACACACACACACACACACACACACATACATACATACATACATACATACATACATACATACATACTACCCCCTTAGTGCAAACCTCACTACCTGGGGTGGTTTAGAAAACAGAGTCAATCATAAAATACAGTAAAAAGTCATATATAACACATTTAAAATAGTCATTGGCAAAACATGTTATCATCTGAATTTCGTTGTATGTGTATACTGTGTATATACACACAATGACAATAAATTATTATTATTATTATTATTATTATTATTATTATTATTATTATTATTATTATTATTATTATTATTATTATTATTATTATTATTATTATTATTATTATTATTTCAAGTAATTAATGTTTTTTAAAATTAAGATTGTATTTTTGTTGCTAATTTGTAAAACTACTGACATGTGTACACAGTTGTGACTCAATTGTTTATCTTCATAACAAAATCCTTGGTACAAAAACAAAACAAAACAAAACAAAACAAACAAACAAAACCAATAGATTTGCAGCAAATCTGTCTTGTCTCTAAAGGGCAAACCCTGGATAACTAGCCTCTGTTCTGCCATTTGCATTAGGCTGTGGGTCATAATTTTGATTCCATCCCATGTCCAGAAGCAACAAGAAAAAGGATCCACAAATCTCTCAATCTCAGAGAAACTATATTACAATGAGGTTCTGACCTGATTTACATATGTGAAATTTGTATCCTCACTCGTCTCATCCTCATGAGGAAGGATGAGGAACTGCAATATTCTTCAACTCACTGCTAGGGTTGGTGAGGAATTTTCTGATAGTTTTAGCAGAGTTTCGTATTTGTATAGATTTCCCATTTTTGTGCAAGAATTGCACATTTCACACATTTGTATACATTGAGTGCATTGCCTAAAATAGGATGCAGAATCACAGCTGGGATGAAATGACCTGGGTCCATGACCATGATTATGGCCTTGTTTAAGAAACTGAAGCACTAAATGGGTTGCTTGAATCTTCCTTAACAACCAGATACTTTTCTCTGTGTGTGCTTTGTTTTTCAAGGAAAAATACCTAATTTTGCATAGCATTATTTTGTGGGCATTTATAATTAAGGTCCACCCATTTATTTCGTACTTACAGCTACCCCTACATCATTTTCTATGTATCAACTACTCAGGAGAGGTTTACTGGTCTCTTGTTCTAGTAGTGCTGTGGGACCATGCAGGTTACTCATTGCTTTAGATGTGTCAGAGCATGTCAACTTCCAGCTGATTTTTGCTGGATTTGAACTTTCACCCCTGGCTCTACTGTCAGTCACCTTAACCCAATGAGAAAATCCAGCTTTGTGCAAATTATGGATACTCAAGGAAAAAGAAAAGCTCCTTGTTTCACTCTTTGCTGGAGGCACGGGATCTCACAGGGCTTTACAATCCCTTGTTGTGGTTTTCTTGCCATGTCAAGACAACCTAAATTGAGGAGAAGAAGGAATTTAGAGAGTATTCTTTCCAACCGTAGGAATCTGTCATCATGTTTTCATACCCCCCACCCCACCAGCTTTTCTAGATTATATTAATCCTTGTCCTCTTTCTTTTCCAGCAGGGGGTGATGAAAGGAAAGGAGCAGAGAAGGTGGCAGGGGTGGGTGAGAATTATTTGATTTCAGTTTGTAGCTGACAAGAATGCAGCAACCTTCACATATTTCCTCTTGCTGGAGAGGAAAACAACTTGAGATTAAAATAATTTAAATAGGGGGGATACAGACAATGACAGATTCATCCATCTAGGCAAAGGGCCTTGAGCGCTTAACACTTAAGCATCTGGATTCTGAAACCCTTTGAATCCAAGGTTTTTCCATCTCTGTTTTCAGAGACGTTTCAACTTTACCAGGTACATGCCAGGCAGGGAGGCAGGCAATGCATGATCACTCTCCACACTGGGATGCTGTTGACTTTGGGTGGGCAAGGCAACTTTGGTGTTGGTTCCTTTTTAAACAATTTTGCAAGGTTTTACTGATTCCTACTGAAACAGGGAGGGAAAGAACTTCAGGCTCAGGACCTCTGAAGAAGAGAGGAAAAAAATTGAATTGTGGTAGGCAACCCTTGCCAGAGCAAACAGTGAATTTGAGCTAGAGAGGACAGGCAAAGCAACAGACCCAAGTGAAATACGAGTCAGCAGTCACACATGGGAAAAGCCCAGTTGGACTGATTCAGTGAGTTGTGAATGCAGCTGGAGGCCTCAACAAACTACTCTCTCTCTCTCTCTCTCCTCATCCACAGTCACATAGGCTGATATGGTCATGAAAACAGGCTTTCATGCCCAGTATTTATTTATTTATTGGATTTTTATACCACCCATCTGGCAGGAAGGACACTCTGGGCAGTATTACCAGGTATTATATGGAACTTGCTTGTCTTTGCCATGTCCTACATGCCCTAAGCCAGTGATGGCGAACCTATGGCATGGGTGCCAAAGGTGGCACTCAGAGCCCTTTCTATGGGCACCTGACATCGCCCCTTCATAGCTACCTCTATACAGGTTAAATTACTGTATTGGTACTTTGCAAAAAAAAATAGTGGATTTTGAATTGCAGTTTGGGCACTCAGTCTCTAAAAGGTTCGCCATCCTAAGCACATCCAGTCTCACCTGAATTTGGAAGCTAAGCATGGTCAGCCCTGGTTAGTACTTGGATGGGAGACCACCAGGGAATGCCAGGTGCTGTAGGCGCCTGGAGTAGGAACTGGCAAACCACTCCCGTATTCCTGCCAAGAAAAACTCCATGGACATGGGGTCACGAAGAGTCAGTCATGACTGTAACAACACGAAACACACACACACACACACACACACACACCATTGGTGGTGGTAGAACAGCACTGCCACCTCTCCTTGAGTGTTCTCCTTCTCTGTCTGTTGTCTATAAAGAGCTGGGTATTACAATAAGTGGAATTTCCCTCTTTTGCAGCCATGATTTCAGTGACCTTCGTAACAATAGTAGGGGAGGTGTGTAGCAGAACAATGTGGCCCTACTCTGATGGCAAGATCCCTCAAATCCAGAAACAGGTGAGAAAATTGAGTTATATTGGGGGTGGTTGGTGATCTGTGTGCTGTCGAAGGAACCAGGCTTTATCTTTATCCAGCAGAGGGCACTGTAGGGAATTTGATGCAGCGGCAATTTGGTGTAGGTGCAGTGGCGGGCTTTTGTATTAAATCCAAATAGACATTGGGAGAAAGAGTTGGGGAAGGAAAGGAACAGTGAGATCACTGTCCTTTTATTTTGTGCCAGGCTATGACAGTATCACAGAAGATGTTGACTGTGTAGTGCATACTTTAGGGGAAAGATGGTTTGTATATACAATGCAGAAGTGTGAAAAACATATGGAAATATATGTGTGAAACAACAAGAGTGAGAGAGAGAGAGATGGGGAGATAGATGAAAGACAGACAAGAGTTGTAACTGGTGGGGCAGCTTTTGTGTGTATAAACTTATAGGACCATATGTATACAGTATTGTTGGGAACTTGTGTCTGGCAATGGGGGGGGAATCTGAAGAAATCTGTTTAATGGAGATCTTGGAAAAGTTCACATTACAGTTTTTTCTTTTTTAAAAAAGGTCTGGCTCCCTTGGTGGTTGGGATTATTCATGGGATTACGGTGACATCCCTAGTCAGAGAGTTTGCGTGACTGAGGGTTGGGTATGAAAACAATGGCAACAATGAGACGTTGACTAAAGCACTGCACTCCAACGCGTTGGCTTCATTTCATCAAAGTATTTAGATCAAAATCTCTCAGGCAGAATGCAAATTGGAAGCATATTATTCAGCCAGAGTGATGGGAGGCAGACGTTCAAAGGTAGAGAGAGGGGAAAGGGAGGGAGAGAGGGAAAGAGAGAGATAATGTGCATAAAAACCACACCGCTAAAATAAATGAAGAAATATAGCCATGTTGCCAGTTCCTAGTGGAACAGCTTGACTGAAATAGAAGACATGCTTCCAAGATGGACCTTCTCTTCGGTTCTGTCAGGGTGGCCCTTGTGATATACTTTGTTATGCTGTGTTTCAAGGCCTTTCAGAGGACGTTCCTCTCTTTGGAAGCATCCTCTCTTTGAAAAGCTGTGCCCAGCCTTCCATCTTGTGGTTCAACAAAGAAAGAAAGAAAGAAAACAAAACAAAAACAAACAAAAATGTAAGAAGGGGGAGAGGTGTATAAGTTAGTGAAGGTAGCTTTGTATAATTCTGTCTTCACTAATTTCTTGAATATCAAGAGGGAAGGAGGAACCTGACATCAGACATACCTCAAGTGGAAATGTATTCTCAAGTTTGGGGGGTAGGGCGAAGAAAGTCCAGTTCCTTCACTTTGCCTTTCTGGCCTCTCTTGGTGCTACCACTTGCAGCAACATGGGCTGACAGGAGAAGGTAAAAAAGGTAATTGATTTCTGGTAGAGATGTTTTGGCAAATATCAAGGCCCTAAAACAGTTAAGGGCTCTATAGATTATAACCAGCAATGCATCTAGAATTTAGCATAGAAATTGACAGGAAGCCAATGGAGATGAGCCAAAGCTAGGATATATGACTGAATCTACTAATTCCAGAAATCAGTTTGGCAGTTGCACTTCAGATCTGCTGAAGTTTATGTACTGAATTCAAGGGAAGCCCTTGAAATAGTTGGCTGCTGAGCTTATTCACAACAATTCGTTCTCTGGGGTAGCCCCACATGCCAAGTAGCAGTGGTGGATGTTATCTGGGACTGGATTCTAGGGCATAAAGGGAGAGATATTTGGTAGGGTCCTAGCCAGACATGGAAATGGGATTGTTGGTTAGAAGGGGTCCAGGTTCCATGCTTCTCCCTCTGTGTATCTAATGTGGTCCTAGCCGGATTGATTGTGGCAGGTCATGTGCCAGTGTGAACTATATTGTGCATATTCTTTTCTTTGGGGCATGGGTATCATGGGGGAGATTAATGAAAATGTCCCTCACTCCCTTAGGTTCCCTGAGTTAAAGTACTAAACGTGAGTGAGGAGATTAGACTTGGAATTTACTGGGTGACCTTGGGCCAATCACAGTCTCTCAGCTTGACCAACTTCACCTGGCTATTGTGAGGATTAAGGGAGGAAGAGGAGGAAGCTTGCTTCTTCCCTTGAGCTCACTGGAGGAAAGCAGGATATATATGCAACTAATATATGACTGAAAAACAAAATAAATTCCAACTTTTTTGTGAGTGCAAGATACAGGCTAAAATCCTATAAGGATTTTATACTGCATGAACAGATATAGTGTACCTTTGGGAGCAGAATTCCCTGAAATTAAGAAGTCACCAGAGAAACTCTTTGTTGTAGGCCAGGTTGCATGACTCAGTCAGTAAGCAACAAGCAATGCCTATGGTGATTTCTTCAATTTTGGCACTTTGCCCTCCAAAATTACACAGTTTGTGGTACATTGTCTTGTATAACTAACAGGATTTTGGCCTTGGTATTCTCTTTCAAACACCCATAGAACTCCATCTGTCACGTATTTTCCCCTAAAGCAGGAGTGGGGTTTGGAGAACAACTCACTGAATTCTCAGCCTGTAATGCCAGTGATAAAGGGCTGTGGTGGTCCAAAACATCTGAGAAATAAAGTTTCCCCACCCATGCCCTAAAGAGACAAAATTGCCAGCTCTTGGGATTCATGTGTATCCTGGGGAAGAGAGGTATGTATACTCAGCCCTCAGTTTTGGTCAATTCCTGTTCTGCCATTTGGCTTCTCTTTGGGATTTGTTGGCTTATTGAACGCCTCAGACTTGCTGTGTTGTGGGGGGGGCAGAATACAAAAAGGTGTGGGGATGCTTGTCTTCTCCAGAGTCCACTGAGGGGGAGAGGTTGCGATTTTTAGCCATCCCCTCCTTGGCAAGTAAAAAGAAAGGGGAAAGGGGGGATCAGAAAGGAGGGGGGGTAGTATCTGCTGCAGACTGTTTGCTCGCAAAATCCTGTTTCTATGACAACATTCATTGCAGTGTATGCATATGTGAGCCAACAGCGCGAGCAGGGGATACACTGTACATTGGGAAGGAGAGCCTTTATTTCTCTCTCCCCTCTGGCCCCCGCCCCAGCACAGTTCTCATTGAGATGCCTCTGACAGCACTGCTTGTGCTGAGAGGGAATCCCTGCTTCAAAGGCAGAGGGAAACGCTGGCTCAGCTTCACCTGACAGATGAGGAGGAACTGAGGTAAGACACAGATCAAGAAAATCTCCCCCACATACACACACACGCACAACCCCACAAGTTGGCTGGTGTCTCTCTTATTGACCTGTAAGAGGTTACGGTGGTAGGCCTTCCTTAGGGGAGTAGCCCAAAAAATACATTATTTTACCCATGTGGAAGTGACTTAAGGCCTCATTTTCCTCCCCCCCCTTCCAACCCATGCGCTGGACTCATTCACAATGATTACAAGGATCTCTCCCAGAGCAAATAATTATGGAATTAAAACCCAATCCTTTTGGTTCCCTTAATAGCTTTAGCCAATCTGTCAGCGGCTGTCTCTGTGAGATGGGTCGGGTTGGGGAGGGAAGGTGGGGGTTGGGGTGGAGAGCTCTTATATAAGGCCACAGCAGCACATAAACTACCGTCCCTGTCACCTATCAGTCACATTTCTAAAAGCACCTTTCTTAACCAAACATCACAAGTGTTGTCTGCTTTCCCCCAGCCCCGGCTGCTGGACTAAGCTGGATGTGCCACCTGGGGTTGTAAAAACAACCTGAACCTTCCTGGGCAGTGGTTGAGACCCACTTAGACCTATTTGCATAACTTTTGTCTCTTTGTCCAGTCTGGTAAATTCATCCAAACCCCAGGGTTTTATGACTGATTTATGAGTTCTTCTGTCCCAATTTTAGAGGAAGCCCCTGCTTTTACTGTTTCCAGGTGTGAGTTTCGAAGATGAGCATGAAGTGATTTCGATGGAGCTGGGGTGGGTAGGAGTGAGGTCCCTGGGCACACAATAACTTTACATTGCTGAAATGAAGCATCCTCTGGATGCCTGATGGATATGCCAAGAAAGATACTCTGAGCCTTTCAAAAGGAAGTCAGCCTACAAAGCAGAATCATGTTGGGAACCCTGGACTGCAAGCAGAGCCTATATGGCAATGAATTATAGGAACAGAGGTCTAGGACAACTTGAGCGCCAAAGGTTCTCCAGCCCAGCCATACACAGATACACAGATCTGCAGGCTGCCCCGATCTGTTCATGAAGGAACTTACTCTCTGGCCCCAGCTGTTCTGACAAGGTATAAGCAAGTTCCTTTTTAGCTTAGACCAGGTAGATGTGTGTCCTAGCGGAGCCTCAGCAATGCTTGCCCCAAATGGGGAGCTTTGTGGATTATTAAGAGGGACTGATGGAAAAGATTCATTGTTCCTGTAGGCGCACACATGCACACACACACACACACACACACACACACACACACACACAGAGAGAGAGAGAGAGAGAGAGAGAGAGAGAGAGAGAGAGAGAGAGAGAGAGAGCATTTCAAATATGACCTGTTCCTTTCTTCCTCGGTGCCATTGAATGTTCTTCATTAACTGATGTTTAAATAATACACAGTGATTATAATAGGCAAAGAACATGTATATAGCAACATCAAATAAAAGTGCATGTCTCTTCATTATGCTGAAAGATGTTACTCTATTCTAAATTCACTTCTTTCCCTTTGCTTGTCTTTGAGGCTTCTTTAGGCTCCTCTCCTGTTAAATTTCTGTTATCACCCAGGATATACCAGTCGTGATATTTTGAGTCCCCGCCCCCCAACTCAAAACACATTAGCTGCATATGTAACTGATGAATTAGCTGTTGTAGTGCTCATGTTAAACAGTTGCACTTCATATTATTCTGATAACAATCTTGAAGTTGAATTTCCATGACAGGTATTGAGTTTACAGAGGTGGTTTGAAGAAACTGTGGTCTGTTCTGGGAAGGTGATGAGAGAGGAAGTTTTGGAGCATATAAGAGAAGTCAGTAGGGGGAGACCATGCATCACAGGTACAAAACAACTAGACGTGTAGGATCACAAAACATCCAAATAGTCATGTATATCTGGATTTTTCAAAAACCCATGTAACTCCATTTTAACCTTTTCTTGCCTTTACTCCCCATCCAGAATCAGACAATAACCTATTTTATATTGGTATGGATTTGCACATCCGAATTTGGGGCGACTGGCATCAGGCTTTAATGCAGTGGTTTCCAACCTGGGGGTCAGGACCCATTTGGGGGTTGATTGACCATTTCACAGGGGTCGCCATGACCCACTGAAGAAATAGGCACAAACAGCTTGGGTCTGGAGGACGAGGGGGAGGAAGGGGGGGAAGAGTGAGTTACAGCTTGATAGGTTGGAGAGGATGTCAGTCAATGGCACCAGAGGCTGAGGTTAGCTGAGGGTGTCTGTAGAGCAGTGGTTCTCAACCTGTGGGTCTGCTGATGTTCCTTGGCTACAACTCCCAGAAGCCTCCACCACTTGCTGTTCTAGAAGGGGTTTCTGGGAGTAGCAGTCCAGGAACATCTGGGTACCCACAAGTTGAGAACCACTGCTGTAGAAGAGGGAAGTTCTCTATGGCACCTGTGGCAATGGCCTGCCAAAGGGAGCTTGTGGCCTCTTCCAAGCAGGGCAAGGGGTCACCACAACATGAGGAACTGTATTAAAGGGTCGCAGCATTAGGAAGTTTGGGAACCATTGCATTAATGGAACACATTCAGTTGACATGTGTATGAAGATCTAGTCCCTATCTTCCTTTCCTTATCAGGTGTCTAAAAGTTAGCAGAAGGTGGCAGCGGCTTTGTGATCCTTGGGATGTGATCTATGTAGGTGGTAATTGTCTCTAACCCTACCACAGCATGACTTTTTGATCTTTATAATCCTCAGATGAGTGCAGAAAGACCCTAGCTGCAGATTGGTTCTACCTTTTTAGCCCTTCAGAATGTGCTGTGCTTTGGGATATTTTAGGCTGCAATTTCAGTCTTCTGATCTCTTAGCTGACGGTAAGAGAAGGGTGGCTTAATGCGTATGTGAGATACTGCATTCTGGCAGACAACTAAAAAATGGATCTGTTCCCACTACCAAGGTCTTGGTTCCAGAAACATCTCCCTAGGATTTTTGATAATGTTGGGCTGTGCTTTGCTTGCACATATGTTTAATGGTCTAGCTCTGGTTGCTAGCCCCAACTACAGTAATCCCACTGAATCTGCAGGATTTACATAAATATTGATTTAACAATCCACCAGAGCCTCACGGGCCTTCTCGCTTTGGGTGGCCACCCCCAGGGAGGCCTGTAAGGTTGTGACTCACAATCAGGCCTTCTCGGTAGTCGTCCCGACCATTTGGAACAAATTGTCTTGCGAGATCCACCTGGCTGCATCCCTCACAGCCTTCAAGAAATTATTGAAAACTTGGCTCTCAAATAAGCTTATGGCGATCGCTAATGCCTGTTTGTGCCCCTTGTTTTCTGTTATCTGTTTGTGCCTCTTGCCAGACTCTTTTCTTTTTCTTTCTTTTGCTGTGTATTATTTGATTTGGGGGGGGGCGTTAATAGTTTATGTTGCTCTGTTTGTAAACCGCCTAGAGTTCCCTTGGGAAAAATTGGTGCGGTATATAAACTTAAAAATAATAATAAATTATATAAATTAAAAAATCTTCTAATCCTCCTCTTAAGACTAAGCTGCAGTTTTTGTTGGTATTCCTCCTCCTCCTCTTTTTAGTTTTGGTTTTGTGTTACAGGATACAGTACTGATTAAAACTAATGCCATTTGGGTAGAAGAGCTGTGTGAAACATGGCCTGCCTCTACGGTTGCTGCTCTCTGATGTGTGCGTGTGTGGGGGCATGCATATGCATGCACATTAGTTACAACATGTTGCTTGTAATCTGCTTTAATCTCTTTCCTGGACTAGAAGGCCATGTCTGGCTTTTGGATGCAGGGCTGTGCCAGACGTGTGGCTCTTGGCTGTATCAACAGCAGAAGAATTACCCTCTTCCCTGCTCTGACCTTTGCTCAGGCATGGCTTGGCTTTAGTACACCCTGTAAAGTGTTTACAAAGCTTGGGTTGAATGCTTTCTAATAAACGGTGCCTTACTAGGGGGTTGCCCTTGAATAAACTAGAGTTGGGGCGGGGATGGGTGAGGTGAAGGATGGACTACCTCTTTCTAAACCAAAACACCAAGAACTTTGACACATCATGGAAAATGGATGGCAATCCTGTGGTGACCAATGTGGTCTGGAAGCTTGTGATGATGTGGTTGCCGTTGGTCTAGCTAAAATTCATCTTCTGGGTTGGCTAGAAATCCTCAAATGAAATGCCTGGGCCTTCTGCACCAACCTCCCTCCCCCTTCACTGGCAAGGCAAGAGGCCATTGGCCTCGATGGGCCACACTGAGGAGAGGTGTGAATGTGTGGTATGTGAGCCATGACATGTCTTTGTAAGGACTGTGCCAATTAAAACACCTTTGTTCCTTCATTTCAGATGCAGCCTACAAAATCCAAGCTCCGAGCCTCAACTAAGAAACTGCCTGACTCCCCCCCCCCCCATCGAACCTTACATCTAAGAAAAAACTCCTGGCAAATCTATCTTTTGCCATGTTATAACCTATTGGTACTACTCTGAGGAAGAGGGTTTTGCCCTTGAAATATTAGCAACACTTTTGTTATTTTTCTAGTAACCTAATGGTATCACCTGTTCCATTTTTATATTTGGATCCGCATTCAAACTCTGAGACAGTATAGGAACACTAATGAGAGTAAGTGCTTGTCCATGCAGGCAAAAGTAAAATGCACCAAATGAGCACATTTAGTCCCAAGGGAGTCACAGTTCCTCCAAAGGAGAACTAGCGTTTATATCTAAAATGTGATATTTCAAAATAGCTTCTTTGGGAAGAAAATCCATGCAAATTTACTTTCTTGCTGCAGCTTAGGTTCTGGAGCTATCCTCTCTCTCTCTCTCTCTCTCTCTCTCTCTCTCTCTCTCTCTCTCTCTCTGCTATTTAGAGAACAAATTAAAGATTTCAACTAGGAGCCACTGACATGGAAATGGACCCTCCATAGAAAACAGTGAAGTGCTAAACTAGAGCCCCCAGAACAATCCCATGGAAAGGGAAAACATAAACAAAAATACACCTGCCTCCTTCCCCAGTTGTGGCCCTGGCCCCTTCTGATTGTGAAGTGTTCCTTTGCACATATGGCTGTATAATTTCCTTTGCACATCTCCTTGTGCAAGGAGATGTGCAAAATAATCTTCTTACCCAGGCTTGGAAAGTTCCGAACTGCTCACACAAATGCACCATTGCAGTAGTGGAAGTGACATTTTGCCCACTGTCTTAAATTCCTTGGAAGAAAGGCAGGAGGCAGGCATAATAAATACAGCTAAACTATTCCTATGATGTTAGTGGACCCAAAATGACAGCAGCCCCCCTCTCCCCCCGCCCCCATTCCCTTAAAAGAATCAGAGATACAGTGGGATTCCTAAACATCAGGAAGAAATACAGTAGCCTTTGAGATTCCCATTAGCTGAAAGTTTAAATGCTTTGAGAAACCTTGTGGGCTGCCAGTGTCAAATAAATGAATGAATGTCTTAAGATTAATGAGCATTCAGAACATGAGCTAAGCATTTAATGGGCAGGGCACTTTAGAGAGTTACCATAAATGATGGATATTCCACCAGAGTAGTAGTCTTGGAGATTGGTCATTCACAGGGCTGCCATAAATTGGAGGCAATTCGATGGGACAGAACAACACAAGTGGTGATCATTTGTGATCCCTGCCTGACAAATGTGTTCTGTGATACTTAAGGATTGAGTATCTTGTGTGTCCGTGGTTTAAATTTAACAGTCAAGCTGGCTCACTTGTGTTTGCTTACCACGTGTAAGGAATGAGGACTGAAAACAGGTGAGGGAGAAAGATGCAGCTCTTGAGAAACAACGAAGGTTCAGAAGGAAGTTTGGGACTATTTCAAGATGACTTTCTTCCAAATCTTTGAAACTGCTTTGCCAAGGCCTTTAAATGGTGCCGACTATTTATTTGCATGATAGAATATGCAACTAAACTATTTGCATTATCAGATGTTCATATCCTTGGCCATTCTGTTTACATGGGACCAACACTGACACAAACCAGTAACTCTGAGGAATTTTGTTGTAACAGAAAGCAGGTTTTTTTGCCTCTGATTTAAAATTAGCTACATTATTACAACCTGATTTGAACAGAGAATTGTTTTGTGCCAGACAACAACACTAAAGGTCAAGGATATATGTTCAGTTTACATTTGAAATAATCAGGGTAGAATCATATTTGCAACTAGCGCAGAGCATAACTGTTCCCCAGGGAGCACACTTGGTGACTAGAGATGGGCATGAAACAAACAATTTTTTGTTTCCATTTCAGTTTTTTTGTTTCGTTATGTAACGAAACGACAAACGAATTTTGTCTCTAAAATGAAACGAAATGAACAGAAACACCGGAAATTTTGTCGTGCGTTTCATTTCCGTTACCGCAATATGAGTGAATTGCTTAAAATCCTAAAAAAATCACAAAAAATGAAATAAATCGTAACAAAATGGTAACAAACGAACAAAAACGAAAACAAATCTTTTGCGAAAATTCGCGAAAAACGGAAACGAACCAAAACGGACCCTACAAACGACAAACGACAAACGAAATGCCATTTTTTTTTATTCGGGCCCATCTCTATTGGTGACTGCTCCAACCACCTCTGGCTTGCAGTTACCCAAGCCAGAGATCAATCTGTTAAAAATAACAAGGTTTAGCTGTGCACAAGTAAGCAGTGAATACCCTCTTGGGCAACTGGGAAAAAGAAAAAAGTATGCCCAATACGCTGTTGCATGTATGGAAACAACAAGCCGAGGTGGCCTTAGATGGTATTTTCTTTTCGCTGAATTCAAATGATATATTATGCATGTTGAGACAGTGACACACTATGAAATTGTTTTGTCTGTGGGTTTTTTTATAACATAATTGTCTGACAGGGAAGATAAAAAGGGCCTACTGATTGTCTACCAGAATTGCATCTCACCTTTCTGCCGAAATGTATTAAAACCGGGCATCCTAAGAGCATTCTACTACTACCACCACCTCCTTCCCACCCAATTTCCTCCCACCAGTCTTAGGATTCCAGGTCTACCAAAATGTGTGCACTGTGGTAGCCACAGAGGCAGGGAAACTCAATTTTCAAAATTATAGTTATGAGAATATTTTTGTCACCATCGTCACTGGTCATGCTGGCTCGAATAATCTTGCAGTTTGGGTCTCACCTTAAACATAAGTGCCTTGTCTACCCCCCTCCGTATTTAAGGAGGCCTACAAGAAATAGGGATACAATTATGCATACATCCTCCTTCACGTACGGTTCCCAGATATATTTCTTCATTTAATGTTTTTGCTCTCTCATTTTTTTTAAAATGGTCTGTTATTTTCTCTTTCCTCTCAACCAAGCTAGGAACTATACTATTCAACACAGAATTTGTTTTTCAGATTGTAAGACCACATTGTTTTAACTTGCCTTAGGACACGGTCCCACTATTGAAATAAATTTGGTGATGAATTGGGGTTTTTAATTTGGTTTAAAGTCATATGGTAGTTGCATTGTTTTTGGGTTGGCATATGTGTCCTCTTGGGACATCTTGTCATTTTGTTCTGAACTATGCTATGTATCAGTCAAGGGGACTACAGCGGCTTTTAAAATCATTGCATTTCAGGTTTTGTCCTGCACCTGCCTGCCATTACGCTGGTATGTATGGTTGACCATGTGGGGCTTCATAAGTAATGGATGCAATCTGCTCTGTTATTCCCCCCCACCTGTAGCACTGAAATAGCACTAACCCAGTTTGAAAGAAATAAAACAAATATTAAAAAGAACACTGGTGATGGCAGTCGTTGAGTGGCTACAACCAGAACAAGGGTGGATGGGCAGAGGACAGAACCTCTGAGGCAACAAGTTTCCAGTGCCTGCCTGCCCTCCTGCTGACTGCTGTTCACAGGAACTTGTCACTGCCACCACCAGTGTTACTTTTAATATTCTTTTTATTTCTTTCCAGTTGGGATAGCGTTATTTCAGAAGTATAACTAGGAAACATATATTAGAGATTGGACTGCAAACTTTCTCTGAAGCGTGCAGCTTGTGGTCCTGGTGTCCATTACTGGACAACCCTCATAGATACAATTTATTTTGATACGGGCAAGCGCACATGCCAAAATGCTTCAAAAGAAATCTTGTCCACAACATGTTAAAATAAACAGCCTCTTCAAGGCTGTTTAAAATACCTCACTTTCTTAACAAAGAACCAAGCTTTCCAGATAAAAAAATGCACGTTCAGTTATACATTGTGTAAACTGATTTTTTTAAAAAAAATTGATTTCAAGCATGCTTAAACCTGATGCAGACCCAGGAGTTTTTTGGAGTGTTACCACATCCTTATTCCTCTTAATCATCTGAACTTTATCAAGATTGTTACTGTGAGAAGCTTACAAGGGGGAGCGTAAATATTAAAATGCAATACAATGTTTATCATAACTTAGTTTATGGAGTTTCCTATGTATTTATAAGCTAAAGATGAGTGGACGGGAAATAGTCAAAAGGCATGACCAAATTCTCTACAATACAACCAGGCAAACATGTATGTATGGAATATGCACTTTACTTTCCACTTTTGCTTTCCTTCTTGGGTTCTCCTTGGACACTGTATGTAGCCTTGCTTATCCAGAATTGCTTCTCCAAGTCCAATCATGTGTTAAATTGCAACTTGTACAAAAGCTTATGTGCCCTATAAGCTAGAGGTCTTCAGCTTAAATTTTGGCTCTGTAGTAAATTTATGGTGTGACCTTAGGAAATTTCTGATCCTTGCTATTCTGTTCCACATCTTGTAACATAGAATCCCATTTTATAACTGCAGAGTCACTGCAAATCTTAAATAAATAGTTATTTTGAGCTTTTATGGACCCACTTCCTGAAATGTTGTGGATTGAGGGGAAAATGTCTGGGCTGATTCACACAGGCTCTTACATTGTTCAGCCAGTGTGTGTGTGTGTGTGTGTGTGTGCGCGCGCGCACGAGCATGTGTATGTGTGCAAATTAGTCTGTCCAGTCTTGTAGCAATTCCAGTTTTGTATGTCAATGTAATTGCACCCTTAATTTAATGTAAACTAGTCAGGCATTACTGTACTGTTTGTTTGCTTGCTTCCTTGCTCTTAACCCATCTTTTTATCCTTAAAAAGGACCCAAGGTGGCTTACAACAATTAAAAGACAGCATTTAAGCTAACAGTAGCGAGCATACATTACTTGAACATATGAGGACTTCACATTCTCACCGCACCCGTGTTTTACCAGATTGAGTACTGTTTTCTTTTAAGGAGAAGACAGCGGCAACGTGAAGGCAAAGATGTTGGACTGCCTTGCCTTCTCTTTGTCACTATTTTTCTCTATCCTTTCCACACCACAATCCTGTCCTTTTCTTGCTTTTTCTCTTATTCGGAACACAGCTGCAAATAACTCTTTCGCAGACTGTAGTGTTAGCCTTTCTCCTTAACAATATCCAGTTACTTAAATCTCAGCTCATCCCAAAGTCCCTTCTCCTGCCACCCCAGATGCTTCACATGCCTCCCACTTAGCTCTTTGTGCAACTGCTCCGGCTTCTCCAAGTGTCACCCGAGTGAAGAAAGATGGAACTGAAACACAGTTTGAAAACACAGCTGGCCAAGATAAAAGGATGCCCTCTCTTCCCATCCCCATTCCATGTCTTAGATAGGCCAATTGCACAATGGAAACCTTTGAGGGAATAATTCATTGTGAAAGCAGGGTGGAAAAAAGTATGGAGGCAGTGGTATCAATAGTACCATCTATGCCTGGCATGTCCAAACTTCGGCCCTCCTGATGTTCTGGACCACAACTCTCAGAATTCTAAGCTTGGATTGCCGATGACAAAGGACTGTGGGAGTTGCGGTCCAAAACATCTGGAGGCCTGAAGTTTGGACATGCCTGGTGTATGCCATCTCTCTCTCGGCCCTGTTTCCAATTGTGGGGTTCCAGAGCTAGTTCCAAGTTTGCAAAAACTTATTTGGAATCCAAAAAGGATGGGCAGAGCTGTAGGAGAACTACCCTTCCCTTGCTTGTTCCCTGTTCCAACCTATCCCTTTACAAAGTGTTCCCCCTTCTTTAAACAATAAGGTGGAATTTGGGGTCAATTATTCGCATTTCTGAAGAACACACAGTTACTAAGCACTACAGGTGACTGTAAAACTGTCAAACCAAAAGGGTTCCTAGCAGTTCCTGTGATTTTTTTTTTCTTATCAGTAGTGCTGGTCCTTGGAGATTTTATTGCTGCACACATTTATATTAAAAATAAACACACACTAGGATATGTCCCCAGGACTTATCAAAAGGGCCTTTTCCTCATTCTTCCCTCTGGGGAAAAAATGGGGCTGCAACATAGCAATTGAAA
Source organism: Phrynocephalus versicolor (assembly GCA_023846285.1). Taxonomy (NCBI): domain Eukaryota; kingdom Metazoa; phylum Chordata; class Lepidosauria; order Squamata; family Agamidae; genus Phrynocephalus; species Phrynocephalus versicolor. Next base: position 20,619,963 of record JAHTLZ010000010.1, on the reverse strand, counting down.
GGGTCTTTTGGTTGAGGTGCTCCACTTATGGGCATAGCCGGCAGCCTGAGTCCTCGGAATGCACCTGGATTAAAGCACATAAGAACATAAGAACATAAGAAGAGCCATGCTGGATCAGGCCAAAGGCCCATCTAGTCCAGCTTCCTGTAGCTCACAGTGGCCCCACCAGATGTGTCTGGGAGCACATGAGACTTGATATCTGTCTCCTGATACCACTCCCCTGCATCTGGTCCTTGAGGTACCCCGTTTTTAAGCTTGGAGATGATACATCTCCCTCATGGTTTGTAACCTGTGATGGACTTTTCCTCCAGGAATCTGTCCAATCCCCTTTTGAAGACATCCTGGCCAGATGCCATCACCACATCCTGTGGCAGGGAGTTCCACAGCCTAACAACACGCTGGGTGAAAAAATATTTTCTTTTCTGTGCATACTCTCCCAGCCCTCAATTTGAGTGTATGCCCCCTAGTTCTGGTATTTTGTGAGAGGGAGAAGAGCGTCCCTCTGTCCACTTATATAGATTTATAGCGATGCCTACATTTCAGCGTCATTAGACCACAGCGAGCATAAAGTGGTTGCTGTGCCAGAGGATCTTTTTGAATATCAGTTGCTTGGCTAGCACAGAGAAGCAGATGCTCCATGTACCAGAGAAAGATCTGTGCGACAACAAAGTAAGATGTGGATGGGCACATGGACACGAGAAATTGCAGCGAGCTAAGTAAACAGGCTAGACCGTTTTATCTGGGATCTCAACCATGGGAGGGGTTTTATTTCACATTTTGCTTCTGATGAGAATTTCTGTGCCATAGCAACTCAGCCAGTAAGGTTGCTAGTGTTTGCTTGCTCGTGGTTCGGACACTCAGCGTCCTCCGATACAGTTTTTTTTTTAAAATACAAAGGCCACTGTAGGCTACTGGGTTCCATGATTCCTTGCATGTCTTAGTAATGGTATATGTATGTTAGGGCTGACAGCCCTGGGAGCAAAAGATGCAATAAGTGCCAGGGAACTCCTTTTCACATGCCCATCACTGTATGCAGACGTTGCCACAGTTGAAGCAATCCGGGGCACAAGGACCTAGAATAGGGGACCAATGGATCCACATCCTTTAATGTGGCCCTGATGTAAACCATGCAAAGAAAGAAAGAAAGAAAGAAAGAAAGAAAGAAAGAAAGAAAGAAA
>JAHTLZ010000010.1:20584157-20604377 GCA_023846285.1 Phrynocephalus versicolor | reverse complement strand
AATAATAATAATAATAATAATAATAATAATAATAATAATAATAATAAACAGCATCAAGATGACAACAATCATAATTATGTGCCATTAAGTCGATTTGAATGTATGGCCATTCTTTCCATGGCTTCCTAGGTATACTTAGGTTATAAGTGCTTTGCCATTCCTTCTTCTGGGGGTGTTCTGGGGTTGTGTAGGTCACACCGCCTGGCTCTTCCCCAGACAAAAGTACAGTGGGGAATTGAACTCTTGGCCTCTGGCTGCTCCTGTTCAAGGATTTAAGCTATTATATTCCTTGAGTCAAATGGCCTTTGAACTGAAAACCAGATTTTGTGTCATGAATAGTGTTTTGTATTTAAACTGTGTTTTAAAAATTGAATAATTGGGCATGGACAGATACAGTGGGGTATCCATATCCCAAACCCACGCAGCAGTACAACTTCCATCTCCCGAGACTTTGGTGTTGCATGGGGACTGGGCTACAACATTTTGGCTGGGGTGGCGGCAGCAGCAGCAGAAGCAGTAGTAGTGAGGCACAGGTTCTTTGCTGCTCCTTCCTTGGATCATAGACGTGTGTCTATTGCTTTCCTCGACACTCAGCAAGCTGACGTTGCTACCATTTACCCTCAAGTTATCTATTTCATGTCCTAGAACACTTGCATCTATTTATTTCAGTCCTCCTGGCTTCTTGGCATACTTTTGGTTTTGAAAGGCTGCATGGAAACATACAGGAAGGTGCTTTCTGCTGAATCGGAGGACTTAGGTCTGTAGTCCATGTAGCTCAGTATTGTCAATCAACACTAGGTAAAGGTAAAGGTTCCCCCAGCCAGGGCCGTCTTAAGGATATGTGAAGCCGTGGTTCGAAGATCCCTCTGGCGCCCCCCGTTTCACAGAGCTGTCTACCTTCCTTTTTTAAGGGAGCTAACACGACACTTAAATATTATAAAGAAAACAGGAAACTTTTCAGGTTGCTCATTTATTAACAATGCACATATCCTTAAGACGGCCCTGCATGGATGCTCTGGTGGGCCGGGTCGATGCTGACCTTAGGAAGATCCGCTCTGCCAGATACTCAGGACCCAAGCCATGGAGGGTTTGGTAAACCAAAACCAGTACCCCAGAGGCAAAGATGTGATAGAATGGATTCATATTACAAAAAAAGGGATTATTAATAAGATATTAGGAAGACCCTGGCAGAAGATAAAGAGCTGTTCAGCCAGGTAACGGACCTCCTCAAAGGATATGGTTTCACAATTTAAGATTTTTAAACAGGAGACAAATGGCTGCTGGTTCAGATGGTTTGGCTGTAGGTTTTTCCATTGGCAGCGAGTTAAAAGACCTCCTCAGACCATTTTAATTGTACCGTTCTGTAATGGTCCCCAGCTTGGTAATAGCAGCATCAGACATTAGATCTGGGCACTCTCAAAAGCACCTGCAGGGAGACTTTTCATATCCCCTCAGAAATGCAACACTTTTGAACAGGCTGGACTAGATGGGCCGTTGGCCTGATGCAGCATGGCTCTTCTTATGTTCTTATGTACTTGTAATGACTGGCAGGAGAAGATTAACCAGTTACGGAAGGCTTCCTGATGATGGGAGAAGAGGAGGATGTTACAGTGGAGGAGGAGATAAAAGAGGAAGAAGATTCGGCGGAGGCAGTAGAATGGAAGGAGGCTGAAGAATCAACCTTGAGGAGAAGGGAAGGAAATAAAAGAAAAAAGAAAAAGACTCAGATGAGGATGAGTTACTACTCTGGATGGGGATGGTTCCAGATAGAATACGCTTGGGAAATGGAAATGGTGTGGATGAAACTCCCACTTGAGGAAATAGATCGAAACATGAAAAACAAAATCCCTCCAAAGCCTTCTTGTTGGAGAGAACAAGGCAGAGGGTGCAAAAAAGGATAAAGAGGAGATCAAGATATATTTGGGGGGAGCTGAGCCCTTAGACTAGACGGTCTACGTATATCCTAAGAAGGAAAGTCTCTTGAGGAGGAAGAAAAGCTGAGCAAGAGTTATTGAACCAAAAAAATGCTGTTAGGAGGAGAATGGGGCACTATGTGCAAGTTCGGGACAACACCAGTTAGAAAGGTTGGTTGTTACCCCGAGTGGCCTTTGTCTGTCGAACCTGCTGAACCATTCGACTTTATTGTTCACGACCCTTCTACATTGTTGAAGAAAACTCTATTTCTTCTTCTTTTTTCTGTCCTCTCTCTCCCAGCCCTCAATTTGAGTGTATGTCCCCTAGTTCTGGTATTTGGTGAGAGGGAGTAGAGCGTCCCTCTATCCACTTGACTCATGCCCTGCATTATTTTGCATTGAACACTTTACCGATGCCCTGCATTATTATCAATCAGCATCCTATCCCTGGGAGGACTTGGGAGAGGCATCATCCCCCCCACCTCCACGGCCCCTTCTGCGCCCCTTGGGTCCAGAGAGCGGGCATCACCTACCTGTGTCCGTCCCCCTTTGTCAGTCCACCTGAAACCCAATCCCAAGCACCGGAAAAAAACAGGGAAATGGGGCAGAAGGGGAGGGAAGGGAAGGTGGAAGAGGGAAGGAGGGTGTAAGGAGGAGGAGGAGGAGGGGAGAGGCAAACGGCGCTCCTCCCATGGTGCGTCCTGGGAATTGTATTTCCCAACGGCCTTCCTTGCCGTGGCAGGCGGCGGCCAGCCGAACTACAACTCCCAGGCGCCTCCGCGGCCAAGCCCGGGGAAAACGATCAGCTGGCATTAAAGGCGGCGCGGCCCTGGAATTGCTGCTGGGCTTTGGAGGGAATTAAAAAAAATCCCTTAGAAAATCGGGCTGCAAAGCGGCACTCTCCGCTAGCGCCGGCTGCAGCAATCCCTCAGGCGCCCTTGGGGTTCAGGCGCCCTGGTTCATTGAACCACAAAGGCCTATGGGAAAGTCGCCCCTGCCCCCAGCACATGCGTACTCATGGTGTCCAACTCTAGGGGCGGTGCTCAGCTCCGTATTGAAGCCGAAGAGCCAGTGTTGTGCAAGTCCATGGCCACGTAGCCGGCATGACTGCAAGGAAACACTGTTTTACCTTCCTGCTTTTTATGGCGGTACCTATTTATCTACTTGCATTTACATGATTTCAAACTAGAGAAGAGCATGACTAGGGAAAATGACGTTTTCGAGTTGTCGTGTGTCGGAGGCGGCCCGTGTCGGCTCGTTTCCATTTTTCGAGAAACTTCACAAAAAATAGTCGTTTCGTTTTTTGTTTTTTCGTCTGTCGTTATACTGGTTTTGGGGGGGGTAGCGGGCTCCTGGAGGCACCTCTGTGGGGTGGGTGCTATGAAGGGAAGCGGGCTCCTGGAGGCACCTCTTTTTTGGGGGGAGTGCCTCCTCTCCTCACCCACTAGGAAGGAAGGGAAAGCAGGCTCCTGGAGACCCCCCATGGCATGGGGGCCTCCTCTCCTCACCTGCTGCAAAAGGGCATGCATAGCCATATGGATATGCATACCAAGTTGCAGACACAGCAGACTGGCAGAGGCACCCCTCTTTTTGGGGTGCCTTCCCTGCATCAGTCAGGCCTCGACGGGCATGGTTTGCATGGCACACATGCTGCCGAGCCGAGCCTGCAGGAGTCACCCAGAGCCACAAGTGACGAACTGGCAGACTCTCTGCATCCGCTGTGTCTCACCAAGAAGGGAAGCGTACTTGCGTAGTAGTGCAATGCAAGTACAGATCTGGCTTAGGGGACAGGGATAGTGCAAGGGCTAGGGTTAGGCTAGTTACTGGTGAGGTTAGGGTGGGGTAGTGGGGTGCGCCTCTGGGTGCCTCTCTGACCCACTAAGAGGACAGTGTACTGTGGCCCAGTGTGGCGTATGGGTAAGGGTTAGGGTTAGGGCTAGGGCAGGGTTTAGTGGGCTTTTTGGCACATCCCAGAAGTCTCAGTGGCCAAGTGGCCATGCGATTGGTGGAATGGCTCCAAAAATTTGCATGGTCCACTCCCATGGCCAGCCCATCATTGCGCAGGTGTAAAAAATAAAATAAAATAAAATAAAATAAAATAAAATCAATGGAGAGAGGACAGAGGAGACATTTTGTTGCAAGAAAAACCCACTGCTACTGTAAAAATTCTGGCAGTTTTAAAATAGCAATTTTCGCATGTTTCTGTGTGGTGCTTGTGTGTTTTTGAACCACGATTTAAAAAAAAATATTGCGGTCGCCGCCCCATTTTCGATCCCCCGCCCGCACCGCATGGCATGGCGAGTCCAGCTTGTTGCTTGCGAGTCCCCACCAGAGCAGCCCAGGACAGGAGAGGGGGGGAGGCCGGGGACCCCCCCCCCCGAAACCACCCCTCTGGTAGGTGCACTCTCAGGCAGGCATATTTTTGCCTGCTTTTTGGGCCGGGAATCGGGGGGTTTTTTTACTTTAAAAAACTTTTTTTTTCTGTGCCGCTTGAATGGCGGGCGCCAGCGAGCCGGCGACTTTGGCGGGACGACAAGAATGCCCACCCCCAGCGCAGCCCAGGAGGGACAGGAGGAGAGGGGGGGAGGCCGGGGACCCCCCCCCCAGAAACCACCCCTTTGGTAGGTGCCCTGAGCCCTCACTCAGGCAGGCATATTTTCACCTGCTTTTTGGGACGGGAATTGGGTTTTTTTTTTACTTTAAAAAACTTTTTTTTTCTGTTCTGCTTGAATGGCGGCGAGCCGGTGAGGCAGCGACTTTGGCGGGACGACGAGGATGCCCGTCCCCAGTGCAGCCCAGGAGGGACAGGAGGAGAGGGGGGAGGCCGGGGATCCCCCCCCCAGAAACCACCCCTCTGGTAGGTGCACTCACTCAGGCAGGCATATTTTCACCTGCTTTTTGGCCGGGAATCAGGTTTTTTTTTACTTTTAAAAACTTTTTTTCTGTGCCGCTTGGCATCGTGGGATCGCCGTGATGCCAGGAACGACAATGACAAATCAGACCCAATTATTCTTTAGTCAGTTCGAGTTCGAGTTCTGGCGGAGTAATTCCCGTTACCGTTTCCATTCCATAACGGAAACAAGTAACGGAAACGGAAACGGGAATTCCGCTAAGTCGTGCCCATGTCTATTTCAAACTGCTAGGTTGGCAGGAGCTGGGGTGATCAGCGGGCGCTCACTCCGCTGTGTGGCACCCGGGATTTGACATTTAATGTTTCTTGGCAATTGGTTTATTGTTGTCTCCAACTTTGTATATTGTTCTTCAGTGTTGTAAATTGCCTTGTGTCCTTTCCAAGGATAAAAGTGGGGTAAAAATACTTTCAATCAATCAATCAATCAATCAATCAATCAATCAATCAATCAATCAATCTCTTTCTTTCTTTCTTTCTTTCTTTCTTTCTTTCTTTCTTTCTTTCTTTCTTTCTTTCGGTGACAATTATATAACTAAACTGTACCCATTAAAGGAGGACCCTATTCTGTTGAATCCCACATATCTTGCTAGACAAATCCAGTGTGTGCGTGGTTTTGACAAAAGAGCTTGATTGGAGAGGTAGTTCATGGAAGACAAGATTTCATTGCAATAAACCTCCATAATAAGCATAATAAGCCTTTAAATATAATCAGGACCTTTCATTTGTACAGTAGGAACTATTCAAGGGTAATCAGGTGGGGCTCCCAGCTAAAGGTTAGTCAATTAGAACACATGTTTCTCTTGTCTTTTGGGCTTTGTTTCTTTTCCTTCTGTTGTGTTGCCTGCAGCCTCCACAACCTTTCCAACTTCTCCTGAGTTATGGTTACATCCCACATCTTGTTTCCTTGCCCAACTGCCTTCCCACTGAGCTGACATGGACTGCTTTTTGAACTCACCTCTGCTGGCTCCCGGCTCAGGCCTTGATTTACACACTGGCAAGATTCTTCTTCTGCTTACCCTCTAGACTCTGGATGACATATTTCCAATCTAGCAGTTTGGTTTGAGTTTGAGAAGGCATTGCCCCAAAACATGTTGCATATTGCTTACCTTGTGGACTCTTGCAACTTAAAAGCAGGACAGTGATGGAGGAGCCAATAGACTTCTCACACCACTTATTAAGGAAGACAGGACCAGTTTTGGACTCGGTGATTTCTTTTCTCATGGCCCATGGCTGCGATTGAGTGCCAGCAAAAATAACCTTCAGCTTGTACTAACTAATTTCGGTTTCTGGTAATCTTCCTTTTTAAAACAAAAGCAAAAACAACAACAAAAACCCCCAAAGAAGTTGCAAATACTGTAGATTGAAGCCTTGGCATGAAATAATCGTATTCCTACTGTAAACTGTTATAAATTCCCCTTACTTCCCCTACGCCTCTATCCAAGCTTTCTTGGCAATAAATATGGGAAGGATGCAGGGAAGCCCAAGGTCTGGTTTTGGATAACGGTGCATCAGTGTGATGCCTGTCTAAATGGTCATGCCTGGATTTTCCATAGAGGCTAAATGCATTCACGTTTGCTTTGCAGTCGTCATCACCGTTGGCTTGAAGGTGCTTTAATTTTCCCTGTAACACAGTTCCAGCTGATCTCATATGCCTTGGTGAACACCGGCCTTGCTCCAGGTGTTTCCACTTTTGTCTCCTTGCAGGACTGAGAGCCTGTGGGGACTCAGGACCAGGGAAAATAATAGGTTTTGACTAAGCCAGCCAATGCCTTCATCTCCGCTTCCTCCAAGACCGTAGCAGACAAAACAAACTGTTCAGATGAGAGGGCAGCGGGTGTGAAGACTCCTTTCCTCTGAAGCCCTTGGGCAAGGCATTGGATTTCTAAGTTCTTGGCTGGGTCTGCCGCTGATGTCTGCGATTTCCTTCTGGATAAGGTGTCGTATCCACAGATTTACTAAATACATTTAATTTAACCATGTCCCACTTTCTATGGAACAATATGAACAAGAGCTAATCTTAAAAGGGATCTGTATTTCCTGTATTTGGCATGGGTTTCTTTTACTCCTCCCAAGGTGCAGCTGGCTTTGTGTCTGACTGTGAATAAGAAAGTGTGACTAGAGCAAGCCCCATACCTATTAAAAGGGGGGGGGGGATCGGCTGGAACAGCTAGCTCTTTGCTACTTTTAGCCTCTACTAAAATCCAGGTTTTGGCTCAGAACAGCCATCAGCCCTGTTGGCAGTCAGATGGGAAATGTGATTTTGTTTCTTGGTCTGCTCTCAAGTGGGAAGCTGGTCAGCCAATCATTCTGGCTGGAGAGACCAATGGAAATCCAACGTGAAAGGATGATGAAGAGAAACTAGAGCTGTACTTACCTGTAACTATTGTTCTTCAACAGTGGCCTGGTCACATACGTTTGCACTCTGCCAGTGCTTGCTTCAGTGAGATGCACTCTTAAGACTGCAATGCCACAGAGATGATAATCAGCATAGTGTCTTTGCTGGGATGGAATGCTCATTTGTGGTGTACTTCATATTATGGAGGAAAGACTGTGTCTTGAATACACAGACAAGTATACAGAGTCTCAGTTTCAGTCTTTGGTATAACTAGGTAAGACTGGGTATGATTCCTCCCATAAGAATGGCAGAATCACCACCCAGTCTGATCCAGAAGGGCCAATAACCAGATCTGGAGGAGATTCCTATGTTGGTGGTAGCCTTCTTTTTTACGGACTGATCTGTGTCTGAGGTACATAATGTGATGGTACACACATGTATTACATACATATTCTCATGATCTCCTTCTGAGTCTATGTGGTCATCATGATCAATTGTTGAGGAAAAAAATTGGAGATGGATACAGGCAATTGGGGTTCAATCTGGAAGCAGTAGAATATGAGAGCTGTTGAACTGGATGTAGGGGAACAGAAAGCTGGAGCCAGTTGCAAGCAAGGCAGACAGAGAGGCCATTAGAATCATAGAAGGCTTTCTGTGGGCCTTCTAGTAGTCTCCTATCCAAAAATTGCTATTGCTGCACCATATTGTGCCTGCAGGAAGCAAGGGCAGCCTGAATGTTGACAACATTAATGCCCACAGTCAAGATGCTCTGCAAGTTACCCTCTTGTGCTCACTACCAATCACAAAGTAATACTATGCCAGGGAAAATTCCAGAGACTGACTCTTTTTTTTTCATCAATTAACCTCCCCCCCCCCCAAACACAAAGCAATTGTCAAGGCTGTGTTTCAACAAGTGTGATATTGAGGTGGGGGGCAATTTTACTTTTAAGACAACAACTCACAAACTGTTTTCCCAAACATCCCCATATAGAGCACGGAGCAATAATATATGGTCGGCTACATCTGTGGTGCTGATCCAAGGTCCGGTTTCATGTGTGGTGTGTCTTTTAGTAGTTGATAGAATGCTGAATTGGGCAGTCACACAATACAACACCACTAATAGAGCGATAATGTAGCAATTCAGCTCTTAAACATTGCTAACATGATACTACTATGGCTCCACTTTGCTGTCTATCCACAGACCTGTCTCTGTGAGTCATGACTTAATGTAGTTAGTTATCTTCAGCTGCATTGTTCTGAGATAAGGAAATGCTTTTAGCAAGGAAACAAAGGAAAAACTGAACTTTTGCTGACATCTTATTTATTTATTCATTTTATTCGTTTATTGGATTTCTATACGACAGCGAGGTCACTCTGGGCGGTTCTGTGGTTGAACACTCAATAGTTTGGTAAAGGCTGCACCTTGAAAGTCAAGAGATCACCATAAGAGAGCAGATTAAGACTGAACTTGATCTTTCATATCTTAGAGTAACAAAGATTAGGCCTATTCGAGGGGCCTGTAAACATGACCCTCAAGCAGCTTCATTCATTGCTGTTCTCTTATACACGGGAGAAAGAATTGTAGGGGAACTTAAGTCTCAATCATGGAGAGGATAGAAGAATCATAAATGCAGTTGAAGAAGAAGAGGTTGGTGGCTTATTGTACTCTGCCACATCTCTCATAATAAGGGAGAAACCACTCGGCTCCCATTTGCTTAAAAACAAAAACAAACAAAGCCCTAATAACTTTCTTCAGACCTGACTTGCGCAGGATGGGAAGAACAAGGGGACAGGCTTCTTCTACCATTAATACTTGTCAATGGGAAGAAATGCCAGTAAGTGCATATTTCAATGCAAGCTACATCTTCCACACATGTATATTCACCCTGATTGTTAGTGAATAGTTGTATTAGATGACAAGCAGTGTAGTACATTTATATGCAGTTATTTCGGAAACTGGCCAGAGTCTAATGTCTAGTGGCATGTCTAGTGGCATGATACTAGATTGTGTGGTACAGAAATTAGATAGATTGTGTGTGTGTGCGCGTGTGCGTGTGTGTTTGGGAAGGGGACAAGGGCAAGGGCAAGGACTCAGGAGACCTTCGTTCAAATCAATGCTCAGCTATGGAAAGTCCCTGGTGGGTGGAGCTGATTAAAACTACTCCTTAAATATCTTACATACCTTAGAAACCTTACTAGGTTCATCGTAAGTTGGAAAAGCTTCCTGCTTGGAATGCTACAAGACTACAGAACCGAGAATTTTTGTTCTTCTCATCTGTCTCACATGGTGGCGGAGTACTCTATTCTCTAGCAGTGGACAGATCCATTATTTGATGTGACATTTGTTCAATTGGCTGACCTGTCTCAGAGGCCTGTCAACAATCTAGTCTGAGTTCAGCTCACCCCCCTTTTGAACAGGGAGTTTCCTGTGGCACCACAATGAGGGTCAGACCTCACCACCAATAAGCCAATTCACACTGGGATGTATTTTGACTTCTATTGCGACCAATACTAACTAAATATGAAGTTGGATCCCATTCTATACTTGTGGGAGAAGTAATCTCTACAACTGTGCCAAAATCCTGAACTTCCTGTGTTCTTTCATCAAGTTTTCTTTCATTGGTTCTTTTGTATAAAAGTGTAGAAGTTCCATATTTATCGGTATATTGCATGTCAGTAGCAGACAAATGGGTAAGACCAAAACTAGGTTTTGTTGTTACTGTACTTAAAATCTCTTAACTGAGTTACAACCAGCTCATTCTAAGATTCAATTAATGGTACATGTACCGTATAACCAGACATGCCACATATATATCAAGGTAATTATGAATCTTTTTTTAAAAAAACCAAATGTCTAATCTACAAGTTTGGGGAACTGGCTAGTAATAATACTTACATATTCCCTTAGTTCATCACCATGCTATCTATCCCTTCCCAGGGCGTCTGCAATTCTATTTAGCCATTTTCAGCATCTCTGTCTTTAATTCCACTTGGCTGTCCTTATTAGACTGCAGCGGACTTTGTTATAGTATTTCCCTGGGAATTCATTGGTGTAATGATTGGGGCAGTCCTAAATTGAGAAGGTTCTCAGCTATTTCATTGATCTCAGAATGAGATGTTTTGATTCCTTTGCTGTGGGGATCATTTTTAAGGATAGTACAGAGAATCCCCCCATTTTCACCCAGATAAGGCTCTATTCTGACTTTAGAGATCCATTTGAGAGCATTCAAAATGTTGCCACTATGTTTTTTTAAATAAATGGTTGCATCCTTTACCATGTACATTGGACAGCAATTGAATATGTATAGAAAAGCACTTTTTTGAAAGGTATATGGATTATTATTTTCGGCAACTCACCTTATGTGAATGACGCAGTATTAAATGATTGTTGAAAGAAAGGGCAAGGAGGCTTAGAGATCTACCCAAGGTTCCTGTTCCTGCCCCAGTGCCAGATGGAACTTTCTTTCTTAGCAGAAAACTGAAAGGAGCTAGGCCTGCTAGGCTTCAAGGGATTTTTGTTTAGGCTTTTCATCCAGGTCTGGAAAGTACCTGTTGGTCAGCTAGAACTCCTAAAATAAGGAATTATGAGATCTGTTGTCCAAAAAGATCCAAAGCCACCATCCCTACCAGCTGGACACATGCTTCCTTCTTTCTGGGTCCTGGTCTCTGTCCTCTTTAGTTTCAGTTCCCTCAAATGCAAGGTAGAGTGACTTACCCCCAACATTCCTTGTTCCCACCTTTCTTCTTTCCCAGTCTCTTAAGAGCCCATCCATACTAATGACTCACTCAGGGAGCAACGACACAGGTATTTGTTCCCCTGTTAATGCTGTGTTTCTCACAATTCTTTTGGATGTTTCTCCTACCAATTACACAGCATTAGCATGAATTGCAAGTAGACTTATTCTTTTGTTTGTACAGGAGGGCTTACGGTTTTTTGTGCGATCGCCTTTGTTGGCCCTTTAGAGCTCTTACTGGGTGCATCCGGATGTCATCCTTGATGATGTGTATCGTGTGGGAAGGGAACTCGACACCTTTTCACTGCCTTCTGCTTGTGCTGGTGAGGACTACAATCTGCAATGCAATTGGAAATTGTATTTTTAAAAGTTTAGTAGATAAACTGATCCAGCACTAACTCAAATGCTTCCCATATCAGTTGAGCACTATTTTCTTTGCTGTACATAAAAAAAAGAGAGGGGGGGGGAAGATTTGAATGCCAGTGAAAGAGTGAGTAAAAGGCTGGTGTTAATAGCAGAGGAGGGTGAGGGGAAAAGGACCTGTGTGGTGTGTGAACATTTGAAATATATGTTTCTGGGATCATTACATATTTCTATATGAGAGTGTGTGTGTGTGTTGTGTCATTACAGTCGTGACCGACTCTTTGTGACCCAACATCCATGGAGTTTTCTTGGCAGGAATACTGGAGTAGTTTGCCAGTTCCTACTATATTCCTTGGAGGTCTCCCATCCAAGTACTAACCAGGGCCGACCCTGCTTAGCTTCCGAAATCAGGCGAGATTGGATGTGTTTAGAGCATCTGAGTAGCAGGAACAATTCCAATACCAGGGTGCAGTATAGAGACATTCACATCAGCCTGGAACAAACCTCTGTATGGTCAAGTTTGCATTCATTATGTGTGACCACCAGAGCTAAACAGATAAACTGCATCCTCGTTCCCATAGATTATAAAGTGACTGCAAAGCGAGGAATAGAAAACCAAGAGTGCTTTTTAAATGATGTGCTGTCAGGAAGGCTGGCATTCCTACACTGGGAAGGATGCTAATGACCGACCAAATTGCCAGGACAGGTTCAGTGGCAGGAGGCCAAGAGCCATCTCTAGAATGTCTCTTTAAAAGGCAAACGTCAGATATGTCTACAAAATAATAACTGATCACCTATAAACAATGACATCACTGTCCACCTCAGTGCTGTGGAGGTGATTTAGAGATGCTTGGCCCGCTTGAAATGAGAACAGCTGCTCCCTGCTGGAAAGAGAAGGAAATCTTCTCATTAACATTAAATTTAAATGAGCCATCCTTCATTTGCATATTTCTGCGGTGCTCTGTTTCTGCAAAAGGATAGCTTGGAAGTGACAATTCAGATCAGGGTTCAGTAATCCAGTTCTCCTTGACTGCATTTGTGAAGACCATAAAACACCTCTTCCAAAACAAAACCTTATCGGCCAAGAGTGTAATAACCTTCCCTTGCCCACTGTGTATCTGCTTATACAGGATATAAAACACCCCATGGGAATCTATCCTGCACAAGACCCTTGCGACTGGCTGCAGCCATACACTAATCCTGGGACTTCCTCACTACTGTACTCTACAGAAGCAATATGTCTTGAGTGTCCAACATCTCACCTTGATTCCTTCTAAATCAAAGTTCTTTGGTTCCTTTGCTTCCACATCACATTCTATCAGGGCTGTTAGAATAAAGCAGGTCTGGCGTCAAAGTTGGCGGTAGAGTCACACCTTTCCTGGATCACTGAAAAGTTCTGGAGAACTTGAAAGCTTGCCTTGACTCAGAGCTGTGCCCACTTCTTTCTTCTGGTATACAGTGGTACCGTGTATAAAGGAATTAATTCGTTCCAAATGAAATTATGTTAAACAAAATTCCTTTATACAAATTCCCATAGGAATGCATTGAAAATGGAGTAATCCCATTTTTATGTTATATGGATTTTCCCCATAGGCAATTATGTTAAGCAAATTTCCCCTATCTCCGGAATTTTTTATGTTGTACAGATTTTATGTTATACAAGCTGTTTGTTATACAAGGGTCCACTGTATATCTAAAATAGCCGTTCCCAACCTGGTGTCCCCCACATATTCTGGGCACATTTGTTAGCTTCCACTATCACTACTGATCATACTGGCTGGGGAGAGGATTGGTTTTGTAGCGCAGTGGGGTAGGTTGCAGAAGGCTGAAGGGAGGATTTTAAAATACAGTAATACCTTGGATAACGAATGCCCCTGATAACGAATTTATTTGGATAATGAATTGAAATTTCCAGGTATAGGATTGCCTTGGATAACGAATGTTCCCTATGGGCTGCCTCGGATAATGAATGTTTCAAAATGCCTTGCAAAAAAGTGTACCCAGCCCCTGTAGTTTATGGAGAGGAGGGAGGAGTTAGAACTTTTTCCATGGTGTTTTGGAGCCATTCTGAACATGTTTTGCTGAGGGATTTGGATTGGGAAAGGTAGGGAGCTAGCTTTCATTAAACTTTGCACTACTTTTCTTTACACTTTGGGCAGGAAAAGGCTGGGCTAGGCTTTTTGTTTTTATGCTTATCTTTGTCTAATTTTTTTACCCCCTTTGCATTTTGGGCAGAAAAAGGCTGAGCTAGGCTTGGTGCCTTCATTTTCTCAGTGTTTGCAAGCATTCTCCATTGCTTTGGAGGCAAAACAGGCTGCATTTTACTTGCTGCTTGTTTCTCTTTTTGGATTCTCTACCCCACCCCACCCCACACTTTGGGCGGGAAAAGGCTGCGTTGGCTTGGTGATTTCATTTCTCCGTGTTTGCTTTGCACTGTGTGTGTGTGTGTTGGGGTGGGGTATTCCAGCATTGCATGCCTTTAAAGTGCACTTTATAAAGAGGTTTGGAAAACCCTCCAGCTTTTTTTCTTTTTTTTTTAGACCTCTGGAACAGATTAATCAGTTTCCCATTCATCTCAATGGGAAACTGTGTTTCGGATAATATTTTCGGGTAACGAATTGCCTCGTAGAACAAATTAAATTTGTTATCCAAGGTACCACTGTACGTACTTAAACAAGTGAAATGGGAATGGGTCAAGCATGTGTTCAGAAATGTTTATGCTGGAGAGTTAGAGGAGAGGCTTCCGTGCCCTTTCAAATATAGATGCATTCAGTGGTACAGTAAGTTTTCTGCCAGTTGAGGGCCTGTGGTTAGGTGCCTATGCACACGCATTCACTGCTTTTTTTTTAACATTGCCAAGATCTTGACAATACTTGAAGATCACTGCCCACATACATTTTAATAGGACAAAGTAATTTTGTGAATATAAATAGACTCATGTATATGCTAACCACATTGCCGAGGGGCTATAATGTTGAATGGAGACCTGGGAGGTTCTGTTTCAAAGCAAAAATGCAAAACGTTCTGCTTATATACCACCCCATAGTGCTTAAAGCATTCTCTGGGCAGTTTACAATTCAATTATGCAGGCTACACATTGCCCCTCTCTCCCCGCTGGATACTCATTTCACCAACCTTGGAGGGGCAGAAGGCTGAGTCAACCGTGAGCCAGCTATCTGGGATTGAACCCCAGGTTGTGAGCACAGTTTGGGCTTCAGGACATCCACTCATCCACTGCACCATGAGGCTCCTAGTCCATGCAGGATGATGAACCCCACCGGGTGACCTTGGGCCCCTCATTCTCTCACAGCCTGATCTCTACTTCCCAGGATTGTTGCCAGGTCAAAGTGGAAAGCAAGGAATACCACCATGAGCTCACTAGAGGAAAAGTAGAATATGAACATCAGTGATGAATAATAGATAAAATGTGAATGTTTCTGAGCAAATCTAAAATGGAACATTCGTTCTCAGAGACTCACATCTGGCTGTGAATCTTTGTGGAGTGCCGGATACACCTACATCTTTATACAGCTAGAAATGTAAAATTTGATTATCACACACCGGCCGTTTTGTAAGCACTTGCGACCTAAGGCTGAAATTCTTATCCACCATTTCCTGTTCTGTGGTCATGCGGGATAGCTCAGTGGTTTAGATCTCTGGGTGTAGAACCAGAGGTTGGGAGTTCGATTCCCCACAGTGCCTCCTTGAGGGGGGGGGCTGGACATGATGACTCATAGGGTTCCTTCCAGCTCTGCAGTTCTGTGGTGATTGTGACGGAACATTAGACCTTGAGAGGAGATACAATGGGCCCTGTGTAACCAATAGATCCTCCTCAACACAACTGTAACTGTAGCTGTGGCTGCAGGTGCCATAATATGAATTCTATTGAGAATTTGTTGATTACAGCGTCCATTGTAGTCTCTGCACAAGATCCAATGTTCAGTGAAAATCATGAGCAGCCAATTGGAAATATACTGTATAAATACATTTTATTCATGTATTACCTTTGTTTAGAACTGGCAAACATTACTCTGCCTTCTAGCTGCTTTGGAGTACAGAATTCCAACTCGCTGGCCATTCTGCAGATGATGGGATTGTAGTTCAAAACCAGTGGAAGGGAGTCAATTCTCTATCCAATCTAGAAAAAACCAAGCTTGACTGTGTGTGTGCATCACTGATGAAAATCTGGATTATGGGTTGTGTATATCTCTGTGGCACAGTGGTTAAATGCTTGTACTGCAGGTAAAACTGTGCTCACAACCTGGGGTTCGATCCCAGGTAGCAGGCGCATGGTTGAGTCAGCATTCCATCCTTCTGAGGTCGGTAAAATGAGTACCCAGCTCGCTGGGGGGAGGGGGCAATGTGTAGCCTGCATACTGTAATTAAAAACTGTAAACCACCCAGAGACTACTTGAAGTGGTATGGGGCGGTATATAAGCAGAACACTTTGTGTTTGTACCCTTCCATACAGGCCCATGTGTCCATCTGTGTGTGCTCTCCTGTTTCCAGGTTATTTGGGTACCTCTCTGTGCAGCTCAACCTGGGACTGGCCTGATCTGGAGAGAAAAATTAATTGCAGAGAATGTGAAATCCAAGACCCCAGTTAATAGCTGCTGTGGATATTTGAGAGCAGTCTTGGATCTTGGACAACCACTTTCCTGTGTAAACCTTTGTACTCTGTGCTGTGCAGGTGTCTGGCTGCAGGACTGGCCACGGGGAGCTGAACGTAAATAAAGCTCCCAGAAGTCTGGGCTGTTCCTCATTGCCACCAAAGACCAACACTTTCCCTGACTCAAAAAAAAAAGGGGCCTTAAATCTCCATTAGGCCAGAGGGAATGTGATACTGAAAGAAGGCCAATGCCTTTAAACACAGCTGACATAACCAGATTTAAATCTGAGCCTCGGGGCAAATGTGTGGGTGGAGGAAGAGAGAAAGGGAAGGAAATCAAGCTTACTGTGCAAAATGTGCTGCAATGCAAACCTAGGCAGGTCTGCCTGCTGCAAACCTGTTCGATGGAATGATGAGGCCACGAGACACAAGGGGAGCAGCGCTTCTCCCCATATGCACCAAATTCATGGAGAATCAAACTGTCCCATATTCAGACATGAAGTCAAGCAGATATAATTCCATGAGATAAAAGCATCGCATTGCTTTCCTCTTTCTCCGAAGGATGGCCCACATACTATAGGCAACATACACATTTATAAACATGCACTGGGAAAATTTCTACCTGTTGGGCACAGCCTGGACCACAACATGAGTCCTTGCTAGGCCACAAGGAAAGATCTGCAGTGACTCAGACAAGGGCTGCCCACCTTCCAGCTCCCCTGAACATAAAAGGGCCAAAATGTGGCAAATACCTGCTGTGGGCACTAAAATAACACTGACTATCTCTGAGCTTGTCTTGGCAGCTCTGGTGAGAGTCCCCCCACCTTTTGGTGGTTGGGGACCTCAACGTGGACACTGAGAGCGGACTGTCTGGAGCTGCTCTGGATTTCATGGAGTCCATGGCTTCCATAAACCTATCCCAGCATGTTGTCGTTCCCTCCCATAGGGCTGGGCATATCCTGGACCTGGTATTTACCTCCATGCCCGCAGATTATAATCTGAGGGTTGGGAATTTGCATTCCTGGCCCGTGTCATGGTCAGATCACTATTTGCTGACCTTTTCCCTGTCAATTGCTGCCCCATCCCACAGGGAGCCTGGCCCTTTCATTTGGGCCCAGCTCCAGAGGCTCCTGGACCCTATTTGGTTCGGGGAGGCCTTCGGTGTGCCTTTGGACAGTCACCCCAAGCCCGCCCCTTACCGTGGTTCACAACGGAGTTGCAAATGATGAAGAAAGAATGGAGGAGGCTTAAGAGCAGATGGAGGAATGAGTGGATGGCATTTGACTGAGCTGCTGTTCATGTGCTGACCAGGCGCTATGTGTGGGCGATTAGGGAGGCTAAAAGATCTTATGCCTCCCATCGTATTGGTGAGGCCTCAAACCACCAGGCTGAATTGTTCCGGGTGATTCGAGACCTCACCAATCCTGGTCAGCTCGGGCCTCCTCCTAGTGATTTTGCTAGTGAGTTGTTTGCAGCCCATCTTAAATCAACAATAGAGGCCATCCATGCTTGTCTGGACTCCAGTTCCACTAGTCTGTCTCCAAATACCGCTTGTGCTGCACTCCACTCAGGCTTTTGCAGTGGGGGATTCAAAAGCCTCCTCCCCATCTCCTCCCAGCTGATTTTGACAGCTTGATCCCAGCTGTGAGGCAGGGGGTAGGAGGAAAGGAGCAGCAAGGCAGAAGTAAATTCCCTGCCTAACTGCCTCCTTTCTCCCCTGGTCCCCACTGCCCACTGCCCTCCCTGTCCAGAAAAACCACACTGGGAGGAGGGGGGAGCACAGGAGAAGGAAGAAGGCAGAGGTAAATTCAAACAGAGTTTCAGTTTACCACTGCTTCGTTCCTTCTTCCTTGCAATACTGGCCTACCAGCTGGGGCTTTTTGATAAGTTGGGGTTTGGAGAGGAGGCACCCCTCCCCCCACTCCAACCTGTCAAAACCCAGCTGGAAATCAGGGGGAGGGGCAAAACGCAGAAAGGAGCAGCGAGGGAAAACCTGTGTGTAGGGGGAGAGGTGCCCCCTGTCCAAACCCTGACCTGCCAAAAAGTCCGAGCTGGGAGACGGGGAGGGGAGAAACGCAGAAAAGAGCATTCCCACCCCCCTCGCTGCTCCTGTGCTGGGAGTGTGGAGGCAATTAGGGAGTTACTACCATGGAGTAAATTCCCTGATTGCCTTCATGCTCCTAGCACACTTTGCCAATTAACTACCCCCAACCCTTTAGAGCTTCATAACTGAGTCCCCTTACCTTCAAATATTTCCAGATTTCAGGGGGTTCCCTAAAATTGCTTTGGGAAGGTACCCCTGCTACTTTGAAGCCCCAAGGTAAGTAAATTTGGATTGCATTTTTTTTAAAAAAAATACGTACATTGGGGTACTGAAATAGCAGAAAGCAGAAAGCAATTTAGAAAACCCCTGAAATTTGGAAACATTTGGGGGTAAAGGGACTGAGTTATGAAGCTCCAAAAGGGTGTGCCCCTAGGAAACAACCTTCTAATTGGAATGATATGGGAAGCCGCAGCAGCACTATTGCTGGCCCAATCAGTTTCCGATTCAAATTAGAAGGTTTTTTTCCTAGGGGCATCCCCTTTGAAGCTTTATAACTCACCCCCTGACTCCCAAATCTTTCCAAATTTTGGGGGCTTTCATGGAAGGCCTTGAGGAAGTTCCCCTGCAATTTCTTCTAGAATGAATAATTTTGTTCTAGAGGTAAAAATGGTATTTCATTTTGTTTGTAACAAAACTCTGCTTCCCTGTTTGTTTCGTTAACTAATGAAATGACAAAAAAGCATGTCATTTTCCATCTTGTGCCCATTTCTAATGATGACATCTTGAGTTGGGTCAACGGGTTGTGGCCTTTGATACCGTCAACCACAGTATTGTCCTGGACTGGTTATCTGAGGTGGGGATCAGGGGGCTAGCTCACAGTTGGCTCCACTCCTTCCTTGAGGATCATGTCCAGCAAGTAACACTGGGGGGATGCTGTCAGCCCCTTGGTCACTCTCCTGTGGGGTGCCCCAGGGGTCAGTGATCTCCCCCATGCTGTTTAGCATCTACATGAGGCCGCTGGCTGAGGACATTCAGAGAGGTGGGGCATGCTGCCATCAGTACGCTGATGACACACAGCTTTTCCTCTCCCTTTCCACCTCTGCAACAGAGGCTGTTCAGACCCTTGACTGCTGCCTAGCTGCGGTCATGGAATGGACCAGGACTAACAGGCTCAGACTCAACCCAGAGAAGACTAAGGTTCTGTT
This sequence comes from Phrynocephalus versicolor, assembly GCA_023846285.1. Taxonomy (NCBI): domain Eukaryota; kingdom Metazoa; phylum Chordata; class Lepidosauria; order Squamata; family Agamidae; genus Phrynocephalus; species Phrynocephalus versicolor. The sequence goes on along the minus strand of JAHTLZ010000010.1, from coordinate 20,585,263 downwards.
CTTCTGGTGTGTGTGAATGGATACAGTGGCCCTCTTCCCAGTCTGGGTGGTTCTGCCCTCCATCTGGTTGATAGCGTGAAGAATCTGGGCATTGTCCTAGATCCGGCTTTGTCCCTGGAATCCTAGATGGCAGCCATTTCTAGGGCAGCTTTTTACCAATTTAGGCTTATCACCTAGAGATTCACCCGTACCTTGATGATGACTCCCTGAGGATGGTTGTGCAAGTGCTGGTTACCTCGAGGATAGACTATTGTAATGTTCTCTACATTGGACTTGCACTGGCCCTTGTTCGGCAATTGCAGCAGGTGCAGAATGCGGCAGCCAGATTGGTGGTTGGTGCAAGGAGGTATGATCGCATCACCCTAATCTTGGCTCGCCTACATTGGCTACTCGTTGCCTCCCTGATAAGGTTCAAGGTACTGGTTTTGATTTATAAAACCATGGCTTGGGACCAGAGTATCTGGCAGAGTGTGTGTGTGTGTTGTGTCGTTACAGTCGTGACCTACTCTATGTGACTCCATGTCGATGGAGTTTTCTTGGCAGGAATACTGGAGTGGCTTGCCAGTTCCTACTCCAGGCGCCTACAGCACCTGGTATTCCCTGGTGGTCGCCCATCCAAGTACTAACCAGGGCCAACCCTGCTTAGCTTCCGAAATCAAGTGAGATCGGATGTGCTAAGGGCATCTAGGCAGAGAGTATCCACCAAAGATTAGCTTTGGCCACTCTGAAGGAGGCCCGTAAGTCATCTACCCAAAACCAGGACTTCTCAGTGGCTGGCCTGATCCTTTGGAATCAGCTCCCTAGCAAGTTAAGGCTTGCTGAGTCCCTTCCAACATTAAAAAAAAAATATTTAAACCCTGCTGTTCAAAGCCGCCTTGGGTGACTGCTGAGGTTATTGTTTGTTTATTTGCCAGTCTGTTGTTTGCCACCAGCATCCTGCTTTGCCGGTCTTAACTTTATCATCCCTGTTGTTTTATTTTCTGTATTATTTTGCTTTGGTTGTTCACCACCCAGAGTTCCCTTGGGAAAGTTGGGCGGTATATAAATGGACATAAATAAATAAATAAATAAATAAATAAATAAATAAATAAATAAATAAATAAATA
>JAHTLZ010000010.1:20567785-20578860 GCA_023846285.1 Phrynocephalus versicolor | reverse complement strand
CTATCTATCTATCTATCTATCTATCTATCTATCTATCTATCTATCTATCTATCTATCTATCTATCTATCTATCTATCTATCTATCCCCCTGTGCCTGATGTTGTTTGCAGTCCTTGAGAAAACTGCATTTCCTAAGATATACTGCACCTTGGGATGTGTGGGGTGTTTGTGTGTGTGTGTGGTGTCTGTGGGTGTGGAGAGAGAGAGAGAGAGAGAGAGACCACCTTGCATTTTTCCAGATGTTTAAGAGGTGAAGGAAATGGACATTGGATTATAGAAAAGGAGAAGGGATACGTTCTGTGGAATATTAATTCAGTTTTGTTTTTAGAATAACAATTTGCCTTTCTTCCTACTCCCCAAGGGAATCATCTGAGCACACAGATGTAGAAAGGCTATAGCAGAATTGCTAATCCACTCTTTTAGGGATTAGTAAATGGGATTTTACATGAGTTGCAGTGATGTCTAGGAAGGATGCCCTTTTTTCTTTTTTCTTTCAATTGCCAGAGTTCTGTGGGAATCTCCCAGGCAGAATTCTGGAAATTCCACCCTGCAAACCCACCCCTGCAGGTATCTGTGTCTCATTCACCTGGATGGTGGTGTTGGTGTTGGTGGTCTGCCTCCGGGGCTGCGTGGCTGTCACAGGCTTTGTTTCCTGTTGCTAATATACAAAGCAAGGATGCTGCTGGGGTGCTTTTTGAGAATGTAGTCCCAGTGCCCTTTTTGGCTCTGTAGAGGGCATCTTCTAAAGGACTGCGACTCGCCAGGGAGCTGCCTCCCCTTGTTTTGATGTAAACAACAGGAGGGAAGGTCTGGGGCAGCCAGGAAGACTTGAAGGTGGCCCCTGGAAAGATGGGGCAGGATGTGGATGTCTGTGGATTTGTGTCTCTGGACTGGAGCTTTTGGGAATTCTGCCTAGGGAAATATTGGAGAATTCTAGGGGCTGGAGTCTTTTTAAAAAAGTCATCTCTCTAGTTCTACATACCACACACATGGATACAGGGATTGCACGGCAATTCTGCTTTGGCAACTTCTACAACAGAAGAGCTTCAGAAGAGGGTCCCACTCTTTCCTCCAACTGTGCCACCCTGGCTGAGTTCTTACAGACTGCCTTTCAGCTTTTCTATTTTGTTTTTTTTAAAGTTTTAAATCTTTCAAATTGCTTAGTGTATTTTTTGTTATTGTTGTAGCTTCATTGCTTTGTTCCTTGTTGTGTTTATAGTTGTACTTATTGTGCTTATTATATATTTATTGCATTTCTTACATTTTGTTTTTACATTTTGTTTCTAATGCATGATTTACTGTGTGCTGTGAACGCCCCAGAGAGTGATAGCAATAAGAGGGTGATATAGAAGTGCAATAAATAAATAAAGTTGTCTTTGGCTTGAAAATAAGTGGAATGATTTCCTGTATTTTTGAAGAATTTCTGTAGTTCTTTGCGTTTCTGAGCCTCAGCAATCTTAGGCAAAGCTCTAGTGGTTGACCCTTCTCTATTACCCGATAGGCAAATCACATTTTAGGAATAACCTGGATACTGTCTTACCATCTCATCCTTCTAAATGTCTTCAGTTTTTTAACATTTGGAATACAGGTATGGCCCATTTTGCCAAAAACGCAAGATGTTGCTTACCACAAAGAGCACTCGGTGTAAGATATAATGCCTTCCGGGTGAAATGGAACAGATGGTTCAGAGTAGAAGTGGGCAGAAGGTAAACTAGGATCTAGAGGTAATGTTTTGTGTGACGTTTACTTAACTGGCAAATGTTTCTGACTCCAACGCGTTCGCAAAAGTGAAAACAACTCCCTTTTCTCCTCCCGAATTAAGCTGCTGGAAACAAGAACGTGGGGAAGGGGGGGGCAGGAATGTATTTTTGTGTGAAAGGAAATGTAAGCTTGTTTCTGATTACTGATCACCCATTTCTGGTGGTGTGCTCGGAGGCACCCCATTCTGAGGATTATGAGTATGGGCTGATTTTCCACCGCATACCTTGAATTTTGCACCACTACCCACAAGTATGTAACAGAAGGATTCCTAGCTAACACCCACCCCCCCATTCATCATTGTTATCACTTGTGCCAAGTTTTGCTGTGGTTTTTGTAACAGATTTTCCACGGTTTCTGGCCAGTGAAGGGCTTATCCAGATGTTGTGGAAGTTTCACCTCAATTGGTGGTGCTTGGGTGTGCTTCAGCAGAGGCTTACCAGGAGAATGAAGCTTACCAGGACTGAGGTCTAAATGCACTGCAAAAAGTACCATTTTTGAAAATTGCTTCTTTCCAGGAAATCCTAGAAAGAAAGCTTTTAAAATCAACGTCCATTTTGGATGTTAGGTTCTAGAACTCTTCTTCTTAAATAATTTTGTATTTGTGACCTAAAAATAAATAGAAGTCAGATCTTATAAATAAATAAATTTTATTATAAATAAATAAATTAAATCAGATCTTATGACCAACAGGATGTAACTACACTGCAGGGAAAATACGCTTGGATCGCTTGGATTGGCATTTTCTCAAACTGGGTTTCTGAGAGTGCATCTATTGTTGCCATCAGGATATCAAACAATTTTCCTGAAGTGATCTAGTGATATGGTGATTCAGGGCTGCCTTTAAAGCTTTTATACATGATTTAATGAATGAATTAGAGATGGGCACGAATAAAAAAAATGGCATTTTGTTTGTCATTTGTCATTTAGGGGGTCCGTTTTGGTTCATTTCCGTTTTTCGTGAATTTTTGCAAAAAAAAGTTTTCATTTTCATTCATTTTGTTACCGTTTCGTTACCATTTATTTCATTTTTTGTGATTTTTTTTAGCATTTAAAGCAGTTCAATGTATTGCCGTAATGAAAACGAAACGGACGACAAAATTTCTGGTGTTTCTGTTCGTTTCGTTTCATTTTAGAGACAAAATTCGTTTGTCGTTTCATTGCGTAATGAAATGAAAAAACGGAAATGAAAAATTGTTCGTTTTGTGCCCATCTCTAGAATGAATGAATACTCTGTAAAAGCAAAGCAAAGCATGGTGCTTATATACCACCCTATTTATTTTATTTTATTTTTATCAAATACATCCATCTGCCCAATGGTCACTCTGGGCCGTTTACAAAAGTTAAGACATGGGCAATGCAATGAATAATAAAATTAAACAATATACAATGTATAGACAGATTAAAAACTAACTAATCAAATATAATTAAATCTGATAACAAAGCAAAACTAATGAATCCAATACACACAAAACCAAACAGAGGGGGATTAAAATATAAAACCAGATCAGCGAGATGGCCCTGTATTTCTTAAAACACTCTCTAGGTGGTTTACAAATGATTATACAGTACAGGCTATGCATTGCACCCCACACCCCAGTGGACTGGGCACTCATTTTACCAACCTTGGAAGGCTGGAAGGCTGAGTGAACCTTGAGCCGGCTACCTGGGTTTGAACCCCAGGTCGTGAACACAGTTAAGGCTACAGTACAGTAGTTTAACCACTGTGCCACAAGGCTGACAACAGATCCTTGGTTGAGGGAAATTGAAACTCCTGTGAATTATCAGACACAAAGCAGACAAAAGTGATGTGAACCCATTTGGAGCACATATCAAGTGAACCAAAAACAACTATTCTTCTTCAAAAAGAAGCAATTCCACAATGGGCTTCCCTGCTGTGAGCTTTATGTCATGTAGTCACCAGGTTTTAATTTGAATCCATATTTGCTTTAACCTGTTGCAAATTGCAGTATAAATGGCCAATGTAGTTACCCTGTAACATGGAATGAACCAAAATTCCCATTGAAAGTTCCAAAGCATAAATTCCACCCTGGAACAAAGCGAGGAAGAAAATAAACTTGATGTTCAGCAAAGACAAGAAAACACAGCATGTCAGGCATAACAACACTGAACACTTTGGATCAAGCCTTGTTTCCTCTGAATGTTGGGGGAAATATGGGATGTAGAATCCTGTAATTTCGCAGTAGTTTTGCCCTATTTGCAAAAGGTCCTAAGCTGAATGTAGCCTCTCACCAACCTTCACAGATAAATTGCTGGTGCGTCAGGGAACTGCCTCAGGTAGCTGTTTTCTACTGCTTCCCTCGCATGTCCCCAAGTGTGGGCAATTACGCAACTCCATTTCATGCTTTACATGTTTACTGCGACCAAAGTAACACCCGCTATCACAATTACCCATAAAAGTAGGAGTGCTGCACAAAGTGTGAAGAAGCTCTTCAGATATTAGCAGGTCCTTTAATACAGGAGAATACTTCAGGAAGGTACTGTGCCTTAGATTAGTGTCAAATTTATTGGAACTTAATCAGTTTTAGTTACCTTGGCAGAATGCAAGTGAACTAGTGACTTGCAAACCAGAAGCAGACTCTACAACTCTTAGCTATCTGAAAAAATATCATGTTTAAATCTCTTCTGTTTTAATTTGAGAAATTTGAGAAATATGAGAAGTTTTGTTTCTCATTAATGCCAGTAATACTTTCTAGGCTATTAGCAACATCCTTCCCAACTACATCTCCCACCATGCCCCCATAGCACAGTCAATCATTATGTTATATGAGAATGATGGGAATTGTAGTTGAACACACTTGGAAGGTGCCAAGGGGAGACACATTGCTCCACAGTGTCAAATTCATATTAAATGGCATGAAAGTCCCCCATACAGAGAATAAATCTGATGATCCCAAATGGGTCTATGCCTTAAAGCAGGCATATCCAAACTTCGGCCCTCCTGATGTTTTGGACCAAAACTCGCAGAATTCTAAGCTTAGATTGCAAATGACAAAGGACTGTGGAAGTTGTGGTCCAAAACATCTGGAGGGCCGAAGTTTGGACATGCCTGCCTTAAAGCATTAATATGTTCCATTTTCTGGCATCTTCCTCTCCCACACCCTCCCAGCACCCCAAGAGGGCCAGTTGTTTTAACTTAATTTTTCTTCAAACCATGGTTCCTTTTCAGGACAATAGAACTCAATAGGCTGACAGGACAACTCAACTGCATGATTAATTTGGTATGTGTTGCACAGCCTTGCATAGTGCTTTGTGGGTTAATGTCAGCAAGCATCTTGAATTGTGCCCGATAGCTGATTGGCAGCCAGTGGAGCTGCTTTAAAAGGGGTGTAATGTGATTTCTGTACCCCGCCAAAGTCAGCAGTCTGGCTGCTGCATTTTGGACCCGCTGAAGTTTCCTGAGGCTTTTCATCGGTAGCCCCACATACAGCATATTACAGTAGTCTAGCCTGGATGTCACTAGGGCATGTTTCACCATGGCCAGAGCTGGGTCCTCAAGAAATGGACATAATTTGCATACTAGCCTTAATTGTGCAAATGCACTCCTGGTCACAGGTGTGACCTAGGCAACCAAGCTCAAGGATGATTTCAAGAGCACCCCCAAGCTGTGTACCTGTTTTTTCAATTGGAGGGTGACCTCATCCAGTACAGGTTGCATCCCTATCCCTTGTTCTCCCTTTCTACCGACCAGAAGCACCTCTGTCTTGTCTGAGTTTAGTTTCATTTTGTTCATCCTCATCCAGTTCATTACTGCAGCTAAACACTCATGTAAATTTGAGATAGTAGCTCCCTTAGAATCTGGAGGTGATGAGAGGTAGAGCTGAGTATCATTGGCATACTGGTGGTACTTAACCCCAAAAGACCTGATAATCTTCCCAGTGGTTTCTCCCCCACTCTCTTCCACCCTCCTCACCCCAATCTATCTGGTTCTGGTTTCTTACTCTTGAGTAATTTACCTTAAAACCACACTTAACATATCTACTTACCATGGCCAGAGAACCATTAACAATACTTAACATATCTATGACCCCTGGCCAAATCTTTCTTTCCACCATTTCTACAACTAATCATCTCTACCTCCTCCAAAGGCCCATTAACAATGCTTAACAACATATAAACGACTCCTGGCCAAATCCTCCTTCCCACCATTTCCTCCTCCTCTTCCCCCTTCCCTATCCACCAATGAACGAACATCTGCCATGAAATGTATATCTATATTATACAGTATTACACACCTCATTCTGCTGCTATACGTCTGAAGAAGTGGACATGTCCATGAAACGTTACATTAAAATATGAAAGTTAGTCTTTAAGGTGCCACATGTTTTGTTGTCTGTTGTTTTGTTTTGCTTTTCTTTGATTTTTGCCGGCAGTGGGTTCATATAAATGTTAAATAATGTAGGAGACAGAACAGAACTCTGGGGAACTCCACAGGGCATCGGCCATGGTGTCGAACATGAATCAGCTAACACCACTTTCTGCGTTCTTTCCTGCAGGAAGGGCCAGAGCCACTTTAATGCAGTACCCCCAATTCCCAGTTCAGAGAAATGAGTCAGGAGGATGCCATGATCTATAGTATCAAAAGCAGCTGAGAGGTCTAGTAAAACCAAAAGGGACACACATCCCCTATCCATTTCCCTGCATAAGTCATCTACCAATGCAACCAATGCAAGACAGATTGCAATTGATCCAGGTAGTTTATCTCACCCAGAAACCTCTGGATCTGCTAAGCCACAACCTGCTGTAAATTTAAGAGCTGTGGCAGCCAACAGGTTCAGGAATGAGCTGGGATGGAACCCATTTGTTTCCACTGGGGACAGAGCCCCCCCCCCACAAACACACAAAAGGTCTATTTTCCTAAAACATAAGGACAGGGAACAACTGCCTCCTTACAATTTTGAGGGACGATATCATCCCTAGGTAGAAAAAAATGATAATGAGAGATGGTGGGAGTCATATTCTGGACAGCCATATGTTCCCATCCCCGATTTAAAATGTCAGACTTTGTTTTTTCAAAAATGGTGGAAAGTACAGGAAGAAGGTCCCTCCCTCTCTTTTGTAGAGGCTGTCATGAACTGCTGCCTGCTGCTCCATGTGGTGAAATACAGAACTGCAGCCTCTCAATGACCAGCTTTTCCAGCCTTGGCTGGACCTCAGGCAGCTGAAGATAAGGAGTGGCACATTTGCTGCCCCTCTACTGTCACTGCTGGGCCAACGGCTTTGAGTGCTCCTGCCACAGCAGCCACTGCCATTACTTTCTTCTTGTCTTCCTCCCACATCACAGGATGGAAGGAATCCACAGAGATGCCCCCAGCCCCACTGCCTGGCTGAAACCAGTTGAATCCATATCCATAAGCATGTAGGAGAGACAGAGGGACAGCAGCCGTGAGGCTTGAGGGGGCTGAGGGTGGGGGCTGGAATGGCTTGGAGCAATTGCTGCTTTCTCAGCACACCTCAGGATTTACATGGCCTCTGCTCCCATCCCAGCAAACCCAGGAGGTGCCCTTAGAGCTGAAATCAGAGCTTGGGCTGTTTGTTTTTTGGACTTCATTATCCAACATCAGCCAGCCAGCATGGTCTGCGGCCATGCTAGCTGAGAGAACCTGGGAGTTGTCATTCAAAAAACAGGATTATCCAGTCTTGGCTAAAGGCCTGACCTATACCCAACTTCAGCCAATGAACACATATAGAGAAGCAAGGAAGCATTAAACCTACCAAGAAAAGGGGCTAATACTGTTTGGGGTGAACTTGCTTTTCAATAAGTGGGCATGAATGTAGGTGGAAGGTTCAGCGCATGCTAGCCAAACATTTTGTTGTGGTGCAGGAGGGTCTGTGCGTGCATAAAAACACTTTGGAATACGCCCTGCTTTGGCCATTAGCGTGCTACTCTGAGAGACTGCTAATGAGTTATTAGGCATACGCTGCTTATGTAGTTAGCTCTGGCAAATGTAAATGCCCTAAAGCCCACTACGGGTGGATTTCACTGAGCAAACATACTTTCCCGACTTTGTGGATTTAATATTGAAGAATTCTGTGTCTTTCTGGATTTTCATGTGTAAGAAAGGGGGAGTGGAAGGCATCTATCTAAGCCAACAGCAATTAATGGGTATTTCTCTCTCTCTCTCTCTCTCTCTCTCTCTCTCTCTCTCTCTCTCTCTGAGAAGATATGCCCCCACAGTAAGGAACCAAGACAGCCTTCTCTCACACAAGCAGACTGGCAGGCTGCTTCAACCCCATCCCATCCCTTCATTCCACATCTCAGGTGAACAGCAGAGAAATATGCTGTGCCCCCCCCCCACCAATTAGAAGTCTTCCTGCTCTCTGCTGCTTCTCTTTTGTGCCTGCTTTCAAAGCTTTGCAGTCAGCTTACTGACTCCAAGCCATACAGGGGTACCTCTGATAACCAATTTAATTCGTTCTCCGAGGCAATTTGTTATCCAAAAAAAAATTGGTATCTGAAATGTGGTTTCATATTGAAATGAATGTGAAACCAATTAATCTGTTCCGGAGGTCTGAAAAAAGGCAAAAAAGCTGGGGTGGTTTTCCAGACCTCTTTATGAAGTGCACTTTAAAGGCTTGCAGTGCTGGAACACAACATCCTCCTGCAGTGCAATACAAGCGCGGAGAAATGCAACCACCAAGCCTAGCTCAGCCTTTTCCCACCCAAAGTGCAAAGAGAAAAAAATCCAAACAGAGAAACATAAGCAGCAAAATGCACCCCATTTTTGCCTCCAAAGCAATATGCTTGCAAACACAAAGAACATGAAGGCACCAAGCCTAGCTCAGTCTTTTCCCACCCAAAGTGCCAAAAAAAATCCAAACAGAGAAACAAGCAGCAAGTAAAATGCAGCCCATTTTTGCCTCCAAAGCAATGGAAAATGCTTGCAAACATGGAGAAGGCATCAAATTTGGCGGGAACCTTTCTTGGACTCTCCCCTTTAACCCCTCCAAATTTGGAGAGAATTGGGGTTGAGGGGGGCGAGTTATTCAACTTCAAAGAGGGGGGTACCCCAGAAAAACATTTCTAATTGCAATGTGCCTTTGAAGTTGAATAACTTGGCCCCCTGTACTCCAAACCTCTCCAAATTGTGGGTGCTTAAAGGGAAGAGCTTGAGGAAGCCCCACTGCAATTTCCATGCTGCTAAATGCTTGGGATCAGTATTTTCAAATATTTTTAAATTACAAATGATTTTTTTCCTGGGGACACCCCTTTGGAGTTGAATAACTTGCCCTCCTGTAGCCCAAACCTCTCCAAATTGGGGGTGCTTTGAGGAGAGAGCTTGTGGAAGCTCCACTGTAATTTCCACACTGCTAGCTGCCTGGGATCACTATTTTCAAGTACATAACATTGCAATTAGAATTTTTTTTTCTGGGGGCATCCCTTTTGAAGTTGAATAACTCACCCCCCCCCCCGAACCTCAAGTCCCTCCATATTTGGAGGGCTTAAAGGGAAGAGTCCAAGAAAGGTTTGGTGCCTCTAGGGCCCAGGGGACCATTTTATAGAGTAATAAACCTGTTTGCTACTGTTTCATTTCATACTTTTAAAACAGTTTCTAATGAAACAAAACCAATCATGAGGGAATGAAATGAAACGAAACGAAACACACTTTTTCTGTTTTGTGCCCATCCCTATTCAAAACTATTATATTGGCATCTCTATAATGAAAGTTTATATGTCTGTTTTTCTCTAAAAGCAACCCCCCACAAATAAATCCAATTTGAATTAAATTAACCATGTGGCTATTTATTGTCTATGGCTATTGTTTCTAACTGCTCTTGATACTAATAATAAATCCTTGCTAGAAATGGGGATGAATCGAAAAAAGAAACACAGTTTCTGATGAATTTGGCCAATTTATCAAAATTCATCTATTCGTATTCATCATAAATGGAGTTTTCCGCTACGAATATGAATTGACAAAATTTTATCAGTTTTGTAAGCATCCCCTGACCCTCCTATGCAATCCCTTCAAATTTGGTGATGATTGGATTTCTCCAACCCAGTTGCTAAAAAGCACTTTCCTAGGGTGGGCCACTTTGTGGACGCATAACTCAGTTGTCTGAAACCCATTCTTCACGAAACCTGGAGGAATTGTAGAAAAAAGTTGGGAAAAGCCTCTCTAGTGGTTCTAGGTGCCTGAGGGTGCCCCACAGTCCTTTGTCATTGGTAATACAGGCTTAGAATTCTGGGAGTTGTGGTCCACAACATCTGAAGTGCTGATGATTCACCACCACAGCTCTAGGCGGTTTAGAATTTCGTTATGAAGGCTACAAAGCATTTCCCCCACTCCACAACAGCAAGCTGAGCACTCAGTATGGAATGAAAGGCTGAGTTTACCTTGAGTCGGTTCCCTGAACCCATTGGGATGGAACTCAGTTTGAGAGCAGAGTCTTGACTGCATTACTGCAGTTTAACCACTGTACTGTGAAACTGCACTCTTGCAGAAGAAACTGTGTGGTTGTACAAGTATTAGGAATAAACGTACATAAATGTTTAGTAGAGATGGGGATGAACCACGAAAATGGCAGTTTCCTCCCATTTGAGGCCATATAATTTGGCCCTGGCAAGTGATGAACCACTAGTCCGTGGCTGTCTTGGAAAAAAAGAAAGAAAGGCAAAAATGAGGTTGTCAAACTAAAAGGGACAAATAAAAACAAGTATATATCCACCCCTTCATATTCATTGGATTCTATGAAGCTGATGAATATGAAGTGATGACTGGTTAATGAATCAGCAATATTAACTGAATATCACAATTTGTTTTCTTTTATTTGTCCAGAACTTTAATTTTTACAGAGAATTCTGTCACACATCCCTGGCATACATGAACGGATGCATAGGTGTGTCAAATCATGTAAGTGAAGATCCCAATCTCCCTGGGCAGACAGAATTTCCAGTAGTGGTAAACTAGGATGAAAATCATTGGTATTGCAGTGAAAAACAGATGGAACTTGTGACCTTAAGCAGGATATGACTGAAACCTTGATGGTAAGGATGCTTCCCACTGCACTCAGGTTATTCCTCCTCCTGTAAACAAGTATATATATTTGTGTCTCTGTTTATATATATAAACAGAGGGACAGACAAAGATCACTCATAACGAACCTGCAAGATACTGTACTTCAGAAATAATAAACAATTATCTGTCACTCTCACTATTTGCATTAAATGTGGTTAATTACTTCGTTAAAATGCTTTATTTAAAAAAACATAGACACACATTTATTTGGCTAATAAACATTTAGCCAATAGATAGATAGATAGATAGATAGATAGATAGATAGATAGATAGATA
>JAHTLZ010000010.1:20554033-20567775 GCA_023846285.1 Phrynocephalus versicolor | reverse complement strand
ATAGATAGATAGATAGATAGATAGATAGATAGATAGATAGATAGATAGATAAGTAGGTAGGTAGGTAGGTAGGTAGGTAGGTAGGTAGGTAGGTAATGGATTACAAGTGGAATGGTTAAATGTAACATGGTATATCCAAGCTCTGCCCATGGTATATCCAAATTCACATTTTTTCCTAATGCAGAACAATTCCACACCCCGCACCCCAACAAAACCTCCGTGGAGGGAATATTTACCCATGCTACCTCACTGGGAGAAGCCGTTTCTGAAGACTTAGCATAGATCTCTGTAGACATGTCAGGGAGCAATGGCCCGCTATCATGTTAGTGGTGTTGCTATGGAGGCATCTGATTTTAGCAAGCAAGCAAGCAAACAGAGGACATGTGCATCAGTGCTTTAGACAATGAGGCCTAAGTACCCACAGATTAAATCAGGTGAAAGTTCACACAAATATCCCCGGAGACACCATCTGTGGTGGTGGTGGGGGCACGGCCAGGAGGTGTAGAAAGCCCTTTCAGGCCTACTCTGGCCAGGACATGGAGGTGTCACAGTCTCTGAAAAGATTTACAGAGTGAAGCTGATGATGATAGGAGAGGAAGAGGAGAGAATGAAGGCTTGAAACATTTATGCCTTCCAGTAATACCAGCAAACTGCTGCCACTTCTGCCCCTAATGTAATTATCTGCATAAGACAGAGAGAAACCACATGATTAGGTGGGTTAGCACAGTCCAATCTGGTATGTACTAGCAACTCTTGAGCACGTCATTAGGACTAACCTAAATTTGCAAAAGCCAAAGCAATTACTCTCCTGATGGAAATGGCTATCACTTCTGCTGGCGTTGCTGCTAGGAACCCAGCCAGCTGCTTACCTGTCATCAAACGGTGTCTTAATCACGTAGCCGAGTTTAAATAAACAGTTATGTAGGAGACCTACCTTACCGAGTGTGACACTGGAGATGAAATTGAATCTCCACATCAGTTTTTAAATCCTGGAATGAGCCGGCGTCTTTTCCAAATATAATTTACTGGCGAACAGCTGAGGCAGCTGCTTACATGGGTTTCAGGCGGTGCTTCCTAGAACTTATCAGAAATGCTATCGTCCCGTATTAAAATCACTCTGCCTTCTCCAGTGAAGTCGGCAGGAAGACAAAGATGGAGAAGTTCCACGAAGGCCAGCGTATCTCTTCTTCCATGCTGTTATCTCTAGACTTCTGCCATCAGTAGTATTGTATGTTGCAAGTAGAGTAGGCCCGTTCATTCAGTGGGGATTGGCTCATCTGAATCGAGTTCCATCATCCTTTTGGAAGAAGGACCTGAAAAAGGCTAGCGCAAGACATTTGGCTGCCTGGGACAAAGGAGTTGACAACACCTCTATGCTTGCCTGCCCTCCCAGTGCATGTATGGAACATGAAAGGCACACAGCTAGCCATTGTGTTACCAAATAAGCTGGCACCCACAGCCACCCCACTGCCGAGCAGCAGCCTGATCTTGCAGGCACAGGGCAGCCCCATTGGGCAATCATAGCTGTGCCCTCCAAATGAGGGACATGGGTGAAGGAGTCAGGAGACGTGTAGGAAGGGGGCAGCTACTGTCATTGACTCCACAAGCTGCCTCCAGAGATGGTTGCCTCAATGTGCCTGATGGCAGAGCTGCTCTAGGTGTGACAGAAACAGTCTACAGAATGGCATGTCAATGGATATGTCAATGGGCTTTCCATTTTTTGCTTTGTTCTCAAGGCAGAAACACTGCTATGGGGGGCAGGCCATCGCAGCCAATCTCAGGGGCTCAGTTTTGCACCCCAAGGATAATCTGGGGCCAACTGGGTCTGTGGAAGAGGCCAAGGACTAAAAACTAAAAATGAGAACTGGACATGGCTATGGTAATCTTCTTGTGGTTTTGAACATGTGCTCTCTCGGGGTTGTCACATGGCCTGGGTATGTCTGTGACCTGGATAAGAGGTGGAATACCTACTCTTGGAGGTGTCCAAAAGGAGGATTCCCACCCCACCCCCTGCTCTCTTCACCACCTTCTCCCCGTGCATCCCACATTACCAATGCAACCTGCTATGCTCCTTGCTTGTTCACTTTTGGTCAAGGCCACTGAATTCAACAATGCAGCTTATTTGCTGATTACCAGATAAATGTGGATTGGATTTCAACCCAAATCAGTTGCCGTCTTTTCCATATGTCTTGGATTCATATCAGCCTTATCTTGGTCAGACAATCTAATATCTGCTGCCTGGGAGCAGCCTTAAATATCCCAATTTGTAGCAATACAAAACGTTAAAAACAACAACAACCGCCCTGACCTGTTTATTTAATGACCTGTGGCATCAAAGGCTGATCTCATTCTATATCAAACTTCCAGCCTCTGTGTAGATAGAAGCCCTAAATTGTCTTACTTTCTCTCTCTGTGTGTGTTTTTCTTGCCATAAAAGCAAAAAGATTAGGAAACGGCTGCCTTTTAATATACAGCTTATCTCTCTAGCGTCTGGCACACAAGGAACACCATTTGGTGTTTGTTAGGAGAGCTGTCACCGAGTTAAGGACATTTTGGTAGCTTAATTGTATGATTTGGCTAATTAACAGATCTGCAGGCATTTGAATATGAATAAGACAACATGCCTGAATGATAAGGCATTTCTTTATTTATTTCAAATATGATGGACAGATTGCATATCATCTTAGAAGAGGTGTTCCTTCTGTGGCAACTGAGGTCAACTGTGGCAACATGAAAGGTCAACTGAGGCCAGGCCCACTAGAATGTCGCAGGTGCGCTAACTCCAAGTGGCCACAACCTGGGAGGCGCGGAAGTTGCATACGCGCAACCGCGCCTTCTCCGTGGTGGGCCCCTCGCTGTGGAACCATCTTCCGAGTGAGCTCCGCCTTGCACAGTCCCTGCCTGCCTTCAAAAAAGCACTTAACCATGCTTTTTAGGGAGGCATTTGGCGACTTTTAATTTAATTTAATTTAATTTAATTTACTGTGGGTTTTTTTCCTCGCCTTCTTGACGTTCTTTGCTGAGGGTTTCCCCCTTTTGCTTTGCCTCTATTTGATTGATCTTTTTTTCTTTTGTGTATTGTATTGTTACTTTTAACCCTGTTGTAAACCGCCCAGAGTTCCATTGGAAGATGGGCGGTATAGAAATATAACAAATAAATAAATAATACATAAATAATGAGAAGGGATCATGGCATCATAGCATCATAGCATCATGAAGTTGGAAGGGCTATCAAGTGCAAACCCCCTGCTCAAGGCAGGGATCCAAATCCAAGCAGAGTGCCTTCCATGTTGGAGCACTCACTACCTCTTGAGGCTATGGCTTCCATTGTCATACTGCTCTAACACTCAGGAAGTTTTTTCCTGATATTCAATTGAAATCTGGCTTCCTGTAACGTGAGCCCATTGTTGCCTGTCCTGCATTCTGGGAAGATTGAGAACAGATGCTGCCCCTCTTCTGTATGACAGCCTTTCAAGTATTTGAAAAGTCCTAACCTATGCCTTCTTATCTATATGCCACTCATACATGCAGTTTTTTTTTTTAAAAAAGAGCACTTTTATTTAAAAATATTTTACGTTTCTGGAGAAGACTCAGTGTATTTCGGGAGAGAAATGGGCTGGTCAATATCTTAAGAGTTGTAAGTTTGTTTAAGTACCGAGTGGGAGGTGGGTTTCATGGGGTCGGTTAGTTATACAGCAGTGCCTCTACTTACGATTTTAATCCATTCCGAATTCATGCCCTTGTCGAACAACTCATAAGTAGAGCAGCCCTATCTAAAAAATCAGAAATAAATAAAATTTTAAAAATGTAAGTACAGCAGACCGCATCTAAAATGTGTAAGGCAGCAGTTAAAACGCCAGCAGTTTTTTGCTCTTAAGTTGAATTGCTCTTAAGTCGAGCCACTCTTAAGTAGAAGTACCACTGTATTTGTTTGAGTTTTGTTTAATGCTCCCCCCCGCCCACTACCCAAAGGTCTCTGGGCGGCTTACAATCGAAAAATTAAAAGAATTTAAAAATAGTTAAAATAGAATGTCAATAAATAATCAAAACAATAAGAAAAACCTTACACTAAAATCGTTACACTAAAATTATCATCAGAGGACCTACAGTATATATTGTATCAATTAAAAAAACCTCTGGAACAGGAAGGCTTTTACCTGGCGCTGAAATATAATTAATGTTGGTGCCAGGTGGATCTCAATCAGGAGGGCATTCCATAGCTTGGGGGCAGCTGCTGAGAAAGCCCTGTGTCTACAAGCCATCCCTCTCACATCCTTGAGGGATGGCTCTTTCACAAGGGCCCCCTGCTCGATCTTAATTGCCGGGTAGATTCGTATGGAAGGAGGCAGTCCTTCAGGTATCTAGATCCTTAGCCATTTAGGGGTTTATATGTCAAAACAAGCATTTTGAATTGGGCTTGAGCAGCAACTGGTAAGCAATGCAGGTTACGCAGAATCGTCGTGATGTGATCCCTAGCGGCCCTACCACTTACCAGCCGCACTGCATGATTCTGAACCAGTTGCAATCGCCGGACCATCTTCAAAGGCAGCCCCATGTACAGCGCATTTCAGTAATCAATACGGGATGTTACCAGTGCATGCGTAACTCTCATGAGACTCTGCTCGTCTAGGTAGGGGCGGAGCTGGTATATTTTCCGCAGCTGAAGAAAGGCGCCCCTGGCTTCCACCTGGGCTTCCAGAGTTAGACTGGGGTCCAGGAGCACCCCCAAGCTGCGGACTCTGTCCCTTAGGGGGAGTGCAACCCCTTCCAAGACAGGAAGATGGCCCTCTAACATGTCCAGCGAAGCACCCATTAACAGCACTTCCGTCTTGTCTGGATTGAGTTTCAATTTATTAACCCTCATCCAGTCCATTATCTGGCCCAGGCATGAGTTCAGCACAGAAACCGCCTCACCTGGATTGGTGGAGAACAAGAGGTATCGCTGAGTATCATCAGCATATTGCTGACTCCTCAGCCCAAACCTCCTGATGACCTTTCCCAGAGGTTCTATATAGATGTTAAACAGTATGGGGGGGGGACATTATAGAACCATGGGGCACAGCAACTGTCCCCCAGCACCACCTTCTGGACACAGTCAGCCAGGAAGGGTTGGAACCATAGTAAAGCAGTGCCTCCAACACCCAACCTGGCCAGCCTATCCAGAAGGACACCATGGTTGATGGTGTCAAAAGCCGCTGAGAGGTCTAGGAGTATCAACAGGGTTGCACTCCCCCTGTCTCTCTCCCGGCAAAGGTCACCATATAGGGATGCCTTAATAACCATAAAATTGTTTTGGATCAACAAAAGTCTTTTTAAAAATAAAAATAAAAATAACAGACTGAGCCTGGTGATTATCAAATACATATTACAGCCATGCTTTCAGGGTATGTGTGTGCATGTGCGTGGGAAATAATCAATTGGTTTCCCAGACTGTAATCTCCCTGAACAATCAAAATCCCGCAAACAATGGTAGTGATTGCTAAGTCTTCTCTCATTTGTTTTCTCAGTTTTTGTGTCCTTGGCTACAAAATCAGGTGATCTCTTTCTTCAACATGGAGAAGCCAAGATAACTGGTCTACATGGTCAACTTCTTTGCCTTTAAATGCTTCACCGGGAGTTGTCTTTTGCTTGGATGTCCCAGGCTCTTGGGAGTTGCCTCTGTCTGCTTCCACAGTCTATCCAGACCTGGTCAAGCAAGAATCAGGACAGCCTGTTCTTTTTGAACTTGAGAGGCTAAGCAGGTTTATTACCCCTTCCTTCCAAAGCAAGGGGATTGAGGATGAGAAGTCTGTGTGTCTGTTTCTTCCTGTAAACGCAGCTGCATATTTCTGCACCCACACAAGATGAAAGTACTGTATTCAGTGGTGCCGTTGGATAATGTTAACTCTGGAATGAGTCGTCTTCCAGGAGCACAGCTACCTGTTCATGGAACCAAAACCAAACTTTAATTTACCCCTGTCCATGGTAAACTGTCCCTATTGTGTTCGAGAGCCCTCCGGCTCACTCTCCTGAGTAGAGCCACAGAATCCTGCAACAAAGCCCTGCATTCGAAAGAAAACATTTCCCCACCTCCTGCATTTGCTGTCAGAGCCCGTTGCCCCACCATGATGCTTCTGCCCAACATTGCTGTGAAGAATCTCCTCACAGTCATCTGGTGTGTTGTTCTTCTACCGATACTGGAATAGGCAGAACCATTGCCTTGGAGAGCAGGAGCGGATCTTGAAGGTCACGAAGTCCACCTTCCTCCTGAAGGAATAAACCCATAGCTGAACCGTCCCCTAAAAAGTGGCCATCTTTCAACTCTTTCACACGACCCCTAAAATCCGCTGCAAAGTGCTCGCAGATGCGGAGCATAAAATTGTTTTCCCACCAGCAGCGGACTTTTAAAAAATATAAAGTACGACCACGCCACTTACGCATGCCCCACCGCACTTTACAAGTACTTGGTCTTGAGGAGGTAAATTTTTTGTCATTGTTCCTGATGTGGGTTTTAAAGCAGTGCATGTCTGGCCTCCTCTGTCTTCTGTTTGGTTTTGTTGTGTCCCCCCCCCCCGCTTTTAACAGACAGGAATCCCTAACAGGCTTCCTGTCCTGCTACAATTAGCTGCTGCCGACTGGGGGAAAGCATGTTGGGCAGGCAATCAGGACAGCAACACATGATCTCTGGTGGGGGGGGGGGATCCACATTTAAGTTGCCAGCGGATTTTAGTGGTCGTGTGAAACCAGCCTTTGTGGAAGTATCACCAACCAAAAAAAAAATGGCCATGACATTTTCTGGACAACCTCTGAAGAACATGGGTTCCAAAGCCCTCACTAGCCATGCTGGCCTGAGCTTTCTGGGAAGCACAGTCCGGAGGAAAGCAGGGGGGGGGGCTTTTTCAAGCTGTGGTCCTCCCGCCTCTCTGACTGACTGCACAGAGACTTTCAAAGCAAAAGCAAATATGATTAGTAGAGCAAGTTTGAAGTGCCAAGCCCGCACATGGGCTGGTGACTCAATCCTTATGGTCTCCTCATTCTCTCTCTCTCTCCCCCCCCTTTTTTTTTCTTTCTCTCTGGCATGAGGATCACAGTGCAGTCAGAAACTGGGTCTCCCAGCCATCTGTGGCCCACATGCTCCTCCTGGTCAGATGCCCACCCACCAGCTTTGGAGCAGCTACTGCAAAAGTAGCACGCCATCCTGTTTGCCCATATGGACCAACTTCGCTCTCTCTCCCGTGTGCAGGAGAATCCAGGGTAATGTTGGGCAGGTTCTCCACCCGCTCCTGACATTCCGGTGAGGGCAGCTACCTCATTAAGGAGCACAACGTTTCTCTGTGTTCAGGCCTTTTGCTGTCCTTGTATCACCTGGGTCATCTTCTGCTCAGCATCATTTCCATTTCCATCCTACCCTTACAATATAATTAGGTGACCAGAAGTGTGTGTGTGGGGGGGGGGTGAGCTGACAAATGCGACCTCATTAGATTCTTCGGCAGGATCGAAATATTATTCACTCATTTACATCTCCAATCTCCAGTTCTTCTGCATTTAATTCTTCTGGTGGCTTTGTCCTTGGCAGAGGTTCTCGGGGTTTGATTCTCATTTGCCTGTCACTCACAGCTGGCGGAGAGCACAGCGGAAGGACTTTCTAGCGGCATGTGGTTAGGAAGGCAAAAGCTGAAAATGAGCAGAGGTCAGCAAGAGAGTCTAAAAGAAGAAGGGGGCATGTAGGAAAAGACAGAGAAAAGAAATACAGGAGCGCCATGGTTTCTATAGTGGGTTCTGTGTTTCTCTTCAAGGAAGCCAAAAGTATTATATGGTATCTGGCTCCCTTTAGTGGCCAATTCTGGTAAATACACCCTATTACATAATACATATTTCTGAGGTTTTTTTATTTAATATTTTCAGGCAGCAGATAAATGAACCGGTGGATATTGATTTCATGGATCGGGGAATCTATAGAGAACAAGGAAAAGTGCCCAGTATTTACTTGAGCTCAGTACATTCCCAAAAGATACAAGCCCTTCCAGGCAAATGTAAAGTACACATGGAGGGGACAGCATGAGATTGACAAATAGTCAAGGAATACCTTCCTACTTTGAAGTGATTCAAATATCCAGGGTCCAATGAACTTAATCCCACTTCAGGAAATGACATGTGGGACTGTAAATTGTTTTCTAAACCAGCACGTTTGCAGACCGCATGGTTTCCATTGTTGATGATCTCAACACATTGTCAAGGATTGCGGCATTCATAGAATCATAGAATTATAGAGTTGGAAGAGACCTCATGGGCCATCCAGTCCAACCCCCTGCCAAGCAGGAACCCCTTCACAATATTTCCGACAGATGGCCATCCAGCCTCTGCTTAAATACCGTCAAAGAAGGAGACTCTACCACCCTCCGTGGCAGCATATTCCACTGCCGAAGAGCTCTAACTGTCATGAAGTTCTTCCGAATGTTCAAATGGAATCTCTTTTCCTGTAGTTTGAAACCATTGCCCCGAGTCCTAGTCTCTGAAGCCATGGAAAACAAACCTGTTCCCTCTTCAGTATGACATCCCTTCAAATATTTAAACATAGCTATCATATCCCCTCTCAGTCTTCTCTTTGATAGGCTAAACATTCCCAGTTCCCTAAGCCGTTCTTCATAAGACATCTCTTCCAGGCCTTCAACCATCCTAGTCGCCCTCCTCTGCACCCGCTCGAGGTTGTCAACATCCTTTTTAAACTGAGGTGCACAGAACTGGACACAGTACTCCAGGTGGGGTCTGACCAGAGCAGAATAGAGTGGCACTATCACCTCCCTTGATCTAGACACTATGGTTCTGTTGATGCAACCAAGAATCGCATTGGCTTTCTTGGCCGCCGCATCACACTGCTGGCTCATGTTCAATTTGTGGTCCACCAAGACCCCCAAATCCCTTTCACAGGTACTATTCTCTAGCCAAGTGTCCCCCATCTTATATCTGTGCAATTCATTCTTTCTACCTAGATGTAGCACCCTACATTTCCCTCTGTTGAAATCCATTCCATTAGCTTTGGCCCAGACTTCTCTTTCCCTTTTGCTTTCAATGTTATGCAGTTTTTCTTTGGTTTTCAGGCATCATTGGAATGTGTGCGTTAATTTGTCTTTTTTTTAAAAAAAACATTAAGTAACGTAGCAGTATAGTGACATTGCTTCAGATGAATGGACAGTCTCCCTGCCATCTGAAACTTGCAATTGTCCATAAAGGCAATATATAAGGGACACTCCATTGCTGAAGATTCATAAAGAATCAATTTCATAAGCATGTTAAGTTAAAAAGCCCCCCCCCCCCGGCCTCTTGAAAAACAAAAACAAAAACACTACCTTTCACTATGTGTTGCACTTATTGGGATTTTAAAAATTGATTTTAATGCTGAAAACTCCAAAAGTAGTTCTTATAGTCAGTTTAACCATGCCTTTTATAAGGCCATCTGTCAGGTATAGTTGATTTGAATTTTGGATTCTTGCGCTGAGTAGCGAGTTGGAGTGAATGGCTATGTGATGGCTTCCAACTCCATTATTCTATCATTCTACCCTGTTTCATCAAAAAGCACTTAATATATGAAACATGCATTTAAAACTATATCCATTAAAATGTATTTTTAAGAAGTGCAAAGCATTATCTTCTCTATGCATTTGGATATAATTCTGCCTGGTTTTTGATAACAGGAGGGGGCTGGAATATCTCTGTGTGCTATAGGATTCATAGCTATCCTGATTTTGAGATAGTGGGGTTTCCCCCCACATTTTATTCTGTGCTGCATTTATATTTGGTGCTTCCATCCTTCCAGTCATTCATGCCCATGCCTGCTTAACACTGTGGTTCTCAACCTTCCTAATGACACGACCCTTTGATACAGTTCCTCATGGTGTGGTGACCCCTTGCCCTGCTTGGAAGAGGCCACAAGCCCCCTTTGGCAGATCATTGCCACAGGTGCCATAGAGAACTTCCCTCTACAGGCACCCACAGCCAATCACAGCCTCCGGTGCCATTGACTGACATCCCCTACAACCTATCACACTGTAACTCACTCTTTTCCCCCTTCCTCCCCCTCCTCCTCCAGACCCAAGCCTTGTGCCTTTTCCTTCACTGGTTCATGGCAACCCCTGTGAAATGGTCATCCGACCCCCAAAAGGGTCCCGACCCCCAGGTTGGGAACCATTGGCTTAACAGAAACAACCGGGTGTCTGGTGGCACCTTAAAGACTAACAAGTTTTGTTTTTCATGGGCGTGCACATACTTGCATATATACCAAACAAAACATGCTTGTCTTCAAGGTGCCAACAAACTACCTGACTATTATGATTTGTTTACTCTAATGTTTATGTTTACTTCATATATTTAAAATGTTATTTTTATTTTGTTGTTTTAACTTTCCTTGTATACCACCTGGAGTTGTATTCTGAATTAAGCATGGCAGAATAAGTAAGTAAGTAAGTAAGTAAAGGGCCTTGTTTTCGCTGCAGCAAACTAAAATAGCTTCTCCTGCCATCACCACCAGATTTTATGCTTAACATAAGGCTGCCTCATTGGCAAGAGGGTCAAGTCTCAAATGTAGAGAAATGCTAAGTTTGATATCTAGCCACACTTTGTCTGGTGGACTCCCACAGCATCCTGAATATTTCCCAAACTCACCTGATTTCAGTAGGTTGCAGCAGGGCTCAGGCTTGCATATTAAGGGGAAGGGAGACCACCATGTTGTATCACTGATCTCCGTGTAGGAAGGGCTATGAAAAACCCCAGAGAGCAGTTGCCAATCAGAGCTGCAATTCTAGGCAGGAAGAAGGATCTCCCTACTGAGTCTCCTGTGTTCTTGGGCATGCTTTCCCCCAGAGGTGTGGGCTAGATGGAAGCAGGAAAGGATGAGCTTGTCCAAGAAGCACATAATGCATCCCACATGTTGTATTACATGGTATCTATTCTCTTTTGAGGTGTGTGGTCCTCCCTACAAACGCTGTCATGAACCTGGATCCTTTAAAAAAATATATCCCATGACTCCCACTGGATATCTGCTTAAGTATTTTAAGAATGCCAAAACTAACTAGCAAGGACTAAAATTAAAACGTGCCAAACTCAGCCTAGTCACCCAGTCCAAAGCTTTCCATATGGGAAGGACTCGTCTTGGATGGCATTACATCCCACCTTGACAAGGACAGATGTCTTGTGCTGTACGATCACCTCATAATTCCAGAGACACATTTTTCAAATTGCACAACGCTCAGCTGGGGGAAGGCAGCTGTCCTGAGATATGTCATAGCGCAGTTACCGTAATAGATGCTCCTGTACATTCACAGAGAGATAACAGTTACAGTGTGAACAATGCAGCAAGGGGTTCACACTTAAATCATAACACAATGGGGCCAGCATTCTTAGCTTGTGATCTGGCAAAATAGGCACTGTATTTCCATACCACGATGCTGTATAGCTGTTCATATTTCCCCCCGCTCTTGCGCTCATCACAAACTCTTGATTGGATAACCAAAGCTTTGTGCTTCTCGGGTCCGTGGCATTTGCGTCAGGGGAGTTTGAGGCACATGGGCAAGCAGCTGATTTTGCCTCGTATACCTACTTACCTCAGAGCAGGCGTGTGGTGGTGGTGCCTCAGATCAACCCTGCTTCTGATAATGGATGAGATCAACTTCAGAACAAAAAGCTGCAGGCTGTTCATTTGTATTCACACAGTCCTAAAATCAGGGCTACCGTTGGCTCCAACGCTTGAAGGAACAATAGCCTACGGCAGAGTCCTCATGTCGTTTCACCATGTTTAGTGGGTCTGCCTTTTAGGTATTGGGCATAAGGTTATAACATCCCTTAGCATCCCTTTTTGGCTGGATTTGCATCAGCCACATTGAGACACTTCAGGCGAGGCACTCTTTGCTTCATCCTTGGTGCAGCCCATGGTATCCTCCCTCAGGGAAAAGAGTTCTGGAATGTGGCCCTGTTGTGGGCTTTTCCCGTGTATTTGTCTCTGGGAGCTGCAAAGCCATTGCTCCCCTTGGGAAAGCAGCTGTCGTGAAAAGAGATGCTTCTATCCCCTAATCTTCTTACGTATTGTGTATCTGGGTCTCGACTGCGATGCTCAAAGGAGCATGCAAGGGTGGGGAGGGGCAAGGCCCTTGCCGTTCCAAAGTGACACTTCTCCTCGACCACAGAAGGCACACACTTTCTCTCTTCCTCCTCCCCTATTTAGGCTCAGGTGGAGAAGTGGCTCTTCCGGTTGCTGAAACATTTGCTTAATATTCTGACCAGTTGACAAGGTCATCTTTATCTGGCCTCAGGCAGTGTGAGAAGACATGGGGCAGACCCCCAGGGGCCCTCACACAAAACACAGGAAGGGACAGGATCAAATCCAGCAGAGATGGCATATCACCTTTTGAAACAGATCAATCAGTTATGCCGACTCGGTCCCACCACCTTCACATGGGAGAGCAGCTTCTCTGTTGTTGCACCCTAACTTTGGAACTCCTTCCCACAAGAGGCCAGGGTGGCCCTGTTTGCTTTTCTTCGACAAGCAGACAACCACTAGGCAGGCTTCCCCTTGGTGATTGGCCACTGGAGAGCGTTTTTTTTTTTTTAATGGAGTGCTGTGCCTTTGTTGTTTTGAGGTTGTTTTTGGTGTTGATTCTGTTTACTGGTTTTAGTGTAGTATTTGATTATTTTAAGTATTTTTCATGCACACTGTTTTTAGCTTTGCAATATTGTCTTTTAATGAGGTGAGCTGCCTTGGGTCCTTTTTAAGGGGAAAGGTGGGGTACAGTGTTTTAAATAGATATACAACTGTACCCATTTGCCTGCTCAAGAATCAGCTCCTACCAGACCATGAATCTCAGAGTCTTTTGCATCAATTAACACTGTTTTCATGGAGGTTCTGGGGTCTGAATCAGAGGCCTTCTACATACACAGGCAGCTACAGTACAGGTTATCTCAGTGAGCACATGGTTGCAGTTGCCCACACTACAATTCTGTGACTCAGTGATGAATGAAGCATGCCAAGCTGGCCACTCATTTGAACACAAACGTACCTTCTAGCCAACACGTTTCCCCTTTTTCTTTTTAGGCATAAGAAATGGCAGGGGAGGAGGGGGACCAGTTCAAAGACCACATGTAAAAACAACTACAGAGTATGAGAGCCAAATTGGGAAAGGTGATCCTCCTAAACAAGCAGTCTCCGCAGATGAGTAACAGGTGTAGACGGCAGGTGTAGACTAAAAACGCTCTCAACAATACTTGAGTGTAAATTATATGGCTTCACACCCATATGATTCTAACAGGAAAAAATCCGTTCTCAGAAAGAAACACAATTTGACAGAAAGGTACAAATAATAATAAAAAGGAACAAAGTGTAATTAAAATGGGCACTAGCACATAATCTGGTAACCCACTTACAGGCTCAGAGCTGTACTGTATTTTTTTTAATGTTTCATTTAAATGGATTTGAAGGAAACAAAATGACACACAAAGGCTCCCCTGTACATTACCCGTTTGCGAAGCGAATCAGATCAAAAGTGTCTGCTGTGTCCATCTGCTCCATCCGCAAGGAGAAATGCTTGATCTAAGATGGCACTGCGCTTATGCAAATGCATTTCCAGACCTTACTACAAGATTACATTATTAATACAGACACCTAGACCGGAGCTAATGGAATCTTTTTAAAAACAAATTAAGGAGAAACAGTGAGGACTGAGTGGAACATTTACATGACTACTGACCGCATATGTGATATGCCAGAAGAGAGAGAG
>JAHTLZ010000010.1:20539908-20554023 GCA_023846285.1 Phrynocephalus versicolor | reverse complement strand
GAGAGAGAGAGAGAGAGAGAGAGAGAGAGAGAGAGAGAGAGAGAGAGCACGCTTATGGGGGAAGGGACAACACTGCAAATAGCCAAGGGATGCACCTACTCTCAGGGGTCTGTTTCTGTTCCTTTCCCTTCTCTGCTCTCTCTCTCTCTCTCTCTCTCTGTCTTATATGCCGTGTTCTGCCCATATTTCTTATGTATTCACCAAGTGTCTAATTCAGTGTTGGCGAACCTATGGCACGGGTGCCAAAGGTGGCACTCAGAGCTCTTTCTGTGGGCACCCGACATCACCCCTTCACAGCCACGTAGATTCATGTTAAATGGCTGTATTGGCACTTAAGCAAAAAAATAGTGGGTTTTGAATCACAGTTTGGGCACTCAGTCTCTAAAAGGTTAGCCATCACTGATCTAATTCTTCTGGGTACACCCCTGGAGTGGGGAACTAATTTTTTGCATGTGATTATTATTTTTTAGGAGCATTAGTTTTTCTAACCAGCTTAATCAAGTTCCTCACACCAAATAAAATAAGTATTTTATATGAAGTATTACAAGTCCTGTTCCTTCAGAAAGGATGCAGCCATGATCATCTGGCCGTTGTTGATAACAGTCCACTGGTTGGTTTATCGGGGGTTTGACCTCCGATGTGAGTCCCTCCCACCTCTGCCTTCTCTCGCCCCCATTTGATATCTATAAATCTTCTTTCACCCGTCCTTTGAAATATGGCAGCTTAGTGGCTCATGCTCAGTGCTAACAAATATGCTGTTAAGCAGAACACTTTCATTCCCCTGAAGCTTCGGTTCAGCTTCCGCTGATAACTGCAGCCCTAAGCACATTTACTCAGTCCCACTGAGTTCAATTAGTTTTACTCCCTAGCTATCCCACATGTGGAACTTAAGACTCGTGAATGCGATGCTTGCTCACGCTGGAACAGGGGAATCCTAGGCAGATATAGAGCAAAGAGAAACCTTGGTGAAAGGACTGCCAGATCCCAAATGATGCCGTTGTGGCTTGCTTTTATTGCTCCTGTTACTTTTTCCACAGACCACTTTTTTCCTTCCACCATTGCTTCCAGGAAGAAGGAGAACAGATTGTTCAGAGTCTGAGCAGTTGCCATTTCTTTTTTGGGGGAAATGTAGGGGGGAAGAGAAAGGCTTTGGATCCACTGAATCTGAAGGCCTTCCCTGGTTCACTCAGCTACACCTTTCTTTCTTTCTTTCTTTCTTTCTTTCTTTCTTTCTTTCTTTCTTTCCTTCCTTCCTTCCTTCCTTCCTTCCATCCTCCCTCCCTTTTTGCATTGGAGCTGTGATGACAGAGAAGGTTTCTGTACTGTGGACAACCTGACTTTTGATCATGGATCGTCTCTCCTCAGAGAGAGAAAGCTCACAATATACTACTGGATGTATTCTTTCTTAAACAAGTACAGTGGTACCTTGTATAAAGGAATTAATTCGTTCCAAATGAAATCATGTTAAGCAAATTTTCTTTTATACAAATTTCCCATAGGAATGCATTGAAAACAGAGTAATCACATTTTTATGTTGTATGGGTTTGCCCCATAGGCGATTATGTTAAGCAAATTTCCCCTATCTCTGGAATTTTTTTATGTTGTACAAATTTTGTTATGCAAACCATTTGTTATACAAGGGTCCACTTTAAATTCTTTCTTAAGCCAGTAAGGTTGTATCCTTTGACAACTTGTTTCAAGAGTATATGACTTCTAATGAGAGCCACTCAAATGCCTAGCAAAGCGACTCAAATACCTAGCAAAAAAAACCTGTAATGAATAATCAACTCAAGCTGGGATCACAGGATCCCTCTGTTGAGATAAAGCAGGGCAGGGCAACTGTGGCTGCCCATATGTTTCTTGTAATTCCCTCAATCCCTCATCACTGGCCATGTTTAGTCGGGGCTGATAGGTGCTGAGGACCCCAAAACATATATGGGAGACCCTGCAGCTGTTCAATAATGAAATACAGGATGATACGAGATCTGTGGATCTCACTCTATGAAGGTACCATGAAACAGTCATACCATCTGGGTAAGAGTTCTCTATCTATTCTGGGCCCATTACGACGGCTGAAACTCTGTGTGTGTGTGTGTGTGTGTGTGTGTGTGTGTGTGTGTGTGTGTGTGTGTGTGTGTGTGTGTGTGTGTGTGTGTGTGTGTCTGTGTGTGTCTGTGTGTGTTGTGTCGTTACAGCCATGGCCAACTCTTCGTGACCCCATGTCCATGGAGTTTTCTTGGCAGGAATACTGGAGTGGTTTAGTCTGCCTTTAGTTTAAAACAGTTAACAAACAAACAGAATAAAAAGAAACCCAAACTAGTTGGAAGAGTACAAAGGGCCAATGCAGCTTCAAAGAAAGGAAAATAAAATTCTCAGTAAAACTCTGCGATTTAAGAAGCAGAACTTGGAAAGCTATTTTTTAAACATTAATTTGTTCCTGTTGCTTATTATAATGCATAAAAGTAGTGTGTTATAATTCCTCATCACAGAGTCAGAAAAATACTTGTCATTTGGTTTATTACTTTTCCATTGCTTTTAAATCCTTGAATAAAAATACTCCAGGATCCTGTCAAAAAGCCTCTAAAATGTATTTTAGAAGAGACTTTTAACAGACAGCTAAAATTTGTTTGTTCCCACCCATGCATTGGACATTGCAAATTCACTATGTGCTTGTTACAAAGTGTTTTTTTTTTTGGGGGGGGGGGGGAGAGAAAAATGGAGGGGAACAATTCATTACAGTTTGCTAGCTTGCTTGTACTGTACTGTACCTCTTTGTTGGAAAAGATTAGCTCTGTTTCTACCTTCATTTGCTGAATAATGTTTTTTTCTGTTTAAAAGTGTGTCACTGAGCTACTGTTCATTTTAATTTACTGCTAGCAAGTTTGGGCTTTTTCATGTTATGTTTTTTTCTGTATATGTTCTTGATAGCTTATTGCAAATGGTGTTGTGAGAGTTTGCACTGTCAGTCAAAATCTGGCTTCATTCAGGGAGCCAAAGTTCCTGGCTCCAGAAGCAGGCATTTTAATCCCTACTTTATTCCCAAGGAAGCAGGGTAGCCAACATCATCTAGAGGGGTTCTGATTGACAGGGTTACATGTGCTGCCATTCGTGAGGTCTAAGGCAAGTTGCAGAACTCCAGAGCGCTACCAGAAGGAGGGACTGGTAAATCACATCTGAATGCTATGTACCTGAAAACTCTAAGAGAGCCGCTGAAAGTCAGCAGAGACTTGACAGCACATAATTATAATTGTGTTGTAAACATGTCGGAAAGTGCCGGAGAAGCCAAAAACAATACTATCAGGAAGCTAGACTCTATTACAAGGCTCAGCACCTAGCAGGGTCACCCAAGGTAGACTGGTGAAATGTGACGTACCAAAATATGATCCTCTGGTCCTCTGTAAGAAAGAACAGACACATCAGCAGAATTTATTTACTTATTTATTTAAAATATTTGTATCCTGCTTTTCTCCCCGAGATGACCCAAGGCAGAAATGATAATTCCAGTGATGATGGGGTTAGAGAAAAGGATCAAAATATTCAAAATATGGTGTTGGCTGACAGCTTTGTAGATGCGATAGACCACCAAAACCACCAATAAATGGAATCCAGGTCAAGTCCGCTGTCACTAGAAGCTAAATTGATTAAACAGACGCTATTGTACTTTGCAGATACCATGTGAAATTTTACTGGAGAAAACCAGTGAATGGCAGAAGGTAGAAAAGGAAGAAGGCTGAATGTGAGATGGAATCGATTCAATAAAGGATCCCACAGCTTTGAGTTTTAAGACCTGAGTACAGTTGGCCATAATAGGACCATAGGGGCTTTGAGAATTTATAGTGTGTTGCTATAACTTGGAAGGGAGTGGATAGCATATAGCAACAACAACAGTCGATATTTGGTTGCTTGCACACATTTCATATTTCATAAGGCCCTCAGAAAGACTTCTGGTTAATGTGAAAAGCAAAGTTTAAAAAGTTCTCTGTGATACTAGATCTTTAGTTCACCCATTCATATTTGAGAATCACTGTTGGATTTTCTGCCATCATCTTGGCAATTTCAACTGAACCCAACATTAACAAGTAACATTTATTTTTGGAAGCCAGAATCTCAGTTGTGTCTCCATCTAGTCAGTTCCATTTCTTTTTGTTTGGCTATATCATAATTTGAAGGCTTTTACACTGAAGGAAATGCAGTATGCATTTGTAAATCCTTTCTTCAGTCTGAACTACCAATAGATAATTCAGTAAAAAAAAACCTCTGACTCTAATACAGTATATAGAATCATCTAGAAGTAGTATTCAAAGCTAATGAATCTGAAGATTTGGGGTGGTGGTGGTTTACAACCCTCACCCCCCAAAGAAAAGTCATCCTGGTGTTTTTTTTTTAAATAATCTGGTAGTTAAGTATGGGGAATCCAATACATATTAGTTAATTAAGTCATTCTGCATTCAAATATTCAGGCTTCAAGGTTTCGGGCTTTCAACCTACCAGATTCGAGTGAGCAGCATAGTGAATTGACTTTTAATATGCTGGCAGCTATCAGAGCCACTCTAAATCCTCTTCTCCTCCATCTTCATTTGATTTTCCAACTGAAACCATCAGGAGAGCTGTCTTCCTTCCAGAAATCCTAACTAGAAAGAGTCTGGAGCGGCAAGAGGGACCTTTGATTCATCCTCATACAGTATTTCCCTTCCATGTGTCCCCACGTGGATACTAGATCTTGGCTCCAAAGCCGCTGGTGCTGTGGCCAGTTGGAGGCAGAAGGCTCTGTTTCAGTAGTCAAAATGAAAAGGGATTCTGAATCCCTGGCAAAAGGGAAGTGTCCAAAGAGGAAGTTAAATCATGGGGAGGAATGCCTGGCTGTAGCATCAGCTGCAGGTTTATCAAGAAGAACCACTTTTTAAAAATGCGCTGTTGTTCACACATTCTGTGGCACAGTCACTTCCAGGGCAAAGAACAGATGAACAATATGGAGAGCAAGCTCTGTGGCAGTGTGGGCCTTCAAAGGCCTTTATCTGTGGCAGTGTGGACCTTCAAAGGCCTTTTTCAACACATCTGCCATGCGCCCTGGAAAAGAGAGGAACAAAGAGTCTTCAGTGGCGAAGGAGAACGGTAGTGTTGTGCAGTGGTTTCCATGCTGTGCCGAGTTTCAGTCTACAATGAGCCATGAGAAGCAACTTCTGCCACTTTCTGAACTTATTTTGGACCAATTTATTATTCTCAACAACGACAACAACGACAACAATGACAACAACGACGACGACAACAACAACAACAACAACAACAACAACAACAAAACTTTATTTTTATGCCGCCTTTCTCCCAAAAGGGACCCAACAATAATTTAATACAGTATATTAAAACAGCACATATATGAAATATTAAAAATAGCAAAAAATAGCATTTAAAAACAATAATCAAAACACTATAAAAACAATATTAAAGCAGCAGCAGCAGCAGCAAAGCTTAAAAGGCCCCCAGTTGATAAAAACTGAATACAGTGGACCCTTGTATAACAAACAGCTTGTATAACATAAAATTTGTACAACATAAAAAATTCCGGAGATAGGGGAAATTTGCTTAACATAATCGCCTATGGGGAAAATCTGTACAACATAAAAATGGGATCACTCCGTTTTCAATGCATTCCTATGGGAATTTGTATAAAGGAAAATTTGCTTAACATAATTTCATTTGGAACGAATTAATTCCTTTATACAAGGTACCACTGTAGTAATATGTTATACATAAAAATTTGTAAAGGGCTGGAGGCTCAGAAGGCTTGCCTAAAGAAATAGGTCTTAAGGCCTCGCTTAAATGTTTCCAGGGAGGAGGCAGTTCTTAGTTCAAAAGGGAGGGAATTCCATAGTATCGGTGCCACTACTGAAAAGGCCCTATTTCTTGCCGCCATCCCACTCACCTCCCTGGCTGGTGGCACTTGTAGAAGGGCCTTCTCCGATGACCTAAGGGGACAGACCGAATTATCTGAAAGTAGGCGGTTTCTCAGATATCCTGGTCCTGAGCTGTATAGGGCTTTAAAGGTCATAGCCAGCAAATTGAATTGGGCTCAGGAACGAAGGGGCAGCCAATGCAGTTGCTGGAAAAGCGGCCCAACAGAGTTGAACCACCTAACTCCAGTAACTACATGGGCTGTGGCATTCTGCACCAATTGTAGTTTCTGAACCGTCTTCAAGGGCAGTCCCACACAGAGTGCATAGCAATAGTCTAGCCTTGATGTCACCGTGGCATGGATCACCGTGGCCAGGTCTGCATGATCCAAGTACACCTGCAGCTGGCACACCAGCCAAAACTGAGCAAAGTTCTCCCTGGCACAGCCGCTACCTGAGAGGCTAGGAGCAGCTCTCTATCCAGGCAGACTCCCTAGCTGTGGATCTGCTCCTACAGAGGGAGTGCAACCCCATTCAGAACAGGATGATATTCCAGCACCTGCATTGAAGCTTTCTGAACCAGCAGAACCTCTGTCTTGTCCAGATTTAATTTCAGCTTGTTAGCCCTCATCCAGATCCCCACCGACTCCAGACAGCACTCCAGGACTTCAACCGCCCCCCTGGAATCTGGGGGGAAAGGATAGATATAACTTGGTGTCATCAGCATATTGATGGCACCCCACTCCAAATCCCTGGATGACCTCTCCAAGCAGTGCAACCTCTTGTTGAACAGCATGGGTGTCAGAATAGAACCCTGTGACACCCCACACTTCAAGGGCCAGGATGCTGAACAGGCATCCCCCGGCACCACCATCTGGGACTGATCCTCCAAGTAGGAGCAGAACCACTGCAAAATAGTGTTCCAACTCCCAACTCAACCAATCGGCCCAGAAGGACACCATGGCTGATGGTGTCAAAAGCCACTGAGAGGCCCAGCAGGACCAACAGGAATGCACTCCCTCTGTCTAGTCCCCGGTGTAGATCATCCACCAAGGTGACCAAGGCGGTTTCCATCCCATAGCCTGGCCTGAATCTGATTGGAAAGGATCTAGATAATCTGCTTCATCCAAAATCCTCTGGCTCAATCACCTTGCCCAAAAACGGGAGGTTAGAGACTGGCCGGTAATTATCTAATACAGTGGAATCCAGGGAGGGTTTTTTTTTTCAGGAGGGGTCGAGTCACTACCCACTTCAAAGCAGGCAGGAAAACCCCCTCCAACAAGGTAGCGTTAACCACCCTCTCAGCCAGTCCCTCCCGGGAAGCTCTAATGAGCCAAGCTAGGCAAGGGTTGAGCCGGCAAGTGGGTAGCTTCACACTCCCAAGAAGCCTGTCCATCCTCAGGCTGAACAAGCTGAAAAGAATCCCACAAAACTTGACAGACAGTTGCCACGGGGACTCTCCATCCTCACTGACATTATAGTGTTGCTGCTAGGATAACATAGGAAGGAGGAGAGCAGTGTGTGCCACATGGATCCCATTGGACTCAAGCATGCACGTACTTCAAAACAGTCCAAACATTTCCTAAAATCTGGCATCGCTGAATGGAAACCAGTAAGACAGGTCTAGTTTTCCAAAGTACTTCTGTCTGGTCCCTGAGAACAGCAATTAAATTTGAACTAAGGGTTAAAATTAAAGGTGTTTCTCAAAATTTCCTCTGGGAGAGATAGGGGTGGACCCACATTAGTTGTAAGAGATGCTGCACCTAACTTGCATTGTTAGGAGTCACCCAGTGGTGAACCTAAAAGGTGTGTTTGCCAACTTAAGGTCAGTGTGATGAGTAGCTGGGTCAAGATGCTGAGATATGAGGTTGAGTGAACAGAATAACCTGCTGTCTCCCAACCCTCTCCGTCATCTGAGCAGTCTCTGGTTCCAAATCAAGAGGGCTCACTGGGTGATATCTCAGTCCAGGCCTTTGTCCATAATGGCTTTAGCAGATCAACATTTGTGTGCTCTATAACCAACCTGTCTTGAGTGCCGGGTGCTACCATCTTCAGCACATTTGTAAGCAAGCTGTTAATTGTATCAGAAACTCAATGACAGAGACTACTTGGAGGTGGAAAGCTGGCAAAAGGCTACTGCATGCAATTAGAGATGGCGTGACCAACTTTTTAATACGTACATGGCAAGAAATAGAGTCTAAGCAGAGCCCTGTGTCAGTGGTTGAACACAAAAGACACATGTCTTTAAGTGCAGCACATCTCAAGGACAATATGCCCATGAGGACCCCTTAGGGCCAGATATTTTGGGTGGAAGATTTTATAGAGAGTGGTACTCTAGCCACTCTTTGCAATCAATTAATCAATCAGTCAGTCAATCAATCAACCAATAAAAGGGGTGACAGCAGGGATGGAAGGAGCAAGGGAGAGATGGACAAAGGGAGGCCCTGTGCATAGAGAAGCAGACAACAATGTTGAGGATGATGGAGTGGAGAAGACAGTCATGGTTTTCCCTGCCTCAAGTAATAAGATAACTTTTGCCATGCAGTGCCCGTCATTCCTATCTGACAAAATGGATGATGAAGGGTTATGGGAGTTGGAGCCATGGCAATATTATGAGTGCCACAAGTTGGCCATCTCAGGTCTAGCAAGTGCTCTGCCACCATCAAGAGCCAGCACTTGAGCCATGAGATGTTCCCCCTCTTCCACTTAGTGAAGGCACATCCCATAACTGTGAAAGTAATTCAGAAGTATCTTAAAAGTAACTCAAAGAGCCTCTCCTGATCAGAAATGTTTAATTGCCACACCAGGTTTTTTTTTGGGGGGGGGAGGGGAACCCAACAAACTTCACACACCCTGTCTCTAAAACTGAGTCAAAAGTGAGAAAAAAAATTCCAGGCAAAGGAGCAAATCATCCCTAGTTAAGTTTTAATAATGAGGCAATTTAGCTGTGCTTTTGTTCCTGCAAGCAAGGAACCCTTTACAAGTGACCTGTTATTTTTAAGCAAGTTATTTTGAAGCTCTGTTCTGCAAAGAGCAAGGCCAGTTGCTTTGTCTAGCTAGCCAGTGCAGTTCTCCAGAGGACATGGGGTGGCAGCCAGGCAGGACAGGAGA
Source organism: Phrynocephalus versicolor (assembly GCA_023846285.1). Classification (NCBI taxonomy): domain Eukaryota; kingdom Metazoa; phylum Chordata; class Lepidosauria; order Squamata; family Agamidae; genus Phrynocephalus; species Phrynocephalus versicolor. The sequence continues at coordinate 20,545,024 of JAHTLZ010000010.1, read as the reverse complement.
CAGGAGAATCTGGGCTGGCTGCAGCTCCCTTTGCTACCCTTGACCCGCCTAACCAGCGTTAGGAAGGGGAGAGGGTTGGGGGTCATCCCCACCACACTGGGAGGGCCACAGGTTTCCCCGCCCTTTCCCTAAGGAATGCTTCTTGGGAGCAAACAGCAGGGATATTGAAATCAAATGCCCCCCCCCCAGAGAAGCATTCTGAGAAACAGCTACTGCGGGAGCTAACGGTAGATGTCAATGTTTAGACCTCATTTTGTCACCAGCTCTCCTTGAATGCCGGTTGCGAAATCCTTTCTCTCTTTTGTTGATAATGCTAATTCCACATTTCTTGTGCTCGCTGCCTCTTGCCTGTCTATCCAGGCACCAGAATCCCACCATGCTAATGACCTGCTTATTGCTTTCTTATATCCCCCGGCAGTTTCCCCATAGCAGTGCTCCTTTCCTAGAGCCTTGGGCTTCTCCCGGGTCCCTCTGCAGTTTTGCTTACAAGGGCATTCCCTTTTCTTTAATCTCTTTGCTGAGTTTGCCTGTTTTTCTCAGCCTGTGCTTCTCCTTGCCGGCTTTAGCGATCAAACCAGGAAAGGGAGCTCATAGCAAAAGCAAAAATGATCAAGGGAAAGGAAGAGAACATCAGGGACTCAACCGAAGTAGGGATGCTCCAAACACCTGCACTACCACTAGAGGCAACACTCCCAGAGTAGAAGCGCCTGGACCTTTGCCATGAATGACTGGGAAAGAGGGCATCATTGGCCTCCCTACCCCACCCCACCCCACCTGGGTTTCCCCCCCTTTTCTTCCAAATATGGCAATAATTCTCAAGAGTAGCTGCTGGTGGAGAAACATGAATTCCACAACACCAATATATTATTGTGAGCTCTCTCTTTTGTAAGGAAAAGCATTTTGGGATGGTGCTTTCTTGACTTTGCCTGACAAAGACGGAAATGGCTGAAACTGGACTTTAAGACAAAATGGACAAGCACAGCTGCCTGTCTTTTTGGAGTCTCCATGATTTATTTATTTATTTATTTAGCACTGTGGCCTTGGGAATTATGAGGATCAACATTTGGTTGGCTGTATTTACGTCCACACTTGGTATTGGGTCCCTCTCTTCCCTGACCAATGGAGAAGTTCAGTGCCCAAAAGGATGACATCTGTCTTGAACCTATTTCCATTCTTTTTCTGCTTCCCCCCTCATGGAATGCAGGGTGCACTTTGTTCTTCCTTGCCTCCAGAGCAAAGTTGCGGAGACAGTTTAAGGGGATGGAGGGCAACTGGGCCCAGAACTGTTCAGCTAAGTCTAATGGCTAACTGGGGATTTGAACTCAGGTCCCCCTCATTCTTGGTCCAGGCATTCCAGCCACTATACTATGATAGCATGATGTGCAATGGGCGTGTGTCACAAGAGAGCGTGGGAACCAATGTGCCTCCCCTCTCTGTAGCCCATGTCCCTGCGCCACCCATGGAGTAACTGCACCAACCTCTTGGAGCAGAGGCTTTGGACTCCAAGTGAACGCTTGAGATTCCTACCTTTCAGGCCTGGGCTGAACTTTCTCCTCGCGTGGGAGGGGGGTAAGCAATACTCCCAAGGAGGGAGGCTTGAAAGTGGGCGCGCTCCCATCACTGCCCTCCCTGGGAGGTGGTCCTGCGGAGGATCAAGGTCCCTACTCAGTTCCCCGTCAGGATGCGCCTTTTTTTGCCTCCTGGAGAGGCGCTGGCGCCATCCCCTCAGTCCAGAGGTGTGCCCGTTCTTTTTCAGCCCCGCCCGCTTCCTTTTCCTCGCCCCGGGAAGCCAGGGATGGGCGAGTGGGTCGGCTAGCGTCCTCCGCTTTGAGTACTATCCGTTGGCTTTGCTCGCTGAGTTGTTGCCTGGCTTCGGTCCTCTTCGCCCGCCTCGATGGTCCCGTGGCTTCTTCCGATCGCCCCTTTCGCCGCGGGCTCGCTCTCCTCCTGCTGCGTTCGCCTGTCCGGCAAGGGGGGGGGAGGAACTCTTTCCTCCCCACCTGCCCAGCCTCCCTTCTCTTCCCTTCCCTTCCCCGCCGCTCCAAATCCTGGGGGGACGAAAGTGAGCGAGGGGGGGGGGGCAAAAAACGACCCCGATCGGCAACCTCAGAGGCGACCAAGAGCGACGAAAGGGCCTCCCCGAGAGAACGCGAGCCTGGCAGCGCTCCCCCCCCACGCCCTCCGTGTCCCCCCCGGGGGCCAATCCGCGAGGGGCTTTTGCCCCGTCCGGTTGCCCCATTGGCTCTCCACGCCCCACGGAGGCCACTCCGGCCGCTGCCAGGAAAGGAGGCTACCACCAACCCAGCAGAGGAGCGCTCGGAATCCCTGAGCGGGTTCCAGCTGTGGTTCTCGCCCTGGCTCGGTACCCATTCTTATTGCTACCTCCCGCGCCCAATGAGGAGGGTCCGAGGAGCGCCAGGTGGCCCCGGATTGGCCGAGGGCAGCGGCTCGGGGGCGGAGCTCCGGCTTGAAGTTGGGAGTGAGGCATCCAGCTGTGAGGGACGCGGAGCGGCCCGCTTTTTCGCTCGCTCGCTCGCTTCTCCCGTCCGACGGAGGCAGCGGCGAGGAGGAGCATCCCCGCCACCGACCTGCCTCGCCCGCTTCGCCTCGGCGCGCTTTATCCCTCCCTTCCCCTTCCCCAAAACCGGCGCCCCCCCTCCCCGACCTCCCCAGGCGTGGCCCCTGCAGGGCGGGAGGAGCCCAGCCCTACAGGAGCCAGAGAGACCTCTGGGGGGAGGCAGTGACCTGCCTCCTCCCCCGGGACCCCCCCTCCCTCCCGCTGCCCCCTCCCGTTGCAGAACGACGAAGGTGATGAGGATGAGCCTGGAGGGGCAGGATCGACGCCTCTGAATCCCGCCGGTCCTCCTGAGGCAAGCAGGCAGGCGCGTCCGGGCGGCAGCAGCGGCAGCTTCTCCTTCCCGTTTGCCCAGGGATGCGCGTCGGAGTTGGAGCGGGGAGGCGCTGGTCCAGCCATCGGGGCATCGGATCCCGCCGTCCTTCCTAAATCGGGACCTCCCTCCCTCCCTCCCTCCGCCCCCCCCCCGGCTTCCCTCTGCAATACGCGCCGGTTGCGCCCTTGATCGTCTTCCCGGCTGCCTGGCTCGGGCTCTGGGCGAAGAAAGCAGCAAAGTGAGGCGAAGCTCCCGAAGCGGCTCCGTTCTGGCTCCCGATGGGGAGAGGAGGAGGAGGACTGACGCAGCCGCCCAGACGGGAGCGAAGGATCGCACGCCGCCGGTTCTGAAGTCCGCTGCCTTGCCGAGCGAGAGCCGCGCCAGCGCCGTCCCGCCACCCGCCCATGGCCAGCTCCTTCTTCTCCCTGGCCCCGGGGCCAGCCCGCGCTTCTGGTAACGCCTAACGCCGCTCCGGCGCTCGCCTTTGCCTCCGGGGCGCCTCTTGCCTTCCGCCGGGTCGTGGGACCCGGGTGGCCGGAGAATGGACGAGGATGTACCGAGGAGGGGAGCCGAGGAGCAGGATCCGGAGGAGGGAGTGGGAGAAGCGCAGGAGGAAGAGGAGGAGGGGGAGGAAGAGGACGCCAACTCCAAAGCCTTCCCGCGCCTGAACGATCTCTCCGGGGATGGAGGTCGCTCGGGCCCAGGGGACCCGGGGAGCAAGGACGAGAAGGACCCGGGCAGCGGCGACTCGGAGGGCGAAGCGCTCCCTTACCCGGCCCTGGCCCCCGTCGTCTTCTTCTATTTGGACCAGCACAGCCGCCCTCGGAGCTGGTGCCTGCGGCTGGTCTGCAACCCATATCCTTTTCCCCCCCGAAAGCGCTCCGGGAAGGGGCTTCTGGTGCATGACCCACCTCACCCCCCAGGTAAGCCCGGGCACAGGGGCCGTTTGCTTCCCACTCATCCCACCTCCGGCTTCTAAGGTAAGAGAAGTTGTCCTCCTCCACTTCCTTCCACCAGCCGAGAAGTTGCACCTTCTTTGGGGGGGGGGGGGGAGGCGCGAAGAGGGTTTGCAGGCAACCCGCAAGTTTTCCCCGGGAAGGCTGGCAAAGTGTCGGGAGGCGCCTGGGGTCGAGGGATGAGTGGCAGCTCGTCTTTGCGCTGGTCCGAGCCCGGCTCCAAAGCTGGAAGGCGGGCAGCTGCTCACTCCCTGGCCTAGCCAGGCGCCCCCTTTACCTTTTATTTATTTATTTATTTATTTATTTATTTATTTATTTATTTATTTATTTATGCCTCGGCAAACTTTGGCTGCGTGTGTGTGGCGGCGGGGGGGGGGATTGCGCGGCGGTGCGAGTGGCGCGAGCGAGCGAGCGCCCGCCTGCCCGCCCGCCTCCGTGTCTCCCTCGGACGTCTGTCTCCAATTCCGGACTTGGAAGTTGTTCCAGCCGCATCTGGGGGACGGGGTTTCTCAATGTTTCCTGCCCTACGAGGCAGGGATTGCCTAGGACTGAAGTCATAATAACAGGAGATTCCAGAAAGAAAAAAAAGAAGAGGGGGACGAGAAAATGGAAACAAGATGTAACGCAACCCTCCGTGGAGAGGGCGGGCGGGGGGGGGGAGGAAACCGGAGCAGGTCGCTCTCCTTTCGCTCGGCTTCGCTGGCTCGCACTCTTTTCCCCGGCGCACGCGCGCGCGCCCCCCCGATTCCCTCCCCGGCGGATTGGCGCTCAGGCCGGCTTTGCATCTCTCCAGTCACCGCTGCTTCTCTCTCTCTCTCTCTCTCTCTCTCTCTCTCTCTCTCTCTTCCCCCAACCCCACTCGCCCGGCCTCCCCCCCCCGCTTCGTCCGCAGCGTTTTGCGCTGAGGAGATGAGAGGCAATCAAACTTAATCCGGGATTGGGCTTGATACGAAAAACTCGCCGTCTAACTGTTACGCGCAGGGGAAGCGGCCCGGTAGGGGTGGTGTGTGGTGTGTGGGGTGGGGACTGGGCTCGCTGGACCCAGGAAACCTTGTGTTCAACGGGCCCGGAGACGGGGGTGCAGTCGTTTTAGGCACAGGACTCCAAAAGGGGTGAACTGTTCCACCCCCCCCTCACAGTTATTATGATTAATAATTTTAACCTATACAGACAGACAACCCTGTGTGGCAGCAAAGCATAAAATTAGAATTTCTCAGCTCCCGGGCAAATTTCTTGAAGACACACTTGACTTTGGGAGAAGTTTAACCC
>JAHTLZ010000010.1:20484931-20536514 GCA_023846285.1 Phrynocephalus versicolor | reverse complement strand
GACTAGTGATTTGTAATACAAAATCCAGCGTAGTTATCTTGTCTGTGTGATGATTCAATAATAATAATAATAATGTGCTTTTCTGAATTTCACTCCAGATCGGTTCCCTAACAGCCAGTCCCTGGTTGATTTATATATGTTCATGACAGAGGCCTCATGATCCTCGACAGCTCGGGTGATTCTCTCCCCCCCCCCAATTCTTAGCCATCCTTCTAGTTGTGTCAGAATCAGAGTTAATTAACAACAATAAAGAGTCTAGTGGCATCATAAAGACTAACAAGTTTTATTTTGGCATAAACTTTCACAGACTGCAGCAATCTTCATCAAATGATGGCTTAATTAAGGCAGACTGAAATTGCTTGTGCTAAATGAAAACCGGGGTAGTTTTGTACGCATTATTTATTATTTTGTAAGTTCTTATCCTGTGAACAGAATTCTCTAAGAGAGCATCGTTTTTAGTCATTCTAAGTACATCCACTTTACGTAGACATTTCTGTCACATTAGCTGTGCGTTACAAATGCACAGCCTCTTAGTATTTAGTGGAGGGAAATGAAATATAGAGAGCCACTGTACAAGCTTCCCCTCTGAAGCAAAGACTCCCAAATGACAGATAAGAATTGAAGAGCCATTATGTTGGGCTAGCCCAGTAGTGGCGAACCTTTAGCTGTTTTGGACCACAAGTCCCAGAATTCCGAGCCTAGATTACCAGTGACAAAGGACTGTGGGAGTTGTGGTCCAAAGCATCTGGAGTGCCGAAGGTTCACCACCACTGGGCTAGACCAATGGCCAGAGCCTACCCTATTCTTGGGCAGAGTGTCTTGGGCCTTTCAAGTGGCAGATGGCCGGAGATGGGCAGTGGCTTTTAAAGAGCAAAGGGGGAGGGAGCTGCTTATGCCACATGGTTTGGCCTAGGCCCAGAGGTGCAGTGGAAAATATCACCCCATCACCCCATGTTTGAGGGAAGAGTCCAAGTCTTGTCAGCGTTTGCACATGTAATCCATTGCTGTGGGCCTGTGTAGAGCTGCCACGTAGACTTTCACTTCATACAACCCAATCTTATGGAGGTACAGAGGTATCTCTAACCCAGCAATTTAACTCCCACAACTACATGCTCACAAAAGTTCACCAGGGCAATGATGTTTGGTCTGTTGTCACTGCTGGTTCCCAGAAGAATGTGCCACTGATAAACATGTTGTGTTGGATGGGTTTCTGACTCTTGTGACAAGAGCTATTGAAAAACATATCCTGCATACATTTATTCTGAAAACAGACTATTTGTTGACCATGCTGGATTCTTGAAAAGGGACTTTTTTTCAGCTGTTTTACCTGTTTCAGTGATCCCAGCCTTTATTTTCCTCCAGCACATCCCTCTTCTCCACGTCGTGAGCATTATTTTCTGCCCGTCAGTTGCTTTCCCCTCTGCAGATGGAACAGTTGTTGCTAACAGTAAATGACAAAACTAATTATTTAGGAATAAATAGCTTCTGAAATTTTTAGTTTTCTTTGTCTCAGATAGGTGTTAGCACTTTGGAAACTTGTAGGAATTCTGTGTTAGAATTTCCCATAAAAATGTCAAAAGCAGAATATTTTAGCCCTCAAAGCAGAGGGATCGGGTAGAGGGGTTGGGACATGAAGGTTCAGCCTTGGAGGCTTTCGTTCACATTCCGCTGGGAGAATAGAAGCTTTGGGGCACTGCCTGTGTGTTTTATAACTCCCTAAAATGGCCACAGAATCAGCGCTTTTGAGCTGTGTTGCCAGAGGAGACTCTTGAGAGTCCCCTGGACTGCAAGGAGATCAAACCTATCCATCCTGAAAGAAATCAACCCTGAATGTTCACTGGAGGGACAGATTTTGAAGTTGAGGCTCCAGTACTTTGGCTACCTCATGAGGAGAGAGGAGTCCTTGGAAAAGTCCCTGATGTTGTTGGGAAAGACTGGAGGCAAAAGGAAACGGGGAGGGCAGAGAATAGGATGGTTGGGCAGTGTCATTGATGCAACCAACATGGATTTGATCAAATTCCGGGAGGCAGTGGAAGACAGGAGGGCCTGGCGTGCTCTGGTCCATGGGGTCACAAAGAATCAGACACGACTTAATAACTGAACAATAAAAACAAATATGGAAACAACAGCAATAACAACCTTCTTCACAGGTTTTTGTGAAGCCATGCAAAGCACGTTGCTGAAACTACTGCTAAGACAATGACATGGCTGGTAGTAGCGCCATTCTTCAAATCCAACAAAGAGTGGCACATATAGCTGATTAATTAGGCTAGGATTTGTATCCAAGTAGACTTGTGATTATAGCCTAACATGTCTTTCCAATTCAGCTGAATACTTGACCCCAACCCGAAGGGCTTCAGTGTCTACCTGCCTGTGTTTGTCACCTAGTGTTTCTTTATTTTGCAAAATGTATAATAGTACATAATTACTAGTATAATCTGCCCCATACTGCAGGAAAACGTAAAGTGCAATAGAGTAACAGTAAAAAAAGAATATGCAAGAGCTGAAGCATACTGCTAACCTAGTAATAGGCGAGGCAAGGTAAATAAATCTTAGCACTGCCAAGCTGGAAGGGTCCCCATGGACCATAAGGTCACCTTGCAGGGAAGCCTAGTGAGGAATCAGACTCCCAACCTCTGGCTCCACAGATGCCCAAACCACTGAGCTATCCAGACAGCAGTTCTTGAGATCCTGTTTAAAGGCAATTTGTGATCCAGCCTGTCAGAGATCACCTTCTGTGACTGTGGAGGGGCAGCAATGCTGAGAATGTCCTATCCCTTGTGCCTGCCAACTTAATTGCTCTCGCAGATGAGCATACAAGTAGGACATCTGATACTGATCTTGGACAGGTTTGAGTGGGTGAAGGTGAACTTGGTCCCAAATTGTTGAGGAGTTTAAATACAATGGCAGGTGTATAATACCGAAACTTCAAAAAAAGCAAAGTGTTCTGCTTATATACTGCCCCATACCACGTCAAGTAGTCTCTGGTTTTTAATTACATTATGCAGGCTACACATTGCCCCCCCCAAGCAAGCTGGGTACTCATTTTACCAACCTTGGAAGGATGGAAGGCTGAGTCAACCATGAGCCGTCTACCTGGGATTGAACCCCAACTTGTGAGCACAGTTGCAGTACAGGGTTAGGGTTCATCTGTGGCTCAGATGGTACTCTGTAATTATTTACAGATTTAATCCATGAAAGCCTATTTACTGTATTATTTTTAGTGGTCTATAAGGATATTGCCTATTTTTGTATTTGCATTGCATTTTGCTTCAACCACACAGCAACCCATCTTGTTTCTGTAAAACTAAATCATTCTGGTTCTATATTGTGGAGCTGAACAAGTTAATAAAGTTGCAGCAACTATTTGTCTTTACTAAAAAAAACCACCTCACATTATGTTGCTGATTGATAACATATCGGTAATGTATTATTTTGCGACTGCCTCTTTGAAACGCACTTAGAACCTAGGCATGCAAAGAACAAAAATCTCCACTCATTGACATCAATGCTAGTGCGTTGGGAGCAACACATAATTGGTGCTCACCCATGTCATCGCACAAAAACTGTGAACTGTTACCAGCTATTTGAAAATCTAGTAACACTTGGTGCCATTCTTCCCAAAAGTAATTTATTGCCGCGTACAGTTGCCAGAATTCTATTGCCAGTTTATGCTTGTGTAAGGGAAATAGCATTAAGTATTGATGGCAAATCACCAGTCATTAACAACATGCTGGCTGCGTTCCGGAGGAGCACCAGATTGTGTGATCAGGTATGCTCCCAAGAACACAGCCAGCGCCTCATTAACGAACAGAATGCTGCTGCCAAGAGTTATACGGTTTCCTTTAGGCCAGTGGAAATTGGCAAATAGGATTCTGGCCCTTATTACTGTTCCCATCTCGGTCCGAAAGTCCTGTCTCAAATTGGGCCTGGGAACAGAGCAAATTGCACCCTATAGGGGCCACATTGATCCAAGCGTCTCACACCAGCTGGTCCTGCAAGGTTTCCAGTGTGTACAGAAGAACTCCCAGGCTCCGTCTTTGAAAGCAGCCTCATGTCTAGGGCATTGCAGCCGCCCAACATGACGGGGAGTAGAGCACGGGTAAGCGTAGCTACAAAGCCCTCGTTGCAAAAGATGTAAGCAAAGCAATAAGTGTCTCGAGAAACAAACCCACAAAAGCCAATGCAGTGGCTTGTTTGTCCTTGGGAAATGTGTGTTATTTTAAAAGTCTCCCACTGGGCACCTGCAGGCGCTGGTTCAAAGAGAGGCAGGCACTAATCATCGGCTGGGAAGCCAGACATTCCCCTTGGGACTTGTTTCTTCCTAATGGGGAGCAGAGCAGGAGAAGGAGCCACAGGGCCATGCCGGCCGGCAGGAGATGATGCACTGCGACCTCTTTGTCTGCGCAGGACATAGTTTGGAAGGACCCCACCAGTGAGGAGAGCAAGAATTTAATCCAGCGATCTTCTTGCCCCACGATGAGCAAGAGTTATCCCCCCTCCCCTGCAAAGTATTGATCAGAGCATGTGGAAAGATTTAAATAAATACCATGAAACCAGCTGGCATCCCTTTCCTTCTGGAAGTATTTGACTCCTTTTCTTTTTAATTAATGATGGCTGCTGGGAGCCTTGGATGATTGCCTGCTTATGTCCTGCCTCCCCGCCTAATTAGTTTTCTCATAAAGAAGACGGGTGACTTAGTGCATGGCAATATTTAAGGCTCACCATCCTATGTAAATAACCGTGATCAAGATTGGGCTGGAGCGATCACATGATTGCCAGCTGTTCTGATGAAGGGAAGGAAGAGGAGCCTACATGAGGTGACCCTCAAGTTGACATGGCCACAACTCCATGGGTGCTGAAAGACCAGTTCGCTCATGGCATGGGGCTGTTGGTCTGCAGGCCGCCTCCCCATTTCTTCTTCCTTTAAAAAAGAAAGTAGGGAGTGCTCTTAAAAAAAACCCAGTGGAGACTGTTTGGAGATGGAAGACATCTCACTGTCCTTAAGTCATCATCTTGTAAGCCAGAGCAGTGAGACTCAGGATTCCCTGACAGATCACCAAGGAGGTCAGACACTGTTTTTCCAGCATGGTCAGATCTGCTAACGATGTGGGTGGCCCACCTCTCAAGACTGCTTCTTTTGTGGCCTGACGAGTGCTAGCATGGGGGCTACTGTACCTGTGTAGTGCTCTGCTTTGTGTGTTTGTGATCACTTGAAGGCTAACTGAAGAAGAAGAACTACTTTGAAACATTTTTTTGCCTGTTTTTGCCCTTTAGGGACAGCATCTATTCCTGTTTGCCTCATGCAACACACCTCCCCAGCCACAGCCTTTATTAATTCAATTAATTTACTTGCTGTATTTGTCAGACAAGGACAGATTGCGGAAGCCTACAGCTTCCCAATTTGGCAGGGCCTCCTTACAAGTGTGGGCTTTCTCATATGGTCATGTAGACAATAAACATTGCCATTTGCACCAGTTCTGCCAACCCTGATCCTGTGCCCTTGGCTTCCTCCTTGTATTCCTAAACAAAGGAGAGTCTCCATGGATTTGGGGGGTCGGGGGTAAACCAAGGCTGGAAAAAACTGTGATTGCCCACAGAGGTTAGAGCAGTGTTGGCGAACCTATGGCACGGGTACCAAAGGTGACACTCAGAGCCCTTTCTGTGGGTAACTAACACCACAACCACCTGTATTCAGGTTAAATTGCTGTACTAAAGTGTTCTGCTTACTGGCACTTTGCGAAAAATTAGTGGGTTTTGAATCACAGTTTTGGGCACTCAGTCTCTAAAAGGATTGCCATCACGGGGTTAGAGGATGGGTCAGCTTGTATGAGGTCTCTGCAAAGCTGTTTCGCTTGGTAGGAGAGATATGACAAATGTGCCAGTGGGCAGGGATGCAAAGCCAACAGCTGCCTGTCCAACTGTAGAGGAAGAAAAAGCCACTTTTAAAGCATTTCTTTCCATCAGAATTCAAAGCTACAGGCTTTTGATGACACATGGTTGATATTGGGCTGCCTAGAATAAGGGAATTATATTTAGGAACGAGAAGGAAAACTCTGTGACAGCTTTTGATTCCCTTCCTTAGAAGTCCACCATTGCCTCCTTCAATTTCCATTCCGTACATCTCAGAAAATATCAATGAGGCTCTGCTATCTATACTTGCTTTTTTTTTGAAAAACTAGAACCAATATAAAGATGTAGTACTTGTTTCAGACCAAAAGGAAGCATTTGACAGAATGAATCACCAGAACTGTGTGTGCATACCAAAGATTGTACTCGTTAAGCCATGTTCTATCCAGAAAACAAATAATATCTCAGTATGACATTGGAAAAGCATTTCTTCCTGGGACACTTCAGTAGTTGCCACAAATGAAGACAGAAAGCTGGAAGGTATCAAGATGAACCCAATAAAATGCATTTAGAGTTGTGGATTTGGGTTTTTTGTATGCTTACAGTCTTTTGAAATATGTAGGGTGGTTGGCATAAATGTCCTCTAGTTGACGAAGGGTAAGCTGAAAGGAGGGGCAATCTTCCTTTGAAGGTCTTCATATATCCTAACCACACAGTTTCTACAAAGCCTTACGCTCAGCATTGACTGGAAAGCAAAGGGAAGAACCACAGAAAGAATTCACTATGACCCAGTCCCTAAGTCCTCACAGAGGGCAAGCAATCTCCAATCAGTTTGTTGCTTCCTTGACAATTCCTGATAGGCAAACTCAAAGGAGGAGCACCAGGCCATCTTAGGCAACATGGAGAAATCTCATGGCTTTTCCTATGCAAGCATGATTTTTCAAGGTGTGCTGGAGATGAAGTGTCTGGTATGGAAAGCAGCCTGGCCAAGGATGGGGAAAGGGTGACTCTCCAAGTGTTGCTAGATAACAAATAATCCTCATCATCCTCAACTGCTGGTTATGCTGAAGGAAGCTGAAAATCAGTGACAACTGGAGGGCCACAAGTGATCTGTACAACTGGACTGTGACCTTCTTCTGATGGGACTACTGAGTATTTAACCGCTGCATGGAAAAAACTCAATTGACAACACACACACACACACACACACACACACACACACACACACACAATTCTCACAGAAAAAGCAAGTTGTGCTATTGAGTTTTGCTTCCTCCCAGGTCTGATGACAAGAAAACAACACACTTCCCCTATAGTATTTAGGAAGAAATGTCTAAATTTTGGGAAGTCTGTTTGAGAAATCACCCACGCTTAGAAAATAAGTGTGTAGTTGTTATAGTCATGGGCGACTCTCCGTGATTCCATGTCCATGGAGTTTTCTTGGCAGCAATACTGGAGTGGCCTGCCAGTTCCTACTCCAGGCACCTACAACACCTGGTATTCCCTGTTGACCTCCCATCCAAGTACTAACCAGGGCTGACCGTGCTTAGCTTCTGTAATCAAGCGAGATCGGATGTGCTTAGGGTATTTAGGCTAGCTAGAAAATTAGTACAGGTGTCTTTAATATGGAGAAGACCATCTCATCCCTGCTATTATATTTTGAGTTGGTCACAGAAAGGAGCTGGTAACTGTTAACTAAACACTGCACAAACATGAAACAAAGATTCAAAGCCATCTTTTGAAGAGCAAAGCACACCAGCATTGGCACGCATTATTGGAACATTATTGTTTTAAAGGGCCTGGCTGGGATACTCATTACAGTACTTTGCAGTGGTAAGGTTGACATTGTCATTATTGTTGCTCTGCTTGCAAAATTAATTCCTTGTGCATTATTGCTGAATGGAAAGAGCCTTTAAGAAGGATGCCAACAAATGGGAGAAAGTTCGGAGGAGGGCAACAAAGATGACCAGGGGGCTGGAAACCAAGCCCTTTGAGGAAAGACGGAAATAACTGGGCATATTTAGCCTTGAGAAAATGAGACTACAGGAAAATATGATAATGGAACCAATTACCTTTGGGATGGTACTGAGTGCTCTAACACTGGAAGCCTTCACGAGCAAACTGGGCAGTCCTCTTTCCGATCCCATTTGATTTGGATTCCAGCCTTAAGCTGGGGTTGGACTCTCTGGCCTCCTAGGCCCCTTGCAACTCTATGAATCTATGGTTCTGTGGGGCTCCCAGAAGAATGTGCGCACATTTGGCTATCCCATGGACAACGGCAGCACCTGTTGGCTGGTACTTTTACTCTGGAACAGTGTTGGTGAACCTATGGCACGGTGCCAAATATGGCACTTGGAGCCCTTTTTGTGGGCGCCCGACATTGCCCCCTCACAGCCACTTGTATTCAGGTTAAATTGTAGTACTGGCACTTTGTGAATAATTAGTGAGTTTTGAATCGCAGTCTGGGCACTTGGTCTCTAAAAGGTTTGCCAATGCCATCACTGCTCTAGAAGCACCGAACATGAGGTGATACAAATACAATTGGATCACTACATTGCATTGGTACTGTTACTGCACCAGAAAAACAACAGGAAAAGACCCTCTGCTTCCCTCTATTGGGCAATTCTGATACTATAATTTGAGCATAAAGATTCACCTTTCAGGAGCCATGAGTCATGACTATGAGACATGAGAAATTCCTCTCAAAATGCCTCTGAAGATCATTATTCTTCTCAGAGTTTTCTAGGTTTAAATCATTAAGATTTGGTTTAGAGTTCCTTTCTTCTGGTGGTGTTCTGGGACTATCTAGTTTGTTGAAGGCCACACAGGCTGACTCTTCTCCCAAAAAAGACACTGATGAATCAGATTCCTGACCCCTGGCTCCAGAGCCAGGTCTTCCAACACAACGAGCATGTCCACTGAAAAAGAGGCAAAACAATGGTGTCATTATTATATAAAAAGTTAATTGCTTGTCTAAATATAAGGGAAGTGGACAGAGAGCGATGGGCCTTTATATAGAAAGGAATGAGATGAACTGGGCCCCTGGATAAACATGCCACATCTACTTGTGTTGTGGTAGAAATAGGGCTTATAGGATTGACATGTTGGGATGTTTTGGTTTGCATGGATAATGGCATCACCTCACACACCCTACTACTCCATCATTCCCTGACCACTCTGAGGTGAGCAGCATTCCTGGAAATAAGTGGGAGAGGAGAGGGAGATGGGTATTTACAGTAATAATATATTGCTGTGTGCTGTTCCTGTCAGAATACAAAGTATTGGGAGGGATGGGGGCTTTTTTCTGAATGTGTAATTAATAAGAGCTGGTAGCCTTTCAAAAGACATAATAGACAGGCGTTAAGTTGACCCACACTGGTGTTTTGCAGCTGTCCTTGCGGTCAGGGATTCCTTTCCCATGCTGTAGAGGCCAGTGGTGCGGTGATATATTTTCAAGTCCAACAGAACGGAAAAGGAATTCCTCTCACTTGAAACAAAGTGAGTCACTGAAGAAGCTGCCTTTTCCAGGATCCTTTCCCTAGCCCAGCGGACGGGAGAATGGTGGAGGCTGTTGGCTTGCAATTCTGGTAGCCCTGGTGAGGAACCTCATGGAGCAACACCTCAGAGGACCACATGTTCTCCTAGTAGCGTCACTGAAAAATATTACCAGGGACCTCTGAGGCTGGAGACCTTGAGGAGCTGTTGTCCTTTTGGCATGAGATAGCGATTCATTAGGCGGTAGCTTCTGTTGTGCGGTGAAGCCCCGGTCAGAACAATCAAGGTTGAACATCCTCTCCATGTGGTCTCACTACAGCTTGTTCACCAGGGGTCAGAGCTGTCATTCAGTCATGCCGAGCCAATTTGGGGATGAGAAGAGGACCGTTACGCTGCAGAGGTGATGTTAAGACCCAGTTGTAGGAGATTGCTTGTCGAAGCTAACGGTGCATTTCCTTTGCCTACGTCCCTGACTTTGCCACCCCACCTTACCCCGTCCCGGCCACCTTCACACATGGCAAAATACAAAAAGTAGATGCTAGAGCTGATGTGTGAATCATTTTCTATCAAGGGGAAACTACTTGAGTGGCATTTGTGCTTGTTATGGGTAACTGTAATATCCAATAATTTCAATAATGGATTGTTCAATATGTTTCATTTCTCTTGCTCCTTGATGAATGATGTAGCCACAGTTGCAAGGCTAAATGATTTCTTCCTTTTTTAAAAAAGCTTATTTCAAATTAATACATTTAGAGCCCTTGTCGTTGCAGAGGGAAGGTTGGAAGCATGAGGGCAGTGTATGCTAAATGCTCAGAAATCAGCAGAAGTGAGACAGTGACTTCCTATTGGCAGGGGGCCTCTTTATCCACCTTTTTTCAGGAGGGCTTTTATTAGCCAGAAATTAGACATTTCCTCAGGCTTGAAAGATATTGCTGATGGAGGAAGCTGTGTTTTCCACCTATATGCACACATTTGCTGATGCACGTTTTCAAAATCATACTGGACACCTGAATAGTCGTTTTGAAATATATGCAACACTAACATTGAGATTGTAAGCAGCAGCTATCCAGATTCTATTAAAACAACTACGCACAATATAAAGACAGTTTTGTTGGCAGTTATGCAACACTCCAAATTACAGTACCTGGAAGTCAAGGTAGCCTTTTAGCATACCTTGGGCAGCTTCTTGCTGCACAAGAAGACCCAGCAGTCTTATTCTTCTCTTCTGTTTATTGTTTGACCAATTTTATACTGGTCATGGCACTGAAAATGGCACTTTGGTGTATTCAGTTCATGGGAGCTGCAGATCGTCTAAAGCTGTTAACTATCATATCAGGCTGTGTAGCAATGCATAAGCACTCTATGTGGGGCAGCCTTTGAAGATGGTTCGGCAATTGTAACTGGTTCAGAATCATGCGGCACAGCTGGTAAGTGGTGGGGTCGCCAGTGATCACATCACGCCAATTCTGTGTAACCTGCGTTGGTTACCAGTTGTTGCCCGAGCCCAATTCAAAGAGCTTGTTTTGACATAGAAACTCCTAAATGGCTTAGGACCTAGATACCTGAAGGACCTCCTTCCATATGAACCTACCAGGCAATTAAGATCGATCCAGGGGGCCTTTTTGAAGGAGCCATCTCTCAAGGAGATGAGAAGGATGGCTTGTAGATAGAGGGCCTTCTTGGCAGCTGCCCCCAGGCTATGGAATGCCCTCCTGAGTGAGATCTGCCTGGCGCCAACATTGATGATGTTTCGGCACCAGGTAAAAATCTTCATGTTCCAAAAGTTTTTTAATTTAGTTCCATAATATAGATTGTGGGTCCTGATGGCAATTTTAGTATAATCTATTTTATTATTGTTTTAATTAATTTTACGTTTTAACTGTTTTAATTCTTTTTTGATTGTAAGCCGCCCAGAGACCTTTGGGTAGTGGGCAACATATAAGCTGTATAAATAAATAAATAAATAAATAAATAAATAAATAAATAAATAAATAAATAAATTCTTTTGGTAGTCCTTGGTAAACAGAGGTACAGTATATATTGCTTCAAGAGAGCATCTGGGTGCTAGGCTGAAGATCAAAATGGCAATCATTGGGATCGTCACCATCCCCATCTAAGATGTAAGCAGCATGCTTTTATCTCTGGTTCCATCTTTGTTTTCCTCTCCATCTGCTCAGTAATACTCCCAGGACCTACCCGATGAAGAAGGTAACTTCATCAACTCTTAAGGCAAAATCCATCCTGTGCTGGACCTGTAGCAGAAATGTTCATGTGGCAAAATGATATCTATTTCCAGCTCTATGGTAGATGAAAGGCATCAGCAACACCATGCAGGTTCGAGACCCTGGACTAATCTTAGAAAGAGACCAAGCTGTAATGTCCAATTCTGCAAAACTGCCAAATTTGGAATGGTGGAACACAGCCAGTTTTGTTTTTATTGTTTAGGTTTCAGTTGTTTTGAAAAGATGGGGTGGGAATTCTGGACTTATTCCCTGCAGCTGAACTATCACGGCTGACTTTGGCAGGATCAGGCAGCTGGATGGTTGAATATTGACTTCCTAGTAGCTAACCCAATGCTTGGCCTTCCCTTTTATCATAGATGCTGCTTCTGTTGTGCAATGCACAAGAGACTACAGTAAACTACCATACAGTCACAGATGTACACACCAGAATGCACAGTGGTAGAAGATAACAGGCACTGGCTTACTTACTTACATCCCTGTGTTCTGAGTAAGCATCAGTACTGCTAGCGCTAGAGCAGTGATTATTTGTTCTTCTCAAATCCACAGGGAAATTTATCACTGTGGATTCCCATAGCAGCTCCTGGTTATTTGACTTAGGGCAAACTTTTCAGTAGATTTCAGAGACTGTAATTTCATCTCAACTCTCAACTTTCAAATATCACGTCTTTTCTCTCTCATATATTCCTGGAGTATTTCATCTATCCAAATTGGTCTTATAATTGACAAACCGCAGCACCCCAAATGCTGCAATTTTCAATCTGTGCTGTTTCGAATGAGAATATAGATGCCAAACACAGGGAGAACAACCTGCCAATTATTATTTTTTGTCTTTGGATTCAAGACATGGTAAGCAAGTACATGTGAACCCATGTAAAAAGATACCGTATGATGCCAGAAGATGTGGTGATAGCATCTGGCCTGGATGACTTCAAAAGGGGATTGGACAGATTCCTGGAGGAAAAGTCCATCACAAGTTACCAACCATGATGGAGATGTGTAATCTCCGGGCTTAAAACCAGGGTACTTCAAGGGCCAGATGCAGGGGAGTGGCATCAAAAGACAGATATCTAGTCTTGCGTGCTCCCGGACACATCTGGTGGGGCCACTGTGAGATAGAAGAAGCTGGACTAGATGAACCTTTGGCCTGATTCAGCATGGCTTTTCTTATGTTCTTATGTTATGTTCTTATGTTCTTATGTGTTTATTCTAAACTCAAATCATTTGGTTACAGCAGTTTTTAATCAACCTGGAACCACTCTGTGTGGGTTACTTCGAGGCCTTCACAGTCTCCAGCAAACATGGCCATTGGGGTATGAACACTGTAGCATCAATTATTGCATTTGACTGTAAAGTCAGTCATGGCAAGATCCAGAGAATCCCCATCCCTAGAACACACCACCAGGCCTGTAACTAGGGTGGAGTGACTAGGGCTTTGCACCAACATGTCAGCTATGCAGATATTTAAAAGAACTGCAAGGCTGAAGCCAAAGGAGGCACGCTTTCTCAACATGACAAGTTGGCCATCCAGCGAAGAGGAGGGGAAGGAAAAAGATCACAGTTGCTGCGCCCTGTTCCCAGGAGCACCTCCATTTTTGGAAGCACCCACTCATGTACTCTGACGTTCTTCTTTGTGGGAGCCTGTAACTGTAACTATGTTTAATTGATCCACAGACCTTTTCATGGATTCTCACCTTTCTTTGATGGAGTCATTGATTTCCAAATCAAGGGGAGATGTGATTTTCACTTTACAGCTTTACTACTATTTATGATTTTTACTGTTCTCATTATTGCTATGTCCTGCTGACAGGAGTACCTTTATGGCCTCCCACCTTGTTAGTGTTGGAATGTTCAGCAATGTGTTCAGGGAGTGACGTCCCTTCCCTTCATTGTAAGGTTTGAACTGCTTCTTCCCAGGGATCTGAGCCCAGGAGATTTTTTCCCCCTTAAGCCTTTGCACGTGATGCTGAAATTAATCTCGTTTTTCTCATGTCCAAGGCAGAGATAAAGTGTCAAAATCATGGTCTAGTGTTTGTTTGTTTAATATTTATTCTGCCCATCTAGTGGTGTACCTCTACTTTGAGTGGCTTACACACTGAAAACACAAACCTAAAAACACCCTCCCCTCCCCATGTGTTGCCATAAGGTGTCCCAGTTTTTGCTGATCACGGAGGTCGAGACTGGTCGTCTTCAAACAACCAAATATAGCAATCCAAGCAGTCATGTTTCTCACAGTCTTTCTCTGAATCACACTTCATCTTGACAACTTTGCTTATCCGGGCTCTGTGTAATTTAAAACTGGCAAATCTAGAGTGCCTTCTGAAATATCCGGCATCTCTTTTGCAGCATGGTAATCTTGAATGTAGATCATTTGGTCGCCAGTCATGGTAAGTTATGGTTCATCCTTTTGTTTTGGCATATACGGTATACAGTACGTGTAGCATGAAGTTATATCTCCACACATCTACCTCCAGAGAGCATAAAAAAGAGAAGAGAGGACAGGAGGCTGACAAAAGAAAGCAAAAGGGATAGAGTTGGTCTCAAGGACTCTTAGGACAGGAGGAAAAAAACTCTCCAAGTTTAGTGACAGACACAAGCATGTTCATTACAGACACACAACATTAAGGAAGTGTTCTAGAATATGTTTTTCTAAGAGCTGCGACATTCATTTTAGCCCAGACTAAAATGCTGCAAATTGGTGCCTCCATGGGACTCCTGGTCTCTGTTTCATATATTTTTTTACAGGTGTATTTATTTTGTTTTATTCTTCAACCCTGTATGGTTTGTCAATTCTTGTGACCTTAGTTTTGCATAAATTCATCAGTGTGTGGCTACAACAAACCTCTGCAGAGTGGTTTCTTTTTCTGGAGCGCTTTCTGTTTTAGTCTCTGTGCTGCATTCATGTTGCTACTGCTGCCATTGTTAAAAATGCCATGTTTTGTTTAGAAAATGATTAGATTGCTGAGCTCTACTAATCAGTCCATTAGCCCAGTGATTTGCCACCAGGATCTCAGACTTATGGGTTGGTTAAAATTGATTTCAGGTAGGAAATGCACGAGGTCGGTCAGTTCAAACTCCTGGTTTTGATAATTGATTCTAGAGTTTTCAAAACTCAAAACCTGGAATGAGATGTACCATGTGCAGGTTTGTGTGTGCCCCTAATAGTTACGGACTATCTCTCAGGGCTCCGCTACAATCATATGTGTGTTGTGGATAGGGTTTATTGTGAAGGTTGTGTTTCATGTTGCTGGCCGCAAGTGCCAATTTTACTAAGCCGTGTGCTTCTCCACACCATTCTGAAAGACTTTTCTCTCTCCACTCCTCTTTCTGTGAAAGCTCCGCCAAAGTATGTCTCCTTTTGGAGCAGTTTTTTAAAAAAAGATAATGTGAAGAAAGTATTTCTCCTTTCCTCTGTCTATCTGAATTTGAGGGCCAACTCCACTCTTATTGGCCTTATTGGCCCAATCCCTAATTAAAAGAGAGCTGTTCTCATTCTAACAATGTCTGCACAGTTCCTTGTTGAGTGTCTATAGGTTTGCTGATGTGTTGATGTATAACAAGTGAAAGCTGGAGTAATTAGGTACTGGTCCCAACTTGTGTTGAGCCTAATAGGCTATTTGAAGTACAGTATATGACAGTGATGGCTAACCTTTTGGAGATCGAGTGCCCAAAATGCGATTCAAAACTCACTGTTTTTTTTTTTTTTGCAAAGTGCCAATACAGCAATTTAAACTGAATACAGGTGGCTATGGAGGGGCAATTTCTAGTGCCCACAGAAAGGGCTCCAAGTGCCACCTTTGGCACCCATGCCATAGGTTTGCCAACACTGGTATATGACACATTCAAAGAATACTTTCCACACTGCTGCCCTCCTGTGAGTGTCCATGGCCATTTGGGCCTTTGAACCCACTTATTTACTCCTAGTGTGGCACTTGGTCCACTAAACTTGTTCTCTATGTGTGATATTGCCTACAGGCAAATGTTGTGGTCTCATCATAGGGAATCAAAGCTTGGGTGACCCTGCTAGGGGTCCAGGCTTGTAACACAGTCTGACCGCCTGATAGCGTTGCTCTCAGCTTCACTGACACACCTAAAAACCCCCTCACATACACACGAAGTTCAAGTGTATACCCACTGTTCCCAGTGGGGTGCAGTAATGACCGCTGCAATATAATTAGCCATCTTTTCTAACTAAAGCAAAACAAAACAGTAACCAAGAGCTAAACATCCTCCTGACAGGCATTATAAATATCTAAGAGGGCTTTTTAAAAAGGGTGATGGTATGTATTTTTTATTTTTTGCTTTTAAAGCTTTTATTTAATACTATATTTTTAAATAGTTAAATTTTTTAAAATATTCAAACAACTTACTGTTTTTAGCTTTCAGTATTGCCTTTTAAAATGATGTAAACAGCCTGGGGTCCTTTTTTTTAGGAGAAAGGGGAGGAAATATTTTAAATCAATCAATCATAAATTCTAACAAAATTTTTAATATCTTCAAATGTGAACCTAAAAAGAAACCAAATGTGTACATGTGTACAATAACAATAACATTCAATGGAAATGAGGAGATAAGCCACCATTTCTTACCTATTCACTAGTTAGCAAATCACTAATTATTGTGCCCCCATAAATTCAAGGAAGGTCTGCTCTCAGTCTAGGTGTCCCTTATACACCTGCTTGGATCACCGTGCCACCATCTACAGAGAGTTCTTGTCTATGATTGCCTGGTTTGTCTGACAGGGAGATGGAGTGAGAGAGTGCTTTGTTTGCCTTTTGTGATTATGTGTAATTTTTTTTTTCCTCAAGGAGATGCATTCAGAAATTCCCCCTTCCGGGCTGTTGTGTCACATCTGGAAGTTTGTGTAGGAGTTTATCCAAGCACTCCAGCGCAGTCACAGCTTTTTCTCATTTAAAAATCTTAGGCTGGCATTTTGAATTGAGGGCTGGGGAGAGGAAAGGGGTTGGGGGGTTGGGGTGGGGAAGTTATCTGGAGGCTGAAGGAGAATTGGAAATGCTTTCCAGAAGTTCTCTCCCCCCTCCAACCTGCTCTCCCTCTCCCTCTCCCTCTCCCTCTCCCTCCCTCCCTCCCTCCCCGCCTCTCTCTCTCTCTCTCACACACACACACAGAGGGTTAAAATGGGGCATGCATCGCTCTGAATGAAAGGAAATCAATGCCCCCTTTCCCTTTTTCTGGCATGTTGAACTGAATTAGATTCATTTAGGATTCTTAGTGGATGCCATGTATAGTGGAATTATGGAAATGAAATGGTGAGGTGCCAGGTACTTCATCTTTTTGGTGAGGGAGAATCCACGTCCACCACTTTTGAGAAAGGGGGGGACCCGTATTTAAGTAAATACAGTATACCAACAGGACAAATCACCCTCTTCAGATCTGTAACAATTAAATTGGATTCTTGCCCTTTGTGGGAAATCCGGAACAAGGCTTCCTATGACCTGTGACTGGGTCCATTTAAATTTGGAAAGGTAAACGATTTAGAGTAGGTTTGCCACCTCTGGTGGGATGTGCAGGGAGGAACAACTGCTGCTCCTTTGCATGTGTTAATATATTTAAATATATGTAGTTTTAACAGAACTGCATCCCAGTGTTCTCTAATGAGGGTAATAAAAGAGATAAAAGTGGGCGTCCTTTTTGTGCATGCAGTCAAGCGAGGTAAAGGGCTGACGGCGGGGGGGGCGAATCCACAAATGAGTCAGACTAGTTGGACACATGCCAGGTTCTAGGCTTTCCCCAAATGCCAAAGCCCTTGTGATCGTCATCACCGCTTAAAGAAATTTTACCATATGGACTGTGCCTCTAGTGTCACAGTCTGAGGTGGGCCTCACTTCACTGACAGGTAATCAGAACACTCTACGATAAGCTCCAAATTCATTACCTCCATTAACTATCCCTCCAGAAACCACTCCTGGATATTTTTTCAAGTGATTCTCTCCTGTCTGCCTCTCACTCTATCTTAACTCCATTGAATTTATTTATTTATTTATTTATTTATTTATTCGCTCACATTCATTCATTCATTCAAAAAGCAAAAGCAAAGCAAAGTGTTCTGCTGGTATACTACCCCATACCACTTCAAGTAGTCTCTGGGCGGTTTACAATTTTAATTACAGTATGCAGGCTACATATTGCCCCCATGAGCCTGCTACCTGGGATTGAACCCCAGGACATGAGCAGTTTTACCTGCAGTACAGGCATTTAACCACTGTGCCATGGGGCTCTCATTCGTTCATTCATTCATTCATTCAAACAAGAGGGCACAACCAATCCATTTTTTAAAAAATCACTCCCAGGCTGCCAGCCGCTAAGGAGAAGCCTGCCTGAGGAGAAAGCTTGTTGCTTTCTTGTGGGAGGACAGCCAAGATGGAGCCAGCCTGGTCTTCTGTGGATAACTGTTATTCTCCCATTCCCAAGAGATTTGTTTGAAAACAGGAGGCATTTATGCCTAAATGGCATTACATCTTGGGTTGAGTGCAGAAAGTTTTTTTTTAAAAGTAATTACTAGCCATATTGCTTCACGGCCAAATGTACCATTATTTGCTATGACTATTACCACTTTTAAAAAAGTAATGATTTTGCCTTACTTCCCAAAAATAACTAAAATGTTTTATGTGTTAATGCTTAAAACTATGTGTGCTTCCCTTTTTTTAAAAAAGGGCATGAGGCAACACCCTATGGTAGGATACACTTTTCTCTCAGGTATCACATTTCTCCATCTATAAGACGCCCTCATGTATAAGATGACCCCCTCCTTTCCAAACCAAATTACAGTTTCACAACCACGCAGTTCTCTCCTTGGCTCGCTTCCATGTATAAGACAACCTTCAATTTTTAGTCCAAAAATTTAAGACAAAAATATAGTCTTATGTGTGGAAAAATACTGTATGTCCTTGTCGCTTTCAATCGAATGACAGATTTGAAGTAGCAGCCTGTGCCAGCAGTTGAACTGTATGGTATCTCCTCTCAGATATCTACTGAGACCACTCTCTTGTTAATAATAAAACTGACTAGCAATATAGAGTTATACCAACAAAGGAGTGAAGTAATAAGTCATACAATTACAGTATAACTGCAATAATATAATGTAGCTAAAGCTGGAAACAATTCCAGAGAACTATCAATAACTATTTACTTACAGACTCTGACCTTCACTTCAGAGCATATCACTGTGCTTCACTGTTTATGATTCATGCTGAGGTAAGGCTATCTTATAAGTGTTCCTTTCCTTGTTACATGTAATTTCCCTGATATAATTTCCTATCCAAGAATGCATTGCTTCTGCCTGTTTGTTCAGTTTCTATAGCACAATGATGCCTTGGATGCACTGCCGTGTTTTTTCAAAGGAAGAATTTTTGCCAAGGCATCCATCCTAAAGCAATGCGTGCTTCATAGAGGGAGAACGTGTGTCACTCAGTAGATGACATAATTACAGGTTACCTCGTCCCTTCCCCTGAGAGAACGGTGATGGTGGAGTCTGGCTTGCTGTCAAGAAATACAATCCCAGAGAGTTACAATGCATCATTTGCAGTCCCTACTACTTATTGCAGTTCTGATGTATACTGCAAACAGCAGCAGTCAGAGGCCTCAATCAAGATCGGGCTTGTATTGCTCAAAGAGTCTGCAGAAGCTTGTGGAAAGGGGCTGTGCCACATCCCAAATTTTTGCTTTTTGATGGTCTTCACAAAGTGTGGCTGGCCACCTTGAGCCCTTCTCTCATTTAGGTCAGGGTAAGGCAAAATGTCATCATTAACCAAGTTGGGGCTTGGCTCAGGAGAATGCTGATGATGTCCTAAACAGGCCAATTCCCGCTCACAGTAAGCAGAGGATAGTTTGACCACCCAGGCTCCTCAGAGTGGCTGCCGAGGGATTCCGTAATGGCAGGTTTCAGGGACCCAGCTGATGTCTCAGGCAATTGCTAGGCTTCTCTAGGTCCCTAGATGGACCCCCCCCTCTCTCTGTGTATGCACACGTGCGCGCACTGGTTTTAAAGCCTCCTCCTCACCCATCTCCATCCATTCCCAACTGGCTCCAGCTATGCATTATACATGCTCACAGGTTTTTTTCCTCTGGAATCTCCAGGGAATGAGGTGCTTCTCCTCTGGCAACCATAGGTGAGGTTGGGTTTTCTTTAAATATGCACTTTTTAGTCAAGCCATAGACATAACTCAAACTCATCATCATTGTACTTTGGCAGTGGCGCTGTTTTTTTTGTATTTGTTTTTTTTTTTTGCTACAAAAAACTGTTGTGTCCGCAGTTCGTTTCAGGTAACTACTCTAAAGTTTCTAGCCACAGCAGGTAGGCTACATTGTACCATATTCTAGTCTTACTGAAAAACCTAGGGAATTTTAATGTTAGTGAGTTGTTCCCAATAATCCAGGCAATGTGCCTCAGGTGCCTGGAGAAAGCTGGCAGGTCTGAACTGAACCATCATCTGAACTGAAGCTGTGGAGTAGAGACACTTTTTATGTTCTTGAAAAATCATGGTCACATTAGAAAATTTATATTTTAAAGTGAGAGAGGATTACTACAAAGTGTATATAGGGTCTTCTCTATCCCAAAACAGGTAGTGATGGTGGGGTGGGGTCTATGCAGAGCCCTTAAACAAGCCAATAGTGGTACCATTGATTCCCTATGGAGATTCTGGTTTCACCTACAGACCTGTGTTGCTACTCTGGTTCTTCCCACATCCCATGCTGTGGTTGTGCAAAAGGGAAGGAACAACGAACACAGTTGAGAGGTGTGTTAAGGTCTCCACGATCTCTTCCATCTCTAGTGCACAGGCAGTCAAAAAATTAACATGTAGGCTCAAGTCACAGAGTTGCCTATCCATCCCATGGTAAAAAGCAAATATTTGACCCTTCCAGTTAGGAAAAATATTGGGATGATTTCCACTGCAGAAAACTATTCCTGTTGGGCTAGACCGGGGGTCTGCAACCCGCGGCTCCGGAGCCGCATGCGGCTCTTTGGAACCTTTGACGCGGCTCCGGGAGGTTCCCCTCATGGAAGGAGTCCCGTGGCATTTAAACTAGGACCGCGGGGGAAACTCCAGCTTGCCGCCGCCGCCGCCCTCCTCGTCTTCCTCTTCCTCCTCCTCCTCCTCCTGGTGCTGCTGCAGCCGCTGCTACCACCGCTGGTGCGCCGCCGCCTCCTTGGCCGTGGCGAAGGCTCCTGGGCCGGCCAGGGCCAGGATGGCGGTGGCAGCGGCGGTGGAGGGGTGGTGGGGGTGGCATCAGTGGCCGCCGGGGTCTCCTCCCGCCACGGGGGTCAGGGGCCGCTTAGCAGCAGCAGCAGCAAGAAGCCACGCGTGTTGGTAATCCTCCTCCTCCTCCCCCTCCTCCCGCCACTGCCGGCAGTGGAGGAGGCAGCGGCGGGGGAAGCGGGCACAATGGCCGCGCAAAAAGGGCGAGGGGAGGCGGCGGCGGCCAGGCCCAAGCTGCCGGTTGGTTCGTGGTGGTGGTGGCGGCGGCAGCGGCCTGGACGGACAAAAAGGGGGTCCGAAAGCAGAATGGAGGAGCGGACCGGAGAGATCCACGGTGGCCCAGCGCGCCACTCGCCCTCCCGCTTCTTTCAGCCTCACCCGCCCCTTCCCTCCTTCTCCTTCACAAGCCAAACTTTGCCCACACACGCACACACACCACGGCTGCAAGAAGGGTGTGTGTGTGTGTGTGTGTGTGTGTGTGTGTGTGTGTGTGTGGCATCACCCGCCCCTTCCCTCCATCTCCTTCACAAGCCAAAGTTTGCCCACACATGCACACACACCATGGCTGCAAGAAGTGTGTGTGTGTGGGGGGGAGAGGTCGCCGCTCGCCCGCTTCCAAAAAAAGGGACCAGCCGCGGGGTCGCAGGCCCGTCCTTTCAACCGCTGAGGCGGGCGCCGCTCCCTCGCCTCCGGCTGCGGGACTGTGGTGGTGGCCGCAGCAGCGCTGGTAGGCCCGGAGCACGGGTCATCGCCTCACGGAGCCTCGAACGGCGGCTGGCCCAGCGCCCGGTTGCTGAGGCGGAACAGCGAGAACGGCGGCGGCGGTTGTATATATTTGTTTTAAATGTCGCAATGGTTTTGCGGCTCCCAGGTTTTTTTTCCCGTCGGAAACGGGTCCAAGTGGCTCTTTATCTCTTAAAGGTTGCAGACCCCTGGTTAGACTATCATGTTTTTTTTAACATATCCTCAGCAATCATTGCTCAGAGGCCTTGACTGCTACATTTGGATCCCACATCAGCCTATAGTTCCACATAGTTAAGGGAGAAGAAATTGGAAATGCTACTCTTTCATACTACAACTTCCTTGTTCTCATTGTTCATACCATTAGAATGGATTATCATTCGGTCTTCCGAATTTGCGCAATGCAGGGTTAAGAATCCAGATTACTTAGATGACAGTGAAGTAAAGAAGAGTTACCAAAATGAGTTACCAACCCAGGACATTTTAACCTGAACCTTTCAGTACAATTCATCTTCCCTTGCACAATATGTACGGTAATGAAATAGGGTGAATTTAATTATATATACTGATATAGTGATGTATCAATATACATGTGTGTGTGGATGCATGCTCACAGGTACGAACACACAGACACACACAGACAAACACACACACAGCCATTCCATCTGAAATATAGGAAAGACAAACCCTAGTGAGGTCTGTAAATACTTGGATATACTGTATCATTGAATTACTGCTTACTTGGTCAGGGAGGCAAAGGTACAATTCAATTAATATCTGATTTCTTGCTGGTAAACCTGCTTATTGACTTACCTTGTTTCAGAAGAACATTATATTATAAAAGCTGGGAGTTTGTATCCTATTCAGTCCTGATTATTTAGGTATTTCCTTTGGATATTAATCACGGACATGAGAGTTGGACGCTCAGTTATGACTAAATAGTTTTTTTTTAAAAAAAATCCAATAAATAAATCAGCACTTTCTTCAGCCAAAAGTTCATCTGGAAGGGTATACTTGATCTAGAAATAAACAATGTTTAAGTCACCATTTTACATGTATAACTGAAGAATTTGGCAACACTTAGAAGCAGGTTGAACATCCGTGGAAAGGGAGGACAGAGATGACCAAAACAGAGCATGCTGATCTGCTTTCCCGTGCTAATTCAGTGGTTCCCAACCTGCGTTAGCTCAAGGGGTCCTTGGACCACAACTCCCAGAAGCTTTTACCACTAGCTGCACTGACTGGGGTTTCTGGGAGTTGCAGTCCAACAACACCCGAGTTAGCCAAGGTTGAAGACCACTGGGATTTATCTCTTCTAATGTTAACTAAGCTCTTTCCAAAGAAATACATTAAACAAAGAAGCCTTCCCCAGTTTATTAAAATCACCAAAGCTTTTGAAGTGTGCAGCTCCATGCCTATGCATCTTTAGTTTAAACTATAGAGGAGGAAAAGAGAAAGTAAATCAGTGGCACAGCAGGACTAGAACTGTGTGCTCAATTCGTTAAATACTGCAAGTCCTATCCATGTGAGCTGGGTAGTGGGTACTGAATTTACCATTTTGGAAGGATGGAAGGCTGAGTCAACCCTGGGTCATGAGCAGAATACAACAAATTCTAACCCCAGCCATATGGCGGAGCTTTCTGTGTCCCCATGTTGTCCTTT
This sequence comes from Phrynocephalus versicolor, assembly GCA_023846285.1. Lineage (NCBI taxonomy): Eukaryota > Metazoa > Chordata > Lepidosauria > Squamata > Agamidae > Phrynocephalus > Phrynocephalus versicolor. The sequence goes on along the minus strand of JAHTLZ010000010.1, from coordinate 20,513,308 downwards.
CCCCAAGTCCCACAGCCAAAATGGAACTTTATGTTTAAAAAAACCAAGCAATGGGTGGCAATGGGTGACTGGAGTGATTACAGATGTATGACAAACCTTTGTCTGAAGAAATTGGTGACCTGTTCCAATCATGTTGCACCTCCAGTGGTTTGTGGTCTTGGTTTGAAGTTGCCTCAAGGAGACCTGGCACAGACTTGGGCCATGAAACTGTGGGACTTTTATTTGAATTTTATTGCACTAATCATAAATATTGGTGCCTAAAATTGAACAAGTGCTTGTTTCCCATAGAAGCTTCTTGTTTGTTCATTTTTTTAGTGGTCTAATAAATGTATTACCTACTCTTGGATTATGTGCCTCTCTGTTTTTAGGGGCTGTGGTTTCTGTAACATGCCATGGCTAATTGCAATTAATTGACAAGGAGTCTGGTCAAGTGACCCCCAAACCACCCCAGTGCCTTGTCAATTAGCTGTAATGGGCCATGGGAAGTCATGTGAACTTTATACAAGCTCCATTAGGCTGCCAACCTACCATATTTGCATACATATCTTAATTTCTGTAAGCCTGTCCATCTGTCTATCTAGTTAACTCATTAATCCCCAAATCCTGGGACTCCTTGGTGAGGATACTAAACCCTTTTCTCTCAGAGATCCTTATTTAGCCTTTTTGAAACAGGATGAGAGTTTCTCATACTCCATGAAGAGAGTTTTAGTCTAGTTAACTAGGGCATATCTCTTGTGTTAGCTTCTTCGAGGACAGTGCTTATATACTTTTTTTTCCTGTATGGAAAAACGTTAGATTTTCCCTGAACACTTCTTACGGGCTAAGCAATCAATCAGCAGATAGGCAAAAAGGAGAAATTAACTCTAACACAGAAGGAAGCTGCCATATTGTCGAAAAAGGAACCGTCGGAACTGCTTTTGGAAATACAACAGGAGCAATTCTGTGTGAAGATTACGAAGCTTTTTACATTCCCTTTAATGTTTGTAGGTAGGAAAGGGAATAGAGAGTCACTTTAAGTCAGCTAGAAGTTGTCTGGGGTGTAATGGGAGGAGATAATCCATCCATCCATGCCAGCATGAACACGTTTTTACAATCCCCACAGAGAACGCTGATGAATAGCTGCTTTCTTACCTGGGCAGGAATGTAAGAAAATTACGCTATTCTATATTCTATTTTCTGTTTCCTTCAAGTGCTATCTTGTAGCAGTATTTGACATTTTGATGCTAGATTCTCTAACTTTGATTAGATCATTTAATTTGTGGAATGAGGGACTACATCCCCTGCATATGGCGAATTAAGCTGCCTGTTTGGGTGGATTTACAGTACAGTACAGTATTATTATTTTTAAGGGTTGGGGAAGTTTTTTTGGCTCTGCAGCAGCAAGGAGGGGTGGTGTGGGATGGGGACAAGAAGGGTCACTGACAAGCATGGCGGATCTTTGGCTGTTTGCTGAGCACTTGGCCTGAGGTCTTTGAGTCTGCCTGCAGGAGAGTCTATGGACGGTTTGCTCACTCTCCTGGAAGAAATGCAGAATCCCCCGTTACAGGGAACCAAAGCCCTGCAGGGCATCTTAGTAAAGTGAAGTGCTTGGCCTAGTGCTGCTACTTCTGCAAAGGGAATGAATGATGCTCCAGTGGTTTCTCTGGCTTTGCCCTGCTGGGAAAGTGTGGGCTTGTCTACAAATCTTGCAGTGACTTGGACAGCAAGGCCAGTCAACATAGTGCATAGAGGCTTTGGGGAACTCTAGTTCCAAAAACTAACTTTTATGAGCTCTGTCTAAAAAAGCGAGAGGGGAAAAGCAAAAGGCACCCTCGTCATTGTCCACGCTGCACTACACAAGCTTCTCTCCTGCTCAGCCCCTTGCAGCCCAAACAAGCATTGCATCTGTTAATTCTTCTCTTTATGTTTCTCTGTTGAATGAGTTTGGCTGCAAAAGGCATGGAGGACAAGACAAATGAACCTCCCCTTCCGTATGTGGTGCAACAGAGTTCTTTCTGAGGCTGCCTAGGACTGGAACTGTTGGATAGCCCAGTGGTTTTGACATCTGGCTCTGGAGCCAGAGGTTGGGAGCTTGATTCCTCACTGGGCCTCCTTGACAGGGCCTGAACCTGATGATTTATAGGATCCCTTCCAGCTTTACAGTGCTAAGGTTGCCTGGCTCTACTTTTCTTAACTTGTGGCTCAGGATGACCTTTCCAGGTGAAGGATAGCATAATAAATAACTATACAGCTGTCATCCCTTTGCGGAGGGAATTCCAAAGGTCTTTTCTGAAAACAAGAGAAATATTGTCATACATTTTCAGATAACTGCTCTTCTTTAAAAAGCACCTACTTGGAAAGGTAAATCATATCCATGACAGTTAGAGCTGTTCGGCAGTGGAATATGCTGCCACAGAGGGTGGTGGGGTCTCCTTCTGTGGAGGTTTTTTAAGCAGAGGCCGGATGGCCATCTGTCGGAAATATTGTAATGGGGTTCCTGCATGGCATGGGGTTGGACTAGATGGCCCTTGAGGTCTCTTCCAACTCTATGATTCTATGTTTCTATGAAGTGACAGAGGTTGGGATTTGAATCCCATCCTCTGCCTCCTGCGAGCAGAGCCAGCCTGTGTGGCCTGGGCCAAGTTGTTCAGTCCCAGGGTGCCCCTAGAAGAAAGGAATGGCAAACCATTTCTAGGTACCGTACTCTCTACCTAGAAAACCCTGAAAAGAGTTGTGCAAGTCCATGGCCACGTGGCCAGCATAGCTGCACAGAATACTGTTTACCTTCCTGCTTTTTACAGTGGTACCTACTTGCATTTACATGCTTTCGAACTGCTAGGTACTCAATTTACCATTTTTGGAAGGATGGAAGGCTGAGTCAACCCTGGGTCATGAGCAGAATACAACAAATTCTAACCCCGGCCTTATGACAGAGATTTCTGTGTCCCTGTGTTGCCCTTTCCCCAAGCCCCACAGCCAAAAAAGAACTTTATATTCCAAAAACAAGCAATGGGTGGCTATGGGTGGCTCGACAATTACAAATGTATGACTGTGACAAACCTTTGTCTGAAGAAATTGGTGACCTGTTCTAATCATGTTGCACCTCCAGTGGTTTGTGGTCTTGATTTGAAGTTGCTTCAAGCAGACCTGGCACAGACTTGTGCCGTGAAACTGTGGGACTTTTATTTGAATTTTATTTCACTAATCATAAATAATATATTGGTGCCAAAGACCCAATGTTGTGCAAGTCCATGGCCACGTGGCCAGTATGGCTGCACAGAATACTGTTTCCCTTCCTGCTTTTTACAGTGGTACCTATTTATCTTTCGAACTGCTAGGTTGGCAGGAGCTGGAGTTAACAGCGGGAGTTCACTCCACTGTGTGGCACCTGGGATTCAAACTGCCGAGCTGCTGACTTTGCAGCCGACTGTTTCAGCACTCTAGTCTGCTGAGCCACCACACTCAATTTATAATTTAGGAGTGACCTGATAGCACACAGTTACATGGAAAAGCAGTGAGCCATAGAGACAGAATTTTAGCTTCTCTGATTATAGAGTAATACCTTGGTTTATGAGCATAATTCATTCCAGGAACTTGCTTGTAAACCAAAACAATCTTATAACAAAGCAAATTTTCCCATAAGAAATATCAGAAGCTCAGATGGTTTGTTCTGGGCTCCCACAGGCTGCATACTGTACACACAAAATGCCAAAATTCACAAAAGAAGTTGGCTAGAAGTCCACATCCACAACATTGTTTAGGTGCAGAATCTGCTCTGCTTGGGAATAACAACTGGATTTTTCTCTGTGTTTTTAATGTGACAATAATAAAGTGTAATTTGTAGCCCTATAATAATAATAAACTTCTTATACACACTTTACTAGCTGCTCCATGACTAGAATTGTTTTGAATTAGGAAGGATGTTTAAAACAAATTAAATAAAAATAAAAATATAAAGAAATATAAAACCCTAACCTGCACTCCCCTTTGAAAATGTTCCTGGCTGGTGCAAGGGAGACTGCTATTCCCCTTTCCTCCCTCTGCTTTGGAGGCTGCTAGAGATGAAACATTCCAGACAATTGCTCACAATCCAGTGTGTGGGGGAGAGCCACAATTAGCTCACTTGTGATCTTGTGACTTGCTCCAATACATGTATATCAAGACATTGCTTGTTGATCAAGGCAAAATTTAGAAGAAATGTTTGCTTGTCTTGCAAAATGCTCTTAAACCAAGTCACTCTTAAACCAAGGTATTACTGTACATAGCCTCCCTACAGAGCTCAGGGTGCCCATCCTGCTGTCCCTGTTCTTCTTCTGACTTCATAATTAGGCCACCAGGGCTGTATGGTTCTGTGTCTGATTAATAGGGTTGTGTCCTCCACTTCTCTACAAATGAGGCCATCTTTCCTGTTCCTGTAGGTACTTGGCCTACTTGAGCAAGTTGTTGTTGCTGTTATTGTTGTTGTTGATTATGATGATGATGGTGGTGGTGGTGGTGATGATGATGATGATAATGTTAAATCAAGCTACAAGATAAGCTATTTGTCACAAAGGCAGAGGCAATCTATTATACTGGAAAGAAAATCAATTTTGAAGTCAACTGGTAAGTGGCAAAAGGTATCTGAAACCCCCTACCCCAGGCATGTCCAAAGTTCAGCCCTCCAGATGTTTTTGACTGTAACACCCACAGTCCTTTGCCATTGGCAATCTAAGCTTAACATTCTGGGAGTTGTGGTCCAAAACATCAGGAGGGCCGAAGTTTGGACATGTCTGCCTTACCCTCTTCAAGAACCTCAGTTGACATAGTTAACCTAGTTACCAGATCAGTATGGCATACATTGAAATCTTCATACTGTTTAGTATGTTGTACAACTCCACATTCTGATGCTGCTCTTGGTGCCATTATGTCAATTTAGGGTGAGCTCTTTCAGCCAATAGCATGCAATTCCTTGTTGGCATGCAGAAGATGTGTTGGGCTATAATTCTAACATACCGAGGGATCTGGGAATGATGAGAGTTATAGCCCAGCACATCTGGAGGGTACCATGGTTGGCAACGTTGGCATGTTATATAAACCCATGACATTCAGAAGTGATTAAGAGTCTGGCTGTTGCAAACCCTACCAACATATTTGTTTTTCTCTTAGATTAGCCCAACACATTGACAAGCTTGGGGACGTTAAGAGCAAAAATTTAGAGAATAATTTGGTGAGACATTTGTTTTTCTGGAGTTCTAATGTGTCCCATATCCTTAGCATGTTCCAGCTTTTGTTTTTGTAAGCCCAATAAATGTTTAAAAAGGCATATTAATTATGAATATACTGTCCCAAATGCTCTAAATGGATGACGTGCCTGTGGAGTATGTCATGCAACAAATATAGCTATGTGCTTTGGAATATCAGTGTAACAACAGCAAAAAACCAACCACACTTGGGCCCCTGTGTGTGAAAGAAAATTCTGCTTATCGGCCATAACACTTCTTGATGCGTCACACATCTTTAGCTTCTTCCAGTTCCCTGCTCCCCACTGGATTCCATTAAACAAAGAAGCAAACGGCTCTCTTGGTTCCCAGCACGGTGCTTTCCCCTCTATTTTGACTAAGCTTTGCATTAATATTATTTTATACATCAGGCCAGAATGGAAGTTGGTGTATGTGTGATGCAGCTATTCGAGGAGTGGTGATCTCTGCATTTCATTTGCAGTTCAGCTGGAAAGATCTCGTTTCCACAGACACCCACACACAGACGCAGAGGGAGGGAGAACCTCATGAAGAGGAGGGGCCGACTGAGGAGAAGAAGAAATGGGGGGGGGGGGAGAAGATAGGCAAAGACAGAAATTAAGGGGAGAGGACAGGGAAAGCTGGGCTCAGGTGGGGTCAATATGCAGGGCTCTTTCTTATCACTTGAGGTGCCAAGGAGGCAGGAGAGATGGTGGGAAGGGGGTGCCGACTGCCGAGGACTCACAGCCAATTCATTAAAACTCACACAGCTTCTCAAAGTGAACAGCAAAAGCTGCTACATTCGGGCATGGCTCCGATACGAGAGAACAACTGACGAGTCAGATGTAACACATGCCTCGTGGAGGGGAAAGGAGGAATATGTTGCATTAGTAAATACAGACTGCATTCTAGAAGCATAAATATATATTTCTTGGCAATCACAAGAAATCCTTCTCTCAGTCCGAAGACTGTTAAACTAGGTGGAAGGGAGAATCCTATATTTGTATAACCTGACCCATTTTCGGTTTTCCCCTTCCTCCAGTCTAAGGCCGCTACCATATAGGCTAGTGTTATGTTCCATCTGTGTTTTGGCTATTTTTAAGGAGGTGGGCTTCCCGCGCTGACTTTCGAGGGAGATGAAGGATTCTCAGATTTCTCAGCATTCGACTTTGTGTCTGACTGCATGGCCAAAAATCTGTTACTGGTCTGTTGCAGAAATGCCATTACTGGTTTTAGTACCCCTGGCCACGAGTGAGTCATTAAGGCCAACAGAATTCTCTTTATATAAGAGATAAAATAAGAGACAAGAAACTGAACACACTTAAGCATCCCAGGTTGCTTCCAGAAGTGATTTATTTACTGATTCCCTCACATGTATGGGTGAAACAATTAAAACACTGGAGATATTAGGTCCAGTGATGTTCTTCCATTGAGCACAGAACAGGTTCTGTGAATCAAGGACACATACAGCTGAATAATGTGTCTCCCACAGCTTTTCTCTTGCCAAGTCTACAATTTAGATTTTGTAGGCTGCAGAGGATACCACTAGGACAGCACTCAGTTCTCTATAGGCTGCTTTCACACGACCACTAAAATCCACAGTAAACTTTCATCCGGATCACCCCCCCTCCTCCTGGAGTGGTCACATGATTGCTGTCGTGGATCGGATGTTCCCATGGTCGCGTTTTGAAAATCCGTAACTGTTCTGATCTCCTGACTGAGAACCATAGCAAAGACACCATAACGGGGGGCGAAAAGGTTTTGGTGCTGATTTTCTGTGTTCTCACAGACTTGAGTAACAGTTTAAAATCTGCATCGGAAGAGCGACAAGGATTTTGCCACCTCGAGACCAGTTACTTGCAAAATGCGCTGGGTCACGCTTAAGTGGGAGTGGTCACACTTTATTATTGTTTTTTAAAGTCTGCTGCTCATGGGAAAATGATTCTATGCTTTGCATCTGCGAGCCCTTTGCAGCGGATTTTATTGGTTGTGTGAAAGCAGCCTATATTCATCAGTGGAAAGACGTGGAGGTGGGCAGAAAAACACAAGTCACTTTTTCACTTAGTTATCCGCTATTGGGGCTGGGGAGGAGACTCCTAAAGATTTTGTTTGATAACTAAAGTCTTGCTGGATTGATAGTGGTACAACAAGTGGAGGAGGAGATGAGATTCTCCTACCCCGCCTCAATTTATTAAACCAATTAATTAATTAAACAATGTAATTAAATTGCAGAAATGTTTAGATTTGGTGTCTATGTCCTCTTGGGAAAGCTTTCTGTTTTAAAGTTGTGTCATGTATTGCATGGTGTGTCTTATTATGGTTTATAAAATAATTATATTTTGGTGCTTAGTTTTTCTAGAGGCAAAATTCTGATCCAGATTATCCCTGGGTTTTTAAACTATGTCATAGCACTGTCATGTACTTACTAGAACAGTGTTGATGGACCTATGGCATGGGTGCCAAAGGTGGCACTCGGAGCTCTTTCTGTGGGCACCCAACATCGCCCTTTCACAGCCACCTGTATTCAGGTTATTGTTGTATTGGCACTTTGCAAAAGAATCACAGTTTGGGCACTTGAACTCTAAAAGGTTCGCCATCACTATGCCAGAACCTCCATAGGAAGGAAAATCCAGATGATAAATCCTATATTTTCCTGCCACATGAGAAAGCTCTGGGATCTGGAGAAGTTGCCAGAATCTGGAGTTCAAATACTTGGCAGAGGTGAGAACAAGGGGCGACCTTTTAATTAGAACAACAGTGTGCAACAGAGCTTAAAACATCGTGTCCCAAGGAAGGACAGAAGGCCCTGTTAAACAGTCACAGGTGGCCCCTCCTAGGAAACTGAAGCTACCTGAGATCCCATCGACAAGCGGCGGGTGCCGTTCCCCAGAGAGGCTTGGTCTGGTTAGACTGCATGGCCCGCTCAGGGGCTCCATCTGTACTCTAGTCTGTGTTGGGAAATGACTCCAGAGACCAAAAGACCACCTGCCTTCCCTCGGGCTTTGAAAAGCAGAAACTAATGAGGGCTTCACCTGGCAGGCAGGGATGTTGGATCGTTGCAGCCGGGTGTGCCAGAGGAATATGCTGCCGCAGCGGCATAGAATAGACCAGTTCTTCCCTCTCTCCTATTTACCTGCCCCCATTTCCCCACTGACTGTGCGGTGGAGGCTGTTCTGTTTCAAAGCACGGCAGACACAGCCCTTTCTCCTACCTTCTACAACACACATCCTCTGATCCTTCCTCTTCGTGGTTCTCTTGACCCCCCCCCCATCCCCACCCCAGAGTTGCCTGTCTTTCTCTGGAACTGGTTAGAGAGCAAGGCGTGGTACCTCAAAGCCAACCAGTTTTCTGAGACGTTGAAATCAGAAGCCTGAAGAAACAAATAAGAGTTTTAGTGGGATCTGTCTGACATGACCCTTTCTATTTCCTCTCTGCATGGAAATGTTGTTTTTCTTGGTCCAGGTATCCAGTGATTCAGCTCTCCTCCTCTCCCAGCCTCAGCCCTGCTCGCCTGCCTTCCACCCTGTCCAGAACGATCTGCCTTTCAGAACCCTTCAAGTCACTAATATGGAGAAAGAGAGAGAAGAGAGAGAGAGAGAGAGAGAGAGAGAGAGAGAGAGAGAGTCAGTCTATAGCAATTGCTGAGGGACACTTTCCAGCACAAATCTGTCTCTGTGTTAGCAAGAGGTCATTTTTCGTGTAATGGTTTTTGCCTATTTTAAAACTGCATCATATTTGTGGCACTGAGGGCTGCCTGGAAGAGTGGGAGAGGTGTGGAATTTCTTTAAAATGGAACCACAACTAGGGTGGTTGGCTTCAGCTCTCCGGTGATTCTGGAGGCATCCAGTGTTCCTTCCAGTCTTTCTCAAATGAAACGCAGGAGTTTTGTGGTATATATAGGAAATGTGCTTGGCCATAAAACCATGGGGCAGAGAATAGCTCTCTGCCAGTTGAAGTGAGTATTGTACACATGTGAGGTGTATGTGAACGCTTCTGTAAGACTTTCATAAAGGATATTTTGACCCTCTTTGTCACAGCAATACAAAAACATTTTGCTGTTTGCATCTCTATTTCCAGTGGCAGTTAATGTACTTCAGTGTATAGGTGTATTACATTTAGCAATATAACACACCTGTCCAACAGGTAGACCGGGGGCTACCAGTAGCCCACGAAGGGTTCAAAAGTAGCCCTCTGGCCATGAATAAAAAAAAGTGAGGGGATAAGTTCTCTACCCCTCCATCCCCCATCCCTAGGACCACCACTGCCCCAGCAAAGTTCTTGGTCTACCAGCCCACTGTCTCAGCCAAGCGGGGCAGTTCAAGGGCCATGGCGCATTGAAATCTGTTCCCTCCAGAACAGATTAATTGGTTTTCCATGCATTCCTATGGGAAACTGCTGCTCTACTTACAAAAGTTTTTACTTATGAGCATGTGCTCGGAACGGATAAAATTCGTAAGTAGAGGTTTTAGTGTAGTAGCCCTCAGGCACTTTGGGCTGGAAAAAGTAGACCTTGACCTGTGCAAAGTTGGACAGCCCTGCAATATAACATTAAGATACTTTGCAAGCGTAGGTACCATAAAACCTCTTTAAGCAGACGTATACGCGTCTTCTCTGTGGTGGGCCCCTTGCATTGGAATCATCTCCCCAGTGAGCTGTGCCTGACAGAGTCCCTGCCCACCTTCAAGAAGGGCTTGAAGACCCATCTCTTCAGGGAGGCATTTGGCAACCTTTCCAGTTAGTTAGATTTTTTTTCTCCCCCCCCCCGCCTTTTATGCTTGGGTCTTGCCGCCCTCTTGCCCCCCTGCATTAATCATGCTTGGGTCTTGTCTTTTTGACTGTGTTTTTTATTCTGTTTTTATTGTTGTAAGCCGCCCAGAGTTCCCTCTGTGGGAAGATGGGTGGGATACAAGACTAATAAATAAATAAATAAATAAATAAATAAATAAATAAATAAATAAATAAATAAATAATCAAGCTGGGCCTGACTTAAATGCGTTCAAGTTAAGTGAAATATTCAGTGAGTGGTTTTTACCATTGCTCTTCATAACTTTCTTTCTTTCTTTCTTTCTTTCTTTCTTTCTTTCTTTCTTAACTTTTATTGCTTTACTCTCTTGTAATAGCAGGTCCATGGCTCCTTTTAGGGAGTCAGTCCATCATGTATTTATTTGGTCTTCCTCTTTTCTTTCTGCCTTCCAACTTTCCCAGCATTAACTGTCTTTTTCAGAGAATATTGCCTTCTTATGAAAGGCCCAAAGTGAGACAGTCTCAATTTCAGTATTTTCGTCTCCAGAGATAGTTCAGGCTCAATTTGATCTAGGGACCACTTGTCTTATCTTTCCAGCAGCCCTCCTTTATCTAAATGTAGACTGACTTTGGGGGTAATATGATCTGTGTACAGTTTGAACGGATAAGGGGCTAAAATGCACCCTTGTTTGGCAGCTATGCCTATAGGAAACCATTCTGTCTCTCCTTGCTTTCTCCTAACTGCAGCTTCTTGTCCACAATTCAAGTTATGCATCAGGACAACTGAGACCCAGTCATTTATCTCAGAACAACTCACAGTTTCTCATGGTCTATACAGTGAAAGGCTGTGTTGCAGTCTAGAAAACAGACTGATCTTCTGAAATTCTTTGGTGTCTCCAGTAGCCAGCAGATGTCTGCATTGCAATACTATTTCAAGTAGCATTCCTTTTCAGAATCCAGCAGGCACTTCTCACTCCATATAAGTCAAAAGCCTTTGCTGTAACACCTGAAGAATTACTTGGCTTGCATGAGAACAGAAAGCCACAGTCCTGCACTCCTTGGCTTCTCCTTCCTTAGGGACTGGAATGTACTGCATAATGAACATTTCCAGTCTGTGGTCCAGTGTTTTGTTTTCCATTTTTGTTGACATGTTCTAGTTAGGATTTTGACAGAGTCAGTGTCTGTGGGCTGAAACAAGTCTATGGATATTCCATTTTATTTCTTCTCAGTGCTTTCTAAGCAGCTTTCAATTCACTTTCTATAACTGCAGGTTCTTCACCATAGGATTCCTCTTCAGAGGAGTCTGTCATCCTTTTGTCCCTTCTGTATGGGTCTTAAGAACGTTTTTACCTACTCTTGAGTTTCTCCTGGTCAGATAGTGTTCTTCCCTGTCAGTCATTCAGCATTTTTAGTCTAAATTTCCCTTTGATTTCTTGGGTCTTCTGGGAGAAAGCTTTTGTTTTCCCTCATTTGTTGTCATCCTCTATTTCTTTGCACGGGTTGTAGTAGTAGTTCTCTGACTCTGTGTTACCATTGCTGGAAAACTGCTTTCAGGGTTCTCACCCTTCTTCTGTCACTTTTTACTTTTGCTTCTTATTTATCCTTTGCAATTTTAAGTGTGTTTTTCCCCATGAACCATCTAGGTTTTCTTTTCACCACAGGAATTTTCTTTTGGCTTTCTTCCCCAAGAATGTATTTGATTTCACTCTACAGTTCTGGTTCACAGTCAGCTGAGTTTAGTAGAGTAAACCTCTTCTTTACGTGGACTTTAAATTAATCAGGAATGTTGTTTAGACTATATTTTGGCACTACAATTCTTTTAGTGTTCTTTTTCAGCTTTAATCTAATATTGGATATTAAGAGTTCACGGGCAGCACCACAATCAGCTCATTGTCCTGTTTTGGCTGTCAGAATACAGCTTCTCTACCTCCTGCTTCCAGCTACACAATTTGGTTTCTATATTGACCATATAGCGATGTCCATGTGTACAGCCGTCTCTGCACTTGAAGCATTTATTTGCAATATATGGGTTGTTGGTTTCGCATAAATGTATGAGTCATTCTCCTACTTTATTTCTCTCCCCTAGGCCAAATTTTAAAGCACATTTTGTTCTGTTTTGTTTCCTCCTTTTGTGTTCCAGTCACCTATGAACGTTCAATTAAGTAAGTATGTCCACGTTAGCCAGGTTTCAAGAGTCAAGGTCTGGGAGGTTAGCAAATTTAAAGATGCCCTGTTGTCTATAAGGTGCCTACCAAAATTCATTTAGTAAGAGTATTTTTGGGATGAATTCAGATTTCATGCAGAGCACAGAGCTTGGAAATGTTACTTGCCAGGACAGAGTACAAGTCCCAGAATCACCCACCAATATAACTACTGCCCAGGTTGGTTGGGGAATTATGCGAGCTGCAGCCCCCTCAAAATGGAGTAATTTATTCAAGTGCCGGAAGGGTGCTGGTAGACATGCACTTAACTACCGTACTTATCAAGCCAGTGTCAATGCTGTTCTGTAATGAAATAAAAACCAAAGTCTTCACTGGTTAAGGATAGCAGTTGATTTCTTCTCTGTTTATCTGTGTGCAGTATTTTTAAATGTTTGCTACCCTAAGAAATATATGTTTGATTCTGCTGCCAAGAACATGGCAGAAGCAGGATTTCTAATTATATGTCCAGAAGCTTGTGGGTGAACCACCAGCAGCATCCCACTTCTTGATGCGAGCTGAGTCTTTACAGATATTAGGATGCAGGATGTGTGAAATAAATGGCAGCCAAGGGAGTTAATGTTGACTTGAGTATGCCATGGGGTCATTCTCATTATGCTCATCATTTCTCTTTTGGATTCAGCTGAGACAGAGAAAGAGAGAGGGAGAGCCATGTTTGGCAGATTCCTAGCCACTTTCCTTGTCCTGAAATAGAAGCAGGTAGGGGATCTGCTAAGAAGAGACAGGAAAACGTCAACATAAACATACATAGACAACCTTATGTTTTTCAACTTGGGTCAGTAGCATACCTCTGCCTCTATCTTGACTTGGGGTCCCTGATAATATTAGTTCATGTGCTGGTAATCTTGAAGATTGACTATTGCAATGATATCTACATGGGGCTGCTCTTGAAGACAGTTCTGAAGCTACTACAGGCGTCAAAGGCAGCACCAGGCTGGTTTCAGGGACATCAAAATGCAATCATGTCACCTCTCTCCTGGTCCTTCGTACTGGCTCTCTCAGATCAACATCCAGAGGCGTAGCTAGAGTTTGGAGCGCCTGGGGACAAAGTCGGTTTTTGCGCCCTCTCCTCCCCACAACCATGTCTCACCCACCCAGCAGTGGGGGAGAGGCAGGTGGATTATCTGCGCCCACTTTACTTGCACTTGCAATGTTTTCCTGCACTCCAGCCAGAGAGGGGAACCTCTCAACAAGCGTCAGTCATACAATCCTCATGCTCTCTCGCTCTCTCGCTCTCTCCTTTTATTCGAAGCCAGGTACTCCTTATTTACAGACCTGGTGTCCTCTCCTCGCTTCACGGGGAGGCATTTTCCCCCCTGAGTGCAAGTCGCTCCCTTTTGATCCCGGTGAACGTGAGAGCAAGAGAGAGAGAGAGAGAGCCACCGGGAGAAGGGCACCAGGTGGGGGGAGACAGACAGAGGTCAGCACCCCCCAGATTGCTATGCTCACGGGGCAAATACACCCATCCTCCCCCCCTAGATATGCCCCTGTCAACATCCCATCCCATTTTCACCACCCAATATTTGATGCTGTGGGCAGCCACCTCACGGAAGGCCTGGAAGCCTACAGCAAGGAACTGGGCCTCCTCAGTGGTGGCTGTCTCTCTGTGGAATTCTCTGCTGGTGGAGGTGTGTCTGACACCCACCTTACTAGGATTTAGACAAGAATTAAATACAGTGGTACCTTGTATAAAGGAATTAATTTGTTCCAAATGAAATTCTGTTAAGCAAATTTTCATTTATACAAATTTCCCATAGGAATGCATTGAAAACAGAGTAATCCCTAATCACGACCATTTTTATGTTGTACAGATTCGCCACAGAGGCAATTCTGTTAAGCAAATTTCCCCTATCTCCAGAATTGTTTATGTTGTACAGATTTTATGCTATACAAACTGTTTGTTATACAAGGGTCCACTGTACATGGCTTTTTACTTAGGCTTTGAAAACTTTCTCTCAATTGAACTGAATTGAACTGAATTGACTCTTTCGTTATGTTATTGTGCTACAGTATGTTTGTTGTTTGACTGATGCTTCTGTTCCAACTATCTTAGGAGTTAGATGTGTCCTTCAAGATGCCAGTGGTGTTATTGGGGTAGGGGGCTATCTCTGTTTGTTTGTTGCTTTTAATTTACGTTTTGTTCTTAATTGTTATGCGCATCTTTGTGGTAAGCCACCCAGAGTAGGGGTTTGCTGCTAGATGGGTAGGGTAGAAATTTAAATAAATAAATAAGTGGACCTGAGTAATGTGGTCTTCTGTTTATGCGGTCTGTTCTCTTTCCCATTCTAGTTAGGTACATTGCATTGCACTTCCTTTTCCCTCCTCTCTTCTTTCGCCTCCCACCCATTTATAGATGCCTGAGCAGGTGGCTGGTTGGGTTTGGTCAGCAGAACAGAGACCAGGGCAGCACAAACTGGGCCACAGTTACCAGTGCTGTAGTAATATTCTGCTGGGATTGCTTGTCTATGTGGGTTGCCTTTGAATGCTGCTTGAGAACAGTGATGGGTCCATAACTGTCTGGACCTGTACATATGAAGTGAATGTTAATACTCCCCCAAACAGAGATGCTGACTCTTGGTTTGGTTTTGAGCAAAATTGTAGGGGTTTGGATTGCTCAAACACCTTCTTGTCTCATATGGTCTTGTCTCCATTCATGTATCTCTGCTCCATGGTCTCTTTCTTGAGGTGGGTGATAACTTGGCAGTCACACCCCAACTTTGGAATCAGCTTCCTCTAGCTATCTGCCTGGCCTCCTTGCTGGCAATTTTAAAAAAAAGCTTTTTTAAAATCTTGTCTGTTTCAACAGGCATTTTATTGTGATACACCAATGATGAAACTAGCAGCCAGTAAGATCACAAGGCCGCTATTATAAATGCTTAAATGTTTTAATGTTGCAGTGTTTTAAGATGATTTATTGTGTTGTATTTGTTTTTATGCTAGTATTGATATTTTATGGTTAGATGTTCTGCTTATTGTTTTGCCTGTGGTTTTGTTGTAAACCATCCAGAGTGGCCTCTAGTTAGCTGGGCAGCATATCAATTAAATAAATGCATATAAATTAATTAATAACTGGCTGGGCATGGAACTTTTCTGGTTCTGGATTTTTTTTTTTCTAGAATGGCCTAATGATATATGCTTTGGCAACAGATGAAAACCCTTTTATAAGTTCTGGCATTTTTTTTTGGAGTTTGTTTTTAATGCTGGAATACTGCTGCCTGCTTTTTCATTTTAATGTTTTATTGTTACTTCACTGGTTTCTATTGTCTTATATATTTTGTACACCACTCGGGAATCATTTGGGATTAAAGAGCAGGATATCAGGTTCCTTAAATAAAATAAAAGCAGAACGTATGGCTGTTTGTTTCAGACAACACTCCGAGGCCATTCCCGACAGATCAAGTAGGCTCATTGGTTTAGAGCCCATTCTGCCATCCCCAAAGGTCCCAGCTGGCTGTCTCCTAAATTTTTGGGGGGAGCCTGACGTTTGGCCAAAAGTAAGGCTGAGCATTACTATGCACCATCAACAAGGAAAGTTGAATTAGCTTAGTGCAGAAGGATGGCCCTTGAGCACAGCTCCTGTTAGCTGGCTGGAGGTTGAAAAACAACACAGAGTGAATCTCAGTAGCAAAATAATAAGACTTTATTGCCTTCGAAAGGGGAGAGTCACCAGTACACAGTACAGTATATGTGCAAAGTGGCTCTCTCCAAATAGCCAGACAATTGCTCTTTTATAGTTCCGTCTAGCGTTCCGCAGCACAAAGGGTGTGCCTGCAGATTAGGCCAACTGAACTATGCTTCATCTGAATGAGACTATATAGAGGCTCTTTCTGCTATAGAGTACCAAGTTCAGGGTCATTATTTGACTACAGCTCCCATCATCCCTCATGGTTTAGGCTGCCTAAGGTTGATAAGTGTTGGAGTCTAGATAACATCTGGAAGGACACGTGTCTCTCCCCTCTCACGAATTAGGTAACTCTGGTGCAGTTGCTGCACTAGACTTTTTTAAGCCATGCGCCTGCTGAGAGGTTTCTGGGAGATCAAGCAGAGCCAGTAGTCCAGACAGGTAATCTGGAAGTGAGTCATGGCAACTGGACTTCTTTTCTAGTGAGATCAAAATGCTTCGCTACTCATCCAAGCAGATTTGTTAGTGTGAGGAAAGGTAGTGGAGAGGCCTCCAATTTATAGTTCACCTCGATTTCACATCACCCTGGTCTGAATAGGCTCATTAAGTGGACAGTGGCTTGAATAGACTCATTAGGTGGACAATGGCAGACAGATTGTGCCTGAGTCCCCCACCTCTGTTGAGAGAGGGATTTGCCTCTTATCATGCTGACCTTTCATTGATCCCCAGACAAATCAGAAGCACTTCAAACCTCCACCAGGAAGGCCACAGCTAACAACCCATACTTAATGGGTGTTGGGAAGGTTTGCATAGGTGGGCCTTTCACACAACCCAGGCAATGGTACATCTAATGAGCCTATTCAGGCCATTGTCCACCCAATGAGTCTGTTCAGACCGGGGTGATGTGAAACCAAGCTGAACTATAAATTGGAAGCCTCACCACTAACTTTCCTCAGACTGACAAAGCTACTTGGATGAGCAGGAAAATGTTTCAGTCCCACAAGAAAAGAAGTCCAGTTGCCATGAGTCAACTTCCATATAACCTCACCTTGGTGACTGAGAATCTTCACAGGCATCCAGACAGGTAACTTCTGTGAGCTCTGCCCAGGAAAAACATTATGGAAGGTGCCACATTTGGTTTCTCATTTTTGTCCCAGTATGATGGGCATTTTGCTTTTATGAGAAGAGGGATGTTGCAAAATATATTCAGAAGAAGCTAGTATCAATTCCAAATGTGGTGTTGCAGAAAGAAAAAAAAGGGAGGATAGATTTGAATTTGCTGTATGCCATGAAAATCACTTACGATGTGTGTTTGCTGGTGGTGGTGGTGGGGAACCCTGCTCCTAAAATATCTCACCTACCTTAAAAGCCTTGTTAGGGCCAGTCCATGTTGGTTGACTTAACAGCACAGTGTTTTCAGAGAGAGAGAGAGAGAGAGAAAGAGAGAGAGAGAGAGAGAGAGAGAGAGAGAGTCTTTGTTGACCTTTTGGAGCTGGCTATTAAAGTTAGCCTGTGTGTATATGTGTGAGAAATAGGCCCTTTTGCGGGAGAAAGAAGCCTGTCCTTTCCGAGGAGGTATGCTGTTATCCCATTTAAAATGCTTTGCATGCAAATGTGGTGGGTAGCTACAGTTAATTGGCTATTATAAAAGTGGTTGTGATCTGGAAAAAAGTTGAGAACCACTGGCTTTGACCAATTTGCTTCTCTTCTGACAACACCTGTTTTGTTTTGAAGGTCTCTGACTATCCCCTCAGCAGCCCACTGATTTGGCTTAAGACAGGCCTGCTCAAAGTCCGGCCCGGGGGCCAAATCCGGCCTGTCAGGCAATTCTGAGTGGCCTGTGGCTGGCCGGCTGCCCCGCCCCTCCCTCCCCCTCCTTTGCCCCATTTTTTTTAAAATTAAAAATTCTTCCGCCAAAACTGACACCGCTGGGAAGCTTGAGGGGCTGGGTGGGCTGGCCGGCTGGTGAGCAGAAGCTTGTGGGGCTGGGTGGGTGGGCGAGGGGGCGGGCCACCAGCACCAGCACCGCCGGGAAGCATGAGGGGCTGGGTACACACAGGGGGGTGGCGCATAGGCGGCCCACCACCACCGGCAACACCAGGAACCTTGTGAAGCTCGGCGTGCGCGTAGAGCGGCACATGGGCAGGCCACTGCCACCGGCACCACTGGGAACCTTGTGAAGCTTGGCGTGCGCGCACAGGGTGGCACACAGGCGGGCCACCACTGCCGGCATAGCCGGAAACAATGTGAGGTTGGGCGCATGTGCGGGGAAGTGATCGGGTAGGCCGTGCCACCGGCACCGCTGGGAAGCTTGGGCGGCTTGGCGGACGGGCGGTCTGCTGCCACCGGCACCACAGGGAAATGTGTGGGGGTGGGCAGGCCAGCGGGCCTCTGCCACTGCCAAGGAGTTTTGGGGTGGGCTGGCGGGCGAGCCATCGCCACCGCTGGGGAGCTTGGGGGGTGCAAGGTCACACAGATCGCCTCTTTCAAGGGGCGACCTGTGGCCACGGCTCTCTGTGCTTCCTTTGGTCCCCAGCTTCCTTCTTTCCTCCCTCCCTTGGTCCCCACCTCCCTCCCTCCCTCCCTTCCTTGTCCCCCCTTCCTTCCTCTCTGGTTTCTACCTCCCTCCCTCCCTCCCTTGGTCCCCACCTTCCTTCCTGTCAGTGGGGTTGCAAGGGGCCAGTGGGTGGGGCTTATGAGAGTGGGTGGGGCTTGCAGTGGGGTGGCAGGGTTGGGGAGCAACCGGCCCCTGACACATTCTCAGCCACCAAATCTGGCCCTCCTTACAAAAAGTTTGGGCACCCCTGGTTTAAGACCTTCCTCGGAAGCAGATTGCACATCGTAGCTCGTCCTGCCTGCTCCTTATATAAAAATCTGCTCATCTCAAAATTACTGTGTTTAAATAGGTTATATCATTAGTCAACTGAGGGTAGAATTTGCCATTACCTTATTACAAAGCAAATTTGATCCCAGAAAAGAGGCTAGGTTTCAGAGTAATGTCTCTAGAGTCCTAAAATAGTTAATGGAAAATGACTTACGTAATTATCTTATAGAATTCTATAAACAGGGGACATAACCTATCCTCTCATTGCTTGGGGAGTTTTTTTGCAACCTGATGAAAGAGTGATCATTTATTATTTCATTTTATCCAAGGATATTGTCAGCAAACAGCACATTAAGCTTTGATAAAGAACAAACATGTTTACATTCCAACAGGCTCAAGCCAGTACCAGGGAAGAATAGCAGAAACTGAAGGCCCTTCACATACACAGTCAATATTATCTATGCCTCACAAAGGGTCCATTATATATTCCATCATGATCTGGCCAACATAGGTTAAGAGTTTCATTTACTATTATCCTATTATCTGGTTTCTCCAAATTGCTGCTGAATCAAAGTCCCACTCCCAACATTTGAGAAAGTTACCTGCTTAGACTGCAACTCCCAGAAGCCCACAGTCCACATGGCCAGTCAGATTCCTTGGAAAACTCCAGTGTCCCATCAGTCCAGCTACCCCTTCGTTATGCTCCCACCAACCTCCGCAAAATCCGCTTCCTTCTCCATTATTTTTTCATTTTGTTAGATCTTATCTGAAATTTTTTTGAAAGACTTGTCCAGAAGCTCTTCCTTTGCCTTGGGAATAGTGTTTCCAAATGTACTTGCTAAACTGTTTGTTTAGCTGGTTCTTCTCCCCCTGTTTTTCATAAAATGAAAATTCCTGGCAGTGAGGATGTGCTTTTGTGATTGGAATTTTTGGTTTGCAAAATAATTTTTGTGTTGTTTAGTTGTCAAACAACAACCCTGCACCCAGTCTTCTGAAATGTCATTGGCTTCAAATGATTCTTGGTACCCTACATTACCCTGATTTATTTCTTTGATTTACTGAACTTATGTGGCCTACCACTGCTGCAGACACTACCAATGGCATATTGACACAACTTCATCAACATATCTATAGTCAGAGGCTGGGGTCTCCAAAAACAGTAGGTTCCTCCACCTCATAAAGCCATTTTTCACTGCAGCACCAATGCACGTTTCCCTGCCTCTACTCCAGTTCCACACATCCTTTGAGTCAGTGGTAATAAGTGAGTAGAATCTTCAGGGGCACACACAATGTATCTTTTGATAGCAGGTGTGCAGACAAGCAGTCAGTGGATAGTCCTTGAAACAGAGTGCTGAACTAGGGAAGTCAATTGCCTTGCTTGACCAAGACATGGCATCTGGGCCCCAAATACACAATCATCTCTTCTCCTCTCAATCCACACAGTTTTGCGTCTGGAGCATCTTCTGTTATGGAAAACACACAGAGAAAGTTGAAAGACAAGTGACTTTTCTAAGGCCATAAACTGACCAAAAGGCAGAGCTGGGAGGTGGTTTCTCAAGAGTGACCGTCAATTTTGCTCTTCCAAATGTTTTCCCCATACAAGGCTAACTTATCTCTCAGATCCCTTAAACCCACTCTCCTAATTAATTTCCAAATAGGGAATAATTCTTATTATTCACCAGGTTCCCACAAACTAATTTGATCTTCTGTCTGCTTCCCTGCCCACAACACAAGATGTGTTTCCACTAGGGGGGTTTAAAAACTTTGTCTTCCTTTTGCACAGACACTGTAGGCCAGCAATTTGATTTCTTCTACCCTGGGTTTTTGTTACCCAACTCAACCTCCACCTGATGTGAATGAGGAAGGGGAAAGATACTTTCAGCTCATAATGCGTAGGCTTGATGTTTCCATCTAAAGAGTTGTTCAACAAATAATAATGATAAACCTTCCATTCCCTCTCTTCCCCCAGTCCCACCGAGAGCAACCTGACATTGTTCTGTCTCCATGTTAAATAGGTAGAACTACTGAGATCAGGGGTATCTAATGGACTGGGACCAAGGGGAGACTTCACGCCAAGCTTTCAGAGGGATCCTCCCCAGTCCCCGCTGCTCTAGTTATGAGCTCGAGAGACACATAATGTGAAGAATCACAGTGGACAACTGTAACTCAGTCAGCAGCTCACCCATGAGTGGACTTCCTCACATACTGTTCTGGCACGTGCACAGAGGATCTAAATGCATGCAGCCTGTTGAAATAACCCTTCTGGTAGAGCGGTTTTGCTACTAAGCAGAGTTCTGCAATTAACAGTTAAGGTGAATGGGTCCCTCCTCTCTGCAGACACCCCCTGTCAATTACATATGCATAATTATTAAACTGAGGCTGCCAAGGCTCAACATAAGAACCTTACTGCTCCTTGGGACATGGCCGGGCAAAAGTCTAGGTAGGAGATTCAGTTGTTGGGCAATATGCCTAAAGAAAATGTATCTTTGGTGCTTCCAGTCTACTTTTATCTTTAATGGGAACTGCCAGATCCACCAGCTGAAGGCTGATAAAGCAAAGCAAAGTGGTCTGCATATATATCACTTCAAGTAATCTCTGGGCGGTTTACAGTTTTAATTACAGTATGCAGGCTACACATTGCCCCCACCACCACCAGCAAGCTGGGTCCTCATTTTACCAACCTTTGAAAGATGGAAGGCTGACCCCAGGTCGCAAACACAGTTTTACATGCAGTACAGGCTTTTAACCACTGTGCCACAAGGAAAGAGGTAACATTTTTGAGCAAAGAAATTTTCAGTGCAGAAGAATTTACACTAAGTGCCAAAATCTAGCACTTAAGTACAAAAAAAGTCTATTCTTGGTTTCTCTAAGGTTTCTTCCTATGAGCAGTATAATGTCTCCAGGAGGGACCCATTATGTTGCTACTATTATTTAAAACCAATGAGCTGGACATTCATAATTCCTTACTGACTTGCTGCAGATCATTAATAGATCTGCCAGTAGATCCAGATGGGCTGTTCTCTTCTTTCTCCTAACTTGATGTCTTTGGCTATGTTATTGCAGCTTATAGAGACGAGGCAGAGTTTATCTCTTTGGAGTGAGTATTGCAGAGCAGTGAGAAGGGGACCTACATCCCCTCTCTAGTCACCTGACAGGTACAACTTTTCAAAGAAAGGGGAAAGAAAAGGGGAAAGCCTGAAGTTGTGTGTGTGTGTGTGGGGGGGAATTGCCTGCTGTAATTGGCAGCCCTATAAAATTTGAAGCTACATCAATGACAATACTATGATGATTGTACAGGGAAATTGTTCTCATGGAGATAGGAAAGTGTCCTCTGTCGGTAAGCTAGATGTTGGCCTGAGGTCTCCTGTGGCTTTTGCTGCCTCCTTATCCCCTGCCTGTGGTCAGCGAAACTCATTAAACCTGTGCAAGGCTGTCTTAGTAGCTTTAATGCTCCATGAAATGGCATAATTCAAACTGAAACTCAAACCCTGCAGTCCCCTGTGGGGTGTTTTCTTTTTGCATCACATCGCTAGCTCATTTATTCTCATGAGTATGAAGCATACTTGGTTAAATCCTCATGTCCATGCCTTTTCATGTGTGAGCTTACACTTCGGCTCCAATCCCTGACGGCAACAGGAAGAGATGGACAAGAATGTTTCCTAGCACAGACCCTAGGGATTGCTTTGCAAATTCATGTGTTTATGTATCTGTGTGGCATATAGACATTTCTTTGGAGTAAAAAAATAATAATACAAGGGTTATTGTAAATGGACTGTAAATGTATTCTGACAAGGACAGAGTCGCTCAGCAGCAGGCTCACAATTAAGAGTAGTAGAAGTGTTGGCACAGAGGGGTCCCTTGTTCATGATAATCTTTCCCGGGTCCTTTTCAGGTTAAGGAACTGGTACAGTACCTACCCAGCCTCCATTTGCTGCTAATAGTGCTCTTTTACTCTGCTCAACCCAGAAGAAAGGGGATCATTCACTGGCAGGGCAGCTTCAGTTCAGCAAAATAAATAAATAAATAAAAATTAAAAAAAAAAGACAGGAAAGTAAAAAAATCAATAGTGATTGAGAGGAAAGACTTGGTTTAGTAAAAAAAAAAGTGTGATCTCATTCAGATGTGTCCCTTTACTGTGTCTCTTGCAAGTTCTGTTTCCCCTTCCATTTCGTTCTGCTGAAAAGAACCAGAGTGTTTTGATCCTATTAAAGTCTCCAGGAATGGAAGCCCTTATCGCATGAATTAGAAATGGAAAACAGCTTGTTGGATTTTGCCCTCGGAGCCTTTGCTGCAGAGTCTCCGGGCTTCTGTTCAGCAACTTTCTTTGGAAAGGTGCGCAGAGAGGTCAGCCTCCTACCTGTTTGGAATCCTTCTGAAAAATCTCTGACTTCAGCATTCACTTTATGGCAGCTCAGCTGGCGTTCAGGTCTTGGCAGTTGCCATAGCAACATGGGAAGCACACGTGACTCCACAGGTCTGAACTGTATGCCTGGAAAACCTGTATCACCCAGGACTCTGGTAACCATGGTAATTGTGTGTCACATGGTTCTTACTGTCTCCCAGGTAACCCTTTGCCATCCTTGAAAGTAGCTAACTGGAATCTTCGCTGAAGTGACTAGAAGTCGGGAACACTTGAAATCCTTGTAAGAATTTAAGGAGACAAGGTTGTTGTTGTTTTAAACAGCTACGGTAACTAATCAGTACTGCATGGTGAAACAAACCTTCAGTAACCATGGAAACTGATGAAGATCACATAGCAACATGTACCTCATCTCCCCATGGAAACCTGCTTATTCGGGTTTTTAATACAGATGCCCTCCCCCCACTTTTGAGGCATTTTTTTTCAATCAGAGAATAAGTTTTGCAATGAAATATCCAGATGCTGACTTGAAGTGTTCAGAGCAATCTGATCGCTTCTTCAATGTGGCACATCAACGACAGTTTAGAGAGGTACGGCAGCTTTGGATGTACAAGGGGTATATTTGCAGTGGTTTGTGTTGATTTTGCACCCTTGGTGCCAATCTGATGCTACAATCAACACTCCCTGACCTTTAATTGGAAGAACTGCCATTTGTTGGGGAGCTCCTCAGCCTAGGTTGCTTCCCCTTGCCTTTAGTTGGGGACATAAATCTCAGGGTGAGCCAAGCTGGAGGAGGAAAAACCTTGGTGTATGTGCCTGAAGAGTTTTTAAAGCCTAGGCACCCATCCCCATCCTTCCATAATGGATGCCAAGGCTCACTCTAGCTCACTACATAGGGTGCATATATGTGTGTGTGTGTGTGTGTGTGTGTATCAGTACATCAAAAATGCCAGCCCGCAAGGAGTGCGGGAGAGAGGCAGCAGGTACCATTTGGAGGAGGTTTGTGAGAGGTAGCTGTGTTAGTCTGTGCAAGAATTCCAGGCAAAAATCAAAGCAAAACAATATAAAAGACAAAAACATGCAGCACCTTAAAGACTAACTATTATATTTTAAGGTAAGCTTTCATGGACACATCCACTTCTTCAGACTCATTCTGCTGCTGTATGTCCGAAGAAGCGGATGTGTCCACAAAGGCTTACCTTAAAATAAAATGCAATGGACCCTTGTATAACAAGCAGCTTGTATAACATAAAATTTGTACAACATAAAATATTTTGGAGATAAGGGAAATTTGCTTAACAGAATTGCCTAAGGGCCAAATCCGTAAAACATAAAAATGGGATTACTCCATTTTCAATGCATTCCTATGGGAAATGTGTGTAAAGGAAAATTTGCTTAACATAATTGGAACACATTAATTCCTTTACACAAGGTACCACTGTAATTAGTCTTTAAGGTGCTGCATGTTTTTGTCTTTAATTTTGTTTTGTTTTGATTTTTGCCTGGAACATTTGAAGGAAGGCAGTGAGTAGAGCACCTGCACTGAACCTTGCAAGCATTCTTGTTACGTAACACCAGGCAGCAACAATGCTGGACCTGGGAGGGAAAACATCCTCTTTGGCATTGAAGCTTCTTGTAAATCCTAGCAGGCCCTTTGGACCTTTTAACTGCTGTGTACATGATGGGTAAGGGTTAGGGAGGTTGTGAGCCTCAATGGGGATAATGGCAATAGCAGTAACTGCTAAGTACAACCCAGGACTTGGGCTTGTCACACTACCTACTTAGCTGAGTTTACCGGGATCCTAAAGCCTTTACCATGTACTTGCCACCTGCATTTCTGGTCCCTTCTTGAATCCATACCTGTCCTTCCTGTGTGCCATTACAAGGCCCCACCCTTTGGTCCCTGTTTTTGTCCCAAAATCTTAGGAAAAGGAAGTTGCTAACATGGGAACTGCACAGCTGAGAAAGCAGCTACAATGACCCAGGATGATTTGGGTACCATGACTTCCCTAAGCCTGTTACCATGAGATCCAATCCCCCTTTTCCTTGTGTCAGCAGCCAGCAGAAATCTGAGTCGCTTCTTTAAAAAAACAGAATTGGGAAGTGGCCCTGTAGCTCTTGTGTTTTTTGTCGCTAGCAGACAGAAAGCTGCAGAAGATGTCAAGTTTCCCTTCTCCAGTTAGCGGGATGGAGTAATCCAATGTATTTGCTTGTCTTTATTCACTTCACTGTTTGAGGCATGGGGAGAAAGTGATGATGCAGTGGGGGACAGACAGGGTGAGAAGACTGCAGATTTGTACGTACCGCTCTGCCCTGTCTTGAAACAGGACTTCCCATTGTTGATTTCCATCAGTGGTGGTTTTCTTTCATCCACAACATTTAATAGTACTTCTTCAAGGCTGTTCCATTGAATTGGGTGTTTCATTTGTGTTGGGAAGAGCTACCTTCTAGTCATTATGGGGTTAATGTGTTTGTTTAATGTGAAGTGGACCTCACCAGGAACGATGACCTACTTGACAGCCAATGGGTTCTGTCTCTGTTCCCAGCAAGGCTCTGCAAGAGGGGCTAATTGTCTTTGCCTGGCTCTTACTCTCTAACCCGCACTTCACTGATGCTGAGAGACTGAGTAAGGCAGAGACTGAGTGTGCTTGCCGGAGCCTGTGGGCGTTGTCAGAGCTGATTTTGCCCTACTTGCTTTTACTGTGTTTGGTACACTTTGTTGTATAGTTTAGTAGTTTGTTGTTTTATTAGGAATGTCCTCTTTACCCTTTTTTAAGAGAATTGGATAAAGATCATTACTTAGTACTTCACTTTCTCCTCAGTGCCTTCAGTTTTTCCATCAATCTGCTCATCTATTTCTTTCTTGTCCTATATCCACAGATCTTAGGGTGAGGTACGCTGCATGAAGTAGCATTAAAAGATTGCATTACAATTTAAATACTTTGAAGCACTTAAAACTTGAATGAATGAATGAATGAATGAGGTCTTGCTAGGTGAGGCCAATGAACTATGCTCAGTTAAGCATTCTGTTCCTGCAATGGCTGTCCAGATGCCTACAGGAAGCCTACCAGCAGGATATGGGTACAATAGCAGTTTTCTGATTTTGTTCAAAAATAACATCTATTTGAAAGCATATTGTTTGTGGTACTGGAGGCAACATCTATGTATATATTAGTCAAGAATGATAGTGGGACAAGCACTAAGAAAAAGAAGATGAAGAAGACTCAAGAATGAAAGTCTCTGATACCCCCATCCTCTGCAAATTTGTCCATTCTCCTTCTTAAAATCATGCAGACTTACAACACTCACAATATGTTGTGATGGAATTATCCTAGTTTGATTCAGTAATGAAGAAATAGTTAACTTTTAACATTCTTAATCACAGTTTACTTTCACTTTCATTGCACCCAGAGCCTTGGGTTCTGAGATGAAGAGATGGAGAGAAAAAATTCTCCCTGTCCTCTTTTCCATTCTTGCTTGACTTATTTTCTGATGCCACTAAAACATTATCAACAAGGCATCCCTATTTTTTGGCATTGATTTTCCTTTAAAAAAAAACCCGGCAGTACACATGAACCCTTCCAAGTTGCAAGTTGAATCTGAGTCATTGAAATAAGCAACCAAGTTGAGTCTGAGTCAAATCACGGATGCAACTGAATACTTGACACATTGTCCCACAACTTGAGTCTCTGTCCCTGATTCTGGTCACAGGTTTCTGCCCTCAAAAGGAAAAAACAGCTCCTGCCTTGTCAATTGGGAGAGCTCTCTCTGTCTCTCTCTTAAAAGTTGCGTATGCCATGCCAACTTCAGTACTTGCGCGTGCTGAATGGTGCTGAGGAGCAGATGAACGCAGGATTATCAGGAGTGCTTTCTGCCTGCTGTGCCGATGCACATTTAATTCACTCGGCTTGCTGAATGGCTCAGAGTCAATCCTAGATCCACTGGTGGTTTGCCTGCATGACTCCAGCTGGTAGGGAGAGAATATCTCTGTGTGGAGTGTCTTGTGATCTCCTCTTTGCAAAGGACTAATTCCTTCTTGTCACTCAGTGATCGTACCTGGCGATGTACGCGAGGGCGTTTTTGTGAGTTGTTAGGCTCTCTGTATGCATTAATATCACATTCATGCCACTGACTTTTAATGTGCATGGGCAGCTCCCAACTTGCTTCAAGTTTGTTTTTTGTTGTGGTGGGGTGGTGGAGGTGGAGGTAGTTTTTCCTTTTAAATCTAAACTTCTTTCCATTAAATGTGTGATAACAAAATGTAGGCAAGTTCTTGTCAAAAAAACGAACCAAAGGAAATTCTTGCACATCTACGACGAAGCAACTCTGTGAATCCCACTGCTGCTGCTACTGGTGATCCTACATTAGGACAAACTAATAATCATGGGGAAACAAATCCAGTTATGGGCTGACAGGCGTGTCACATTTTATAGTATGTAATGATTTTGAAAGCAGTGAGTGATCAATGGGGTCCATGAAGGAGTCCACTGAGTGTATGATGAACACTGCATTATTTAATGTCTAGTTACCAAAAATGTACATAGATGGATAGGAACAGCAAAGCCCTCTTCCCATCTACATATGTTTCCTTGTTATGGCGGCCTGAAATAAATTTCACACATGGTGAGACCTCCTGCAAGCTTAGCTCCTAAGCATCCTGTGTGTATAATCTGTTTATCTGTAAAAAATATGTTCAAGTGACCAAGGGCCAGATTAGAAGTGCTGCTAAATCTGCCATTGGATTTAACATGCAGGTGTCTAAAAATGCAAGTAGAAACAGCTTGTAGTGGGAAAGTAATAACTGAGAATGTTATCAGTGAGGTGGGAGGATGTAACTTTTATCTCTCCCTAGAGGAGATTTTCTTCTGTTGGTAATACTAGTTTTCAAGACAGGATCTTCCCCAGGCACTCAGCAGGAGAAGGAAGAATTACACTTCCCCTTCTTACCTGCGGTAATCCTAGTATAATTGTCACTTTAACACCATTGGTGTTATTTGCATTTTAAAAAAAGTTGCATATTAAATAAAAATGTATTAAATGTTGCATTCAGAGGTAAGTTATGTATCATGTTAATGTACAGCACACAGCTTATAATGGGTTCAAAGCAGAGCCTGGAAATAATGCTGTGAAAAGTACATAATTTGTTTGTGTTAATTTGGAAAATCATTTGTTAACTCTAGTTGTTGTAGTGAAAACTATTACTTCAGTGTGTTGCAACAGTGATTAATAATTTGCTCGAACATGTTAGCATTCAATTTTAAAACTCGATTAAATTTTCTAAAAAAATGCCACCACAATTCAAATGGTCCCCTAGCAAAGAATCAAAATACTAGGACTTATTTATCAAACTGTTTACATAGTTGTCACTTGTTAAACACTGCAACATGTTAAATAGTTGCTTAACATCTTAACAA
>JAHTLZ010000010.1:20459107-20484921 GCA_023846285.1 Phrynocephalus versicolor | reverse complement strand
GCTGCTTAGGGCGAGAATGCCTTTTGTTCACTTTTCTCTGTGAGCGAATCTACCTGCAGACAAATTCATTGCAAACTCATTGCTTGGAGGAGTTGCTTTTCTTGTTCCTTCCGTCTTTTAAAGAGAAATATTAATAGTCACTGAAACAGCAACAACGGAAAGAGTTTTGAAGGAAATGTCTCAAAATACCATGAAAGAATACTGAAGGTTCTCTTTTTAAGTAGTTTTAACACAATAGTCAATGTTTTCTTTCAAAGAGCTTTATTGATTTTGCTTCTGTTATAATATATCAGGGCTGTGTTCACAATTCAGTATGTAGCGTGGTGTAATGGATAGAATGATAGACCAGGACTCAGGAAGCCTGATTTTCAATTCCCACTAATTCGTGGAAGCTCACTGGGGGAGTGGATCTTGCAAAACCACTCCTTAAATACATCTCGTACCTTGGAAACCCTATTAGGGTTACTATGAGGCAGTACTGACTTGATGACACATAACAGAAGCAAGAGTGCAATGATTTATGAATAATAATGCACATTTATCCATGCATTTAAGGGCAATTTTTGGCATAATAATTTCTAATTCTCTGTAAAACAAATGAATTTCAAAAATCTAATAAAAGGCCTTATGTTATGGGCTCATAGTATTTGATAAAGGAGATGAGAGACAGCCAGATTTAATGATTTCCTTTAAGGACCAGTTGAAATTACTTAGGGCAAACTGCAGTTAAATACAAAGCTTCAGAACCTTGATAGCAACCCACTTGATGTATTATTTGGGGAATAATATTTATGTGCCATCAAGTCTATTCCATGTTCCTGACCCTTGTCAAGGTTTTCCTGCCTACGGTATAGTCAGCAGTGGTTTTCCCACCCCTTCTTCTGGGGGTGGGTCTGAGACTGTGCAGCTTGTCCAAGGTCATATATCCCTGGCTGTTTTCTCAGGAGGCATGTTATGGAATCAAACTCTTGAGCTCTGCACTCCAACTATCAGAGCTACCCAGCCACTTCAGCTAGGGAAAATGATACAGAGTCACAACAGGCAAGGCTGAGGCCTGAAGAAGGACACTGGTTTCTGAGGGGCTTGAAACAGTGAGATGGGGTAGAATTTCAGAATGGATGCCGAAGAGAAGAGGCCACCACTGATGTTCATACTTGCTGGTTGATCACACTGGTATTCTAAGCCGATGGAGGGTTTATAGGTCTAAAAAAGGAAGAACTGGCCTATGTGGTCAGCTGACAATTCCAGCTGCCTAGGCCTCCTCATGGCAAAGCAAGAGCTGGGGGAACAGGATAAGGTCAGGCATTGTGTTCTGGTAAACGCTCACCCCAGTGTGAGGGTTTCCTGCTCCATATCACTTTTCATTCAGTTTTAATTTTCTTTGGGTGTAGGGTCATGTAAGTCACCCAAAGAACCTCCAGGCTTTTTGTTTTAAATATGCAGATTTTTGATGCTGCTTTAATTGCAGGAAAGCAGCTATTGGTATATGTAAATGTGTCCCCGCCCTCAAGTTGTCTTACAAACATCTATTATGCCAAAAAAATCATTAAAAATATCCTGCTGTATCACTACTCATGGTAGCTATATTCAATTATGGATGAGCATCTGTCCTACTGTGGCTATTATGTCATGTATCTATTGACCTCTGACTTAAAAGAGGGGCCTGGGCAATGAAATGTTTTAAAGAATGAGCGGGGGGGGGGGAGGGGAATCCAGGACTCTTCTGAATTGAAAATACAGGGGATGCAGCAGAGATCTTGGCTTCCATTTTGCTGAATTCTTGTCTTTTTTTCACTGCATCTCTATGCCATTGGAGTCTACTGGACCCATTCAGCTTCACCCTTCAGCTTCTGTCTTCTCAAAATCATTGGCTGTGCATCATCACAAAGTCGCCCAGCTCTGCCGTATTCTTTTAAGGGCAGTGGCCCTATCCAAAGTGCTGCTTGCTCCTGTGCTGTGATGTTGGCTCCACTCTCCCATTGCGGAGATGCCGCAGTGCCAGTTTTAGCCTGCTTCTTCATGGGCAAGATGGGTACCTCATGGCTCCTTGGCTCCCTGGCTGGCTGGGTGAGCTGAAGCATCACTGCCCGCCCTTCCAGATTGACATGCTTGTCTAACATGATGGATGTGTGGTAGCCATGAATAGGACATGAATCAGAAAAAACGATGATTTGTTTTGGTTCATGGTTTGTCAAGGTTGGTGAATCTTGAATAATGAATTTACAGTGGTACCCCGACTTAAGAGCAGCTCGACTTAAGAGCGGAAAACTGTTGGCGTTTTAATTGCTGCCTTACAAATTTTAGATATGGTCTGCTAGACTTACAAATATATTTTTTCAATTTTTTTCATTTTTAACTTATTTTTTCAATTATTTAGATCGGTACCCCGACTTAAGAGTAGTTCGATTTAAGAGCATGCATTAGGAACAGATTAAATTCATAAGTTGAGGTACCACTGTATTAATGTTTTCCCTTATGAACTGATGTTTCTGACTTAACATCCCTATGAAAAGCCTGCACGTTTGGTGAACATTGGGTTTCAGACATCTAAGTTATACACCCACACCCATAAAAAGGAAAGTGCTCTTTAGTAACTGGTTTGAGGAAACTCAGTCTTCTCCAAACCTAGAGAATGGGGGTCATAACTCAGGCATCAGAAATCTCATCTTCACAAGTGGGACTGTCTTTAGCGGAGAGTCAGGGGAAGTGTCCCTTCAATTATGGTGTCTCTAGTTCCCTTGGGAGACATTTTTATAGACCAGTGTATCAAAAATTCTTCAATGCATATTTGTCAGGGGTTATAGATTTGTATGAATACAGATGGACGAATTAGTGATTTTTAAAACAATTTTGCAGTTCATTTTTAAATGTGTCCTCATTTCTAGCCACGAGCTCTCCTGTCACGTACAGGCTTGCCCAGTGGCAGTGGCCACCTAGCATCTTGGCTCATTACAGTGCTGTTGTTGACCACTAAACCAGCTTGTATAGGGAGGTGGGGGGGGGACTGCAGGGCTGTTGAGCAGCTGCCAGATTTCTCTTGCCCTTTCTAAGAGGGCTCAAACAGCAGCAGAGCTGTAATAGCCTAGACTCGAGAGCTGTTCTGTTTCCCTGGCCCATTGCCATGGATTTGCTGGGTTGATCAGGACACGGTGGAGTAAGCAAGAGATTATAGGTGGCATTTGTAATACTATGACCACTGGAGGAAGCAGTGATGGGCAAATTCCAAGAGTGCTTACCCATGGCTCCTTCTCAAACTGGAAGGAAGTAACAAGTGGTGTACCCCAGGGTTCTGTCCTGGGCCCAGTATTCTTCAATATTTTTCTTAATGATTTGGGGAGTAGGTGCAGAGAATACTAATCAAATGTGCAGATGCTACGAAATTGGGTGGAATAGCCAATACCCTCAAAGACAGAAACAAAATTCAACAGGATTGTGATAGGCTTCAGGCCTGGGCTAAAAACAACAGAATGGCATTTAACAGGGATAAGTGCAAAGTAGAGATGGGCACAAAATGAAATTCTAAATGCAATTTCATCATTTCATTAGGTAATGAAATGGTAGAATGCATTTCATTTTGCTTCGTCACAAAGCACCATTTCCCCTCTCTAGAATGAAACTATTCTAGATGAATCATTGGCAGGTGAGCTTCTTCAAGCTCTTCCCTGAAAGCCCCCTGAAATTTGGAAAGGTTTTGGGGTCAGGGAGCTGAGTTATGAAGCTCCAAAGGGGGTGCCCCTAGGAAAAAATCTTTCTATTGGAATTGGAAGCCATGCTGCATGGTTTGCCCAATTCTGATTCTAATTAGAAATATATTTTTCCTGGGGCACCCCTTTGGTGCTTCATAACTCAGCTCCCTTGCCCCAAACTGTTCTAAATTTCAGGGGGCTACCAAGAATTGTTTGAGGAACCTCCCCTTCCATTTTTGTCCTTTAGGACCCAGGGGAGCATAGCATTTTGTTTCATTTTGTAACAAAACTACTTTAAAAATTTGTTACAAACAAAACGAAGTGAAACTAGAGAAACGAAAGAAAACAAACCACTATATTTTCATTTTGTGTCCATCTCTAGATGCAAAGTACTCCACCTTAGGGGGAAACCCCAAATGCACAGTTGCAAGATGGGGGATACATGGCTCAACAAGTGAGAAGGATCTTGGAATTTTTGAGGATCACAAGCTAAATATGAGCCAGCAGTATGGTGTAACTTCAAAAAGGGCTAATGCTATTTTGTAATGCATTAACACAGAGGCATATTTTCCAGGTCTTGTGAGGTACTAGTCCCTCTCTATTTGGCACTGGTCAAGGCCCATCTTGAGTACACCACAGTTTAAGAAGGATGTCAACAAACTGAAACGAGTTCATAGGAGGGCAGTGAAGATGATCCGAGGACTGGACACCAAGCCCTATGAGGACAAACTGAAGGAAATGGTCATGTGTAGCCTAGAGAAAAGAAGATTAAGGGGAGATATGATAGCACTCTTCTTAGTCATTCCAGAATGCAGGACACGTACTAATGGGTTTATGTTAAAGGAACCCAGATTCAGGCTGAGTATTAGGGAAAAAAACTTGTTAGCTATTAGAGCAGTACAGTAATGGGACCATCTATCTCAAGAGGTAGTGAGCACTCCAACACTGGAGGCATTTAAGAGAAAATTAGACAATCATCCATCTGTCAGATATACTTTGATTTTAATTCCTGCACTGATCAGGGGGTGGGACTTGATGGCCATATAGACCCCTTCCATTGTTCTATGATTCCATGATTCTGTACCCCTATGGAGATCTGCCTTGTGAAGCTTCTTATAAGACCCCACATGCTCTTTTGTGCTCTACAGTATGTTTCACTGTCTAAAGCATGTACATTTGGGTGAGAGTACAGTAGTTTGCTTTCTCTCATTTTCTGGCTTTGTTAGACCTAATGGCTTTAATGATACGACTAGGTATGAAAGGTACATTTGATCAGCCCCATTAAGTAATAAGAGGAAGAAGTGAGTTGATTCCTAGTTAAATTAGCAACAACTTGCGAAAATAATCTGTTTTGACAGCTCCTTATTGTTCAGTGGCAAGGAAGCTAAGACATAGTGGGAATTGCCATAATTTCTAGTTTTTTCTTTCTTTCTAAAGAAATCTTAGTGGTTCACACATCTAACTACTGTGCATTAGTTGATTTCTCTGCAATTAGTGCCTGGCAACAGAATGTGTGAATTGAAAATGCTGTACAGTACAGTATTTTGTTTTCAGATGATTTGTGACAGAATCTATTTATTTCAAATACTTTCTAAGGGAGATTCTAGGCAGCTTGCAGACATCTCAGAAAACAAATGTTGGAAATGTAAGACACAGAGACTTTTTATCATATGTGGTGATTGTGTAAAGCGAGAGTAGATTGGAGAAAGGTACATGAAATTTTACGAATGTTCTTATCATGGAATTTGCCATTTAAGCCAGATTTATCTGTGTGTGTGAATATTATGCCAGAGATTGGAGATATGAACATGAGATGCTTAGTGATACATGTAGTAATTGCTGCTGGAATTTTGTATGCTATGTATTGGGGTGGGGGAATGAGTTACCAGAACAAGACGAATTGATAGATAAGTGCTTGGAAGTCATGGAGATAGATAGATATATTATCAGAAAAGTTAAAGGACCTACCAATGGAAAAAAACATATGGAAACTAGAAACCATTTTATAGGGGATTTGTAACAAGTTTTGAAAGAAAACTTTAAAAAATGGAAATAGATGGTGAAGAGAATTAATAAGAGCAACAATGATTTGATAGTAGGGTTTATGCATTATATTATAATATGTAATATGCTAGAGTAAGCTTAAAACTAGGAATGATATTGTATTCTTTGTGACGGTCTCCCCCGCCCCCCCTCTCCTCCACCAGTGTTCTGGGTGATAAAATGGGAGCGGCTGCGGTTGGTTGCTTAAATAAACTTTTATTCAACAACATTAATGTCTCTGTGTCTTCATCTGCATTCACACTCACATCTCCCAGTAAGGGCTCTGCCTCCAACCACCTCTCTGCCAATTGTCCCTTAGAAACGTTGGGTTGAACAGTCCTCCTTTTCACTGGGAAAGGTTCTTCAAACATCTGGCCCAAGGCCAACAAAAGCCCGGCAAAACGCTCAGAGGTTGGGTTCTCCTCACCCATCTCGCCCTTAGTGTCATCCTCGGATGCATTTGACTGCCCAGTGCTACTCACTCCTTCTTCTGAGCTTCCCCACGGCTACCTCAGCATTCTACCCAATGGGCCCTAAGCTCACATTGGGCCTTTCTCCTCCACTCCTGCCTCAAAATGCTCTCTTGCCCTTCTTCTCTCCTCTCTCCCCAAAAGGGCCACCTTTCACAAGAGCTGGAAAGTCACCCATTCCCCTGTCCAGGGGTCCTCTTTCACTACGTCCACCAACTCCTCAGCAACCTTCTCTTCTCCCCTGCTGATCCAGCCTCCTAAGGCCATCTCTGCTTTTTCTCTTCCTCTACTTTCACCTATGCACGTTTGTTCCCCATCATTTCTTGTCTCCCCCTCCCACGGTGGCAATGGGTTCTCCCAGTGTGTGGGGGCTTAGACTGCATGCAGGTTCTCGGGGAGAGGGGGCACACCATTCTTCTCGTACACACTCCTTCCAAGTGTGCAGTCCTCTCGTGAATGACCTCTGCCCAAGGGTCCTGATGGGAGAAATAATCAGCATTAGAATGGGCGACACCCTTTTTATGATGCACTGAAAAAGAAAAAGGCTGTAAAGCCAAGTACCACCTGGTCACCCTAGGACTGGTGTCCTTCATTTGGTGTAGGTACGATAAGAAAAATAAATAAATAAGGATTCTGAAAACAGTTTGGTAAGGAAAGCCTTGGTTAAGACTTGGGAAAAATATAAAGCAAAATGTTATACTGGAACATAGTAATAGGGAACTATTACTAAAGTCCAAAGAAGGCAAATTAAGATTAAAAACAAGGGAAGAATTAGCTCAAGATGGAATATTATGCCATTGGTTCCCTCACACACTGACTTCAATTCCTGGAAATATCCTAGAGCAGATTATTAAACAGACAGTCTGCAAATATTTAACAAACAATGCTGTCATTATAAAAAGTCAACACGGGTTTCTTAAAAGCAAGTCATGCCAGACTAATTTGATCTCTTTCTTTGATAGAATTACAGGCCTGGTGGGTGAGGGGAATGCTGTGGATATTGTTTATCTGGACTTTAGTAAGGCCTTTGATCAGGTTCCCCATGGTATTCTTCCTAAGAAGTTAGTAGAAAGTGGGATAGATAGTGCTACTGTTAGGTGGGTTTGTAATTGGTTGACTAATCGCACCCAATGGGTGGCCATAAATGGCCTCTCTTCAGCTTGGAGAGGCGTGACCAGTGGGGTGCCCCAGGGTTCTGTTCTGGGTCCAGTGCTGTTCAATATCTTTATTAATTACTTGGAAGAAGGAATAGAGAGTACGCTAATTAAATTTGCAGATGATACCAAATTGGGAGGGGCTGCTAATTCCCTAGAAGATAGGATGAAAATCCAAAAAGACCTTGACAGACTAGAGTGCTGGGCCAAAGCTAACGGAATGGATTTCAACAGAGGGAAATGTAGGGTACTACATTTAGGTAAAAAAAAATGAATTGCACAAATATAAGATGGGGAATACTTGGCTCTTGTCAGACCCCACATGAAGTACTGTGTCCAGTTCTGTGTGCCTCAATTTAAAAAGGATGTTGACAACCTCGAGTGGGTGCAGAGGAGGGCTACCATGATGGCTGAGGGTCTGGAGGAAATGTCTGATGAGGAACGGCTTAGGGAACTGGGAATGTTTAGCCTTTCAAAAAGAAAACTGAGAGGGGAATATGATAGCTATGTTTAAATATTTGAAAGGATGTCATATTGAAGAGGGAACAGGTTTGTTTTCCATGGCTTCAGAGACTAGGACTCGGGGCAGTGGTTTCAAACTACAAGAAAAGAGATTTCATTTGAACTTTAGGAAGAACTTCATGACAGTTAGAGCTATTCGGCAGTGGAATATGCTGCCGTGGAGGGTGGTTGAGTCTCCTTCTTTGGAGGTTTTTAAACAGAGGCTGGATGGCCATCTGTCGGAAATATTGTGATGGGGGTTCCTGCATGGCAGGGGGTTGGGCTAGATGGCTCTTGACGTCTCTTCCAACTCTATGATTCTATGATTCTACAACTTTTGGAAAGGATGTGAATGGACAGTAAACTAACAGGATTTGACAAAGGGACCTCAGATCTAGACAGGATAATTTGCGGAAAAGAACATCAAATTTCAACAATATATAAATTCTTATTACTGAGACAAATGGAGCAAGAGGTAATTATGGAAAATATGGTCAAGTGGAAGAAAGATATAGGAAACCCAATGCAAATTGATGACTGGAACAGAGCATGGAATGAAAACCAAAAATTAATTACAAGTACTGATTTGAAAGAAAATTTTATAAAAGTATTATATAGATGGCATACAACACCTGAGAAGTTAGCAAAAATAACATCAAATAAAAATAAGTGTTGGATAAAAATAAGTGTTGGAAATCAGAAAAGGGTACACTCTATCATATGTGGTGGAGTTAGTTGTAAGGTGATAAAGAAATTTTGGAGAGAAATTGATCATATATTGAGTAAAAATTTGAAAATCCAATTAAAACCAGAAACGTACTTGTTAAACATGATAGAGGGGAAAGCAAGACAAGAGACTTGATTGTGTCTTTATATTTTAGGTGCAGCTAGAAATAAAATAGCAAAAGAGTGGAATAGTGACATTTGATGATTGTTTAATAAAACTACAAGAATACATCTTATGGGATAAACTGACAAAATCACTAAAGGGAGAGTCTACAATAGAATTGGATAATCAATAGGGTGGTATAAAGAAGTATTTAGAAGTAAGATGTGGAAAAGAAATTAAAATTTGAAATCAATAAAATGTTATAAATAAGTACAAGTATTTTCCAGTTATGTATACATGATATAATCTATGATGATTTATTCTTTTTATAAAAAGAATTGTAAATGTTAGGAATGAAAAAAAATTAAGCAAAGGTATTATTATATGTGCGAAGAAAACAGCAAATGAAATAATACAAAGGAAGCTAAAGAGAAGCGTTTTTCCTTGAAAACAGGAGAGGGTACTGCTATGCTGTGTTATGCAATATTACATGGACTTTTAATTTACTAATAAACTTTAATTTACTAATTTACTAATAAACGTGTTCCAGATCTTTAACCATCCTGGTTGCCCTCCTCTGGACGCGCTCAAGGTTGTCAACATCCTTTTTAAATTTAGGAGCACAGAACTGTACACAGTACTCCAGGTGAGGTCTGACCAGAGCAGAGTAGAGTGGTACTATCACCTCCCTTGCTCTAGAAACTATGCTTCTGTTGATGCAACCAAGAATCGCATTGGCTTTCTTGGCCAGCGTGTCACACTTCTGGCTCATGCTCAATTTGTGGTCCATCCAGACTCCCAGATCGCTTTCACTGGTACTATTCTCCAGCCTATATCTACGCAATTCATTTTTTCTGCCTAGATGCATTTATCTCTGTTGTTTTAGTCCCAGCCTGTTTACTGATGTGTAACAATGTCTTTGTTTTAAACTACAGTATTTGAATGTGTTTGTAATGGCTAAGGCCACACAAATAAATATATAAAATCTTTGTTTTAAAATCTCTGTTGAAACTCACTCGATTTGCTTTGGCCCAGCACACGAATTTGTCAAGGTCATTCTGGATTTTTATCCTATCCTCTAGGGAATTAGGTACTCCTCCCAATTTGGTATCATCTTCAAATTTAATCAGTCTACTCTCTATTCCTTCATCCAAGTCATTTATAAAGATGTTGAATAGCACTGGACATGCTGTTGTCTGGATCCCTAAGGAAGAGCAGGTGGACTATAAAAGCCTTGCCTGGAAGCACCCCATGTATGGCAAACACCCTTTGAAACATCCATCGGGTTTCTTGGGGATTAAAATCAGGTTGTTTACCTTCAGTGTAACCTATTGTTTACACAGGAAACCACAGTGTCTAGCCTTCAAGATCTGAGCAGGGCTGCTAATGAGAGGACCTTTTGAGAGGTCATGAATCCATAGGGTTGCATATGTTGGAAGTGTTTTGATGCCACATAACTACAAACCTGTTATTTATCTCCAGGGTTAGAGTTAATTCTGTGGCCTCCGTGTGGATGGGGAACAAACATCTCAGCTAATAAATGTTCTCCCGAAACATGGTCTGAGTGGCTCACTGGTGTGGGTGGGGTATTTAATATGCTTCCCCTACAGTGTGTGTGTGTATGTGTGTCCGGGGAGGGGGGAGTTCGGGGAAGCCACAGAGTCTGCATGGCTTCCGTTGGACTGCTTTACAGGGAGAACACCCTGCTAGTTTGCTTTAACGAAATCAAGCTGGGAAAAGAATTTGTATTCCAGACCCTTTTGGTGAAGATGGAAGAAATCCGTCTTGCTCTGCCGCCCTCCCTCCCCTCAAGCCCCTTTTCTCCCTGACCTAATGAAGTCAGTGCTCAGTTTTGAGCACATTTTTTGGCAAGGGCCTGAAAATCCCAGGACTCCATTCAACCAGCAGCACGTTAATAATAATAAGTCATTTTTTTAAAAAAAAGCATAGGGGAGGGAGGGGGAATCCTTATGGGCAGCCTGCCCTGACAAGTGTTCAGCTGCTCCTAGAGCAGGATTTAAGGCCTAATTGGAAAGCAGGACCCCGTACGCCTAGGGAAGGGAGGACTTGGAAAGACACGTTCAGAGGGGAGCCTTGGGAGGGTTGAGGCTGAGTTTGGAAAGGACACTTTTTCAGACGTCCACGTCACATGACAGAGGGGTAGGCAGGGGGATTCTGGGAGCGGTATTCCAAAAAGATAACTTTTCTGCGCTCTGTGTGTGAAATAATACGTGTTGTCCCACTATGTCTGGCAAAACCAAGATGAAAAATAAACTAAGAATTTATTTATTTATTTATTTATTTATTTATTTGTTCGGTTTATATACCGCCAAGACAAAAACATTGTGGCACCTTAATAGACTGTTTAATTTTAATATGAGCTTTTATGGACAAGTCTGCTTTTTCAGGTCCTGGTCTTGGCCTCAAAATCCCAGGACTCCATTCAGCCATGTTGTAGTGCTGTTTATGATGGCCTTACTGCAATGGGCCACATACTTACTCAAAGATCTCTTTGGGGCCAAAAAGAGAGAGAGCAGTGGAGGAAAAGAAGGGTGATGGGACAGGAACAGGGGGCTTTCCCCTCCCACTCAGGTTGTTGCCAAAGAAACTGCTATGTCTGTAACTTAGCTCTTCTCAAAAGGAACGTTGTCAAAGCAGAACATTTTCAGCGGTCATGGTAGATAGTAATTTAGTTAGTTTAAAAGAGGGGTGGGCAACTTCATGGGACTGTGAGTAGTTTTTCAGATTGGCCATTTGCTGAAGAGCTACACTTCCAAGGCTGGGTGCAATGGGACATGGGCAAAATGGCCAGTTACCAACATTTCTTTACACTTACAAATGACTCCTTTATCAGATGGTGGTATTCCATTCCTTCAACTAAAGAAACTAAAAATATTGTTAAAATACTATGTAAAAATGAATGAATATCTGAAAATATGTATGAATCACATGCATGTAATATGCAATTTTATCGTGATATAGGTTTTTTTAAAAAAAACCTTTTGTGTCATTGAGCGCTATTCTTTACACAAAATTACTTTGTCGTGTACATTAGTTCTCAACCTCACATGCAAGCACACACACACATATAAGGCGTGATAAATGAAAGATGTTTACTTTAAAATTTAAAACTGTATTTTTATTTCTGAAAACATTATTCTTTCTTTGAAAATCAAATGTACTCCTTCTGGCCAATTCATTAAATGATAATTCATTCCATAGAATTTCTTTGCTTAGGTGCAGATTCACTTAGGATGCAGCCACCTTGGGTCTTTTGGGGGAGAAAGACAGGATAGAAGTATTTTAAATAAAATAAAATAAATAGCTATGTGTTCAGAAATGCTTTGAGATAGCACTAGCCTGTACAAAGGACCACCACCAGCATTGTTAAGAGTCCATTAGATTTAGTCCCCTTTTCAATAATAATTCAACAGAAATTCTAGACTAACAAAACCCTCACCCAACCTTTACATTAAGCAAATGAGGTTTAAGGAAGAAAAATGTTAGGAACACCTGGGAGGAAGGTGGTAACTGAAAGTTTCCTGTTTAAGTTAATTGGTGTCAAGAAAGCTTGCTTGCAGCCTTATTTATGTTCTTTAGATGTAGCTGTCTGCCACCAAATATTGGGAACCACTGCAATAAGCATTTTAAAAAACTCACAACTTTTCTGGGCTGGTCATTGCAGTTGTTCCCAATATTTGTCTGTGAATATACAAAAAAGGAATGGTGTTCTGCTCACCTCTTGTTTAGCTCATTCATCTCTTTCCTTTCTTCCATCACTGTAGGAGGGAGCAAGATTTTTAAACAGTACCTATCTGCACCCACTTACATGGCAAGGACTCCTGTTTATTTTGGAGAATTTTAGAGTATTTTTACCCCGCATTTCTCTTTGGAAAAGGACCCAAGGCGGTTTACAGTAATAAGGGATAATGTACAGTCCAGTGCAATTAAGACATGTTTAGCTATTGAGAACAGGGAATTGAGGGACATCTTACAGCATTAATAGACAACATTACATTAAAGCTACAAGAAAACAAGCACAGTTAGAAAGAGAGTAAAATTCCATGTAAAAGTTATGAGTGATGCCAACTAACATCGAAAACACAGTGTCAATGTAAACACATAAGGTTATAAGTAGTTATAAACACAAAGTCTATGTGATCCTATCAATTCATATAAAAGACACATAATAGGTAGTCCATCATTCAGGGAAAGCTTGCCTGAAGAGAAAGGTCTTTGTCTGTTTCCAGAAAGACGACCAAAATGAGGCAGTCCCGGACTATAGTGGGAGGGAGTTCCAGAGTCTGGGTGCAGCAGCCAAGAAGGCCCTTTCATGTGTTTCCACGAGATGCACACATG
This sequence comes from Phrynocephalus versicolor, assembly GCA_023846285.1. NCBI lineage: Eukaryota > Metazoa > Chordata > Lepidosauria > Squamata > Agamidae > Phrynocephalus > Phrynocephalus versicolor. The sequence continues at coordinate 20,471,879 of JAHTLZ010000010.1, read as the reverse complement.
AGGGTGGTGGGATGGAGAGAAAGGCCTCTCCTGATGACTTTAACACCAGAGTCGGTTCATACTGTGAGATGCGATTTTTGAGGTAGCTAGGACCCAGGCCGCTTTGTGCTTTGTAGGTCAAGGTCAGCACCTTGAATTGTGCCCGATAACTGATTGGCAGTCAGTGGAGCTGCTTTAATAGGGGTGTAATGTGAACTTGATAGAAATTGTTTTTAATCAGATGGATCTGGGGTCCTGTGAGCTGTCTCCAATCTACCTGTCTTCTATCAGACCTGCTTCTTTTCAGCAAAGGGGTTGCATCACATGTCCTCGAACTATGCCCTGGGAGTAATCTATTGTCTTTCCATTCTAGATGGAGACCTAATAGCTTTTTTTCGACTAAAGAATGAGCAAGGTCGAATTAAGTGCTTGAACTGATTTTAAAACTAGAGAGAGCCCTATTCTTGCGCTTTCCCCCTCATGCAACTACAGTTATATAAAGGCCAGACAGGGAAACTTTCATACCCTCCCCTCTCCCCTTATCCCTCCCCACCCCCTAAGTTTCAGACTTTGCAGGTTTCAGGCCACCTCACCTCACGGGGGAGGGAAACTCTCAAGTTGTTGAGGGTGGGGGGGGGACTGTTGATGTGAGAGAACTGAAGAATTCCTCATCATCTCTAGAACCTTTCCAGCACGGTCCTTCCACAGAACTGTGGATTGGCATCCCTTTCTTCACCACTGATTTATATATGGAGAGAGTGAGATTTCAAGGAGTGGAGGAGGAACCAACATACACACACTCATAGGTGAATACATCTGGTATGGGAGAACATGCATCTAGGTCATTATTTGACAATGTCTACCTACACAAGTAATCCATGTGCTTCACCTATCTTTCCCATCCAGTTTAAGGAAATAAATCACACCTGTAGTAGTAGATCAGGGGTGTCCAGGTTTGGTGAGGTGAAAATGTGCAGGGGCCAACAATTCAGCTGCCTTTGGCACCCAGGCTGGACTTTGGACGAGCCTGAAGTAGATCATACACTGTTGCCCTGATGGTAATGACACACTTTTGGGGGATTCACATACTAGTCTTAACAATGTAACTTGTACACTTTTTAGAGTAACAGAAAATGGAACAATCCAAAATACTTTGTTTTTATTTTAAGAGTTGTTCTCCTTTGTTCTGAACTCAACCTGCCTTTCCTTGGGATTCTTCAAATTTTGTTAAATTTTGGTAATCCAGGGAAATGCCCATTATCAACAGTTTAATATTTTTCCCTTTTTTGCTCTTTCAAGAAAACATGCTTGTGTACATGAAGAAAGAGAGGAGTCGTGGAAAAAGAATAAGCTAGATGGCCTCTAAAAATCCTACAGGGAGATTTTGAGGACATCAAAGCCATGAGGTTTGCATAGTTGATGCCTATCAAGCATTGCCCAACAAAAACTAATATTCCACGTCAATGGTGTTATCTGAAGTACAGAAATGTGTGGTCTCAGGACATGGTGTTCTCAAAGTTGTTGCAATAAAAAGTAGAAGCGGTTCCTTAACTGGATTCTGGAAAGCCCTGAGACTGCTGTAAGAGGTAGGTGTTAAGCACTGAGCCAATGAGTCTTAAGATGTAGAGCTCTTCTCCACCTCTTAAGCTGATGTAGTGGAGCTTGGATGTAGCGGTTGGCTATGCAAAATACAGCAGTTACATTTCCTTCTGTTTGAGGTACAGCATCAAATTCAGTTGCAGTTGTTCATCTGAAAGATGGAAGGAACAGATTACATTCTGTCCTCCTGAATCCCAGCTGGCGGACACTGTGAAAGATAACAATGACTTTTGGTGGTGATCTATTATTGGACTTGTCTTGGAGAACTAATGTGTTTAAGAAGCAGTAGCTTATTTAATATATGAGTAGAGGAAAAAGGAACCATAACTAGTCTATCTGTGCCTTCTGGAAGGGGGGAAAAAGGAGCTCAGAATCACTGATCCTTGGAACTCTTGTGCTGCTCGAGTGCTTGTCATGCCCTCAATGTCAGTCCTGCTCTGGAAATCAAGCTTCAAGAATAATTGAGTTGACCACTAAGACTGTAGCTTGATCAGGAACTGAGCCCACAGATCTCATGGGTTTAGTCAAGAAGGTTAGCCAAAGACCAAATACGTCATGAGTCAGAAGAATATTATGAGAGAAATGGACAGATGTATTTAGTTATTTAAGAGGTTTAAGAGACTCCACAGACAACAGCTCTGGACAACGCTTGCAATACCTGAGAGTTTTGAAGAAAGCTATTGATAAGTATGCCGTTATTCTATCTTTTGGGGTGAAATTTCCTGTTTTCAGGTGATTTAAGCACATGATTCCACTGAGAAGAGAAGCTACTTCGCTGCTGAAATGGAAGTGTCTAGGTTACCTGGTGATATTTTAGCTTTCCAAATATTTTCCCAAGAATTTCTACCCAAAACTATATGCTTAATTGGAACACACTTAAGATTTCTAAGCGAGAAATGGAATGTGTCACTCACTTGTTATGTGCCCATCATAGGTAATCTAATGAACCACCTCCAAGGCTGCTGCCATCTTGTGCATTGTCTTACTCCTTTCTTTGCTTCTTTAGATTCTCATTCCACAGAAACACCATTATTCCTTGCTGCAGAGTCCACGTAGGTTTCTAGTTTGTCATGGTGAGGATAAGACATACCTTTCAAGTTTCCCGCATAGGCCAGGAAGCTCCCGTTCTTCACCCCTTTTCCTGCCATCTTCTCAGATCATTTATTTTCCTGGAAATATCCTGTATTCCCTACCCACCCCCCTCCACTCCGACAGCGAGCAGCACGCTGGCTGTGCAATGCTTCCCCTTCACCCAAGTGGGGCAGTTAATAGTGTCTGTTGACATCCTTGAAATAATGTCATGTTGATGTTTTAAAAGCAGCTATTCTAGCGCTGCCTCTTCCTTCCTTCTCCTCTCCCATGTCTCCAAAGAGCAGCTGGCCAAAGACTCTACCATGCAAAGGAGGGAAAGGGGCATAAAAGGCTTTTGGCAGCTGTGAGTGAGGTTAGCTGTGTATTCACTTGGCATGTGATGGGTAGAAGATGGTTGCTCACCCTTCCCTACACAAACTCTAGTTTTGGGAATAAATCTATTGGGGGGTATTTATACTATGAAGCAGAAATGGAAAACCAAATGCCCTTCCATTTAGATCCCCTAAGCAGGATATGTAAAGCTGTTTCATGGCTTGAGACTTTTGATTTTATCTGTTGGTCAGCGATTTCAGGCATATGGAATCTACACTGTATGTTTTGTAAGAACCCCTAAGATCCACCAAATGGGCCTTTCATGCCAAAGACATGTTTCAAATGGAAGAATTCTGAGCCGAGGCATTTCTTGTGGGTTGTTGGAGCTGAAAGCCACTCACAATCTTTGTTTACACACATCTCCTCCTGACACTCTTTTGTTTGCTTGTTTGTTTTTGAAGGGGAGGGCATTCCATGCATCTCAGCTTACAGTCTGCCTGTTTGGGGATGTAGACATTCCTCGCAGAAGTTCACAGTTGACAGGGAAGCGCCTGGAGGTAAAAACTTTAATCGAAGGACTAACAACTATGGTATTGGCCTTAGAGAGATCCTGGTTCAAATACAGTATTGTTTTCCATTCTTGTATATGTGCATTACAACCTAGTCTGGCTACTCCAGTGCTTGGTTGGGATCATTAAAACACACACACACAAAATAAAATACCGCCACTGGTGTTGCAGCCAGTTGGGAAAGTTTCTGCTGGCCTCCTTACTGAGCAGACCAAGTGCCTGTATCCCAGGTTACAGTGCAATCCAAACTCCAAGCTGTGCCAGCTGCAGTGGTTTTGGAATGGGCTGGCGCTTCTTTGGCCAATGCAACTGCTGTTGTGCCTTCACAACCCCTTTATGCTGGCAGATCTCAGCCTGACAGCTGAGAACAGCCAAAGGGGGCTTCTGGGCTATGCCAGATCCCAGCCTGTTTCAGCCCAGACTCACAGACACAGGGTAGTTCTCAGTAACTTCCAGTCTCCTCACCCTGGAAGCAGTTTGGGTTCAGTACACACAGACAAGTGTCAACACAGTCAGCCCTTAGATAGCTAAGAGGGTGTCTTTAGGCTATTAGTCTGTGGAGATTAGGTCTGTGGCTCTTCCTGGTGATGTGTTCTTCTCAGGCGCTTGGGCAGAAGGCTTCCCTGTCATCTTCTGCAACCTTTTGACTGGACTGGACTGCTAGGCTTTGGATTTGGCGCTGAACACTGTATTGATCCCTCCCATAAGTTTGCTTTGTGTCCGGAGGGAGTAGTAAGAACTATCACAAAGTGCTGCTGTAACTGATGCTATTCCCTTGAAGTAAACAGGATCTTTTTTAAAAAGTGAGATTAAATGTCCTCTCCGCTTGTGCTCTCCAGGGCAGACCCTTGCTCCTCCCATAAAACAACTCCAGAGCATTAAGAAATCGTGTGGAATAACATGAGATGGATTTACAGTGGACAGGCTGCCTTGTTCAAGTCTCCCCCCCCCCTTTTTTGCGGGCAGAACATGCCTTTGGAATGAAAGTACTGTATTGACATTCTGTGGTATAAGTGGTGTGGGCAGCGTGGCAAGGCCCATAGGTTACATTTCCCTCTTCTCCCATTTTGTAGCCCTCCCGCTCTTCTGTCTTACTACTGCTGCTGACTTTAAAAAACAGTTTGTGTGTGTGTGTGTGTGTTTGTAGAATCAGATTCCCAAACATCTCTGGAAATACCCCTCTGGTTTATAAGCAGATATGAAGCACATGAAATTGTTTCGAAGAGAAAATTGAAGCGTTTTCTTAAAGCTACCTTTTGTGGTGCCAGAAGGGGGTCAAGGGACATTTTGAGTCAGAGGCATAGATAAATTGAGCTTTCATTGGGTCTACAGTGGTAATGAGCTATCCAGCCTCCAGAGGTTGCCTGCATTTGTCCTATAAAGTACTGTCTACTTCTCCGACGTTCAGTTTCAGCAGTTTAGTTCTTTTTAAACTATGGTGGCCTTGCCATTTTCAACAAGAGGGAACATTATGTTTCTGAGATTCCCGTGTCAGTGGGAAAAGATGGCATCTTTAATAATGTGGTAAGATTTTCTTTTTTTTCCCCTTTCCCTTTCTCTTTTTTATAGTTCAGATAAAATTATAGCCTTTAAATAAATAAAGCTTACCTTGCACACATTAGGATTGGGGTACAGTATTGGTGAGGTACATAACAAATTTAACTAGAATCAAGTTAAAATAAATGTTTAGTCATTTCATACCTGATACCATGTTATGTCACTTTTCTACTTTTCCACATCTGGTTTCAGCCAATAGGGAAAACAGGTAGACGAGAGATAACCCCTTGGTGTGTCTTCATTCTGTTGTCACTCTCTAGAGGCATGATTCCATACAGTTCTTTTCTCTCTCAAAATGGTCAGTATTTGGGGGTTGACATGCTGAGGAAGCAACGCCATATGGTGGACCCACCAAGGCCATCTGTTCAGGTTTAATGCAAGCAGTATTCATTTTGATCAAAGTCCACCTCTGGGTGGTACACGATCCACAACAGCAAATACCACCCATGCTGCCCGTCTTGTCGTGGGCATCTGTTTTAGAAAGGGCATATAAGGGTGCGTGCAATTTTGTGCATACTGTTTTGGACATGATGTACTGGAAACATCTGCCAGTGACTGGTTGGAAACTGCACCTGCTCTGCCAAAGCTCAAACATTGTCCTCAGCAGCACCATTCACTCCACCCAGCTTCCTATCGATCGATCAAAATCAGTTTGCTGAAATGCCAGGAATAAACAATTGAGTGGAAAGATTGTTGGACCTTAAAAGGCAGCTTAGGAGAGCCTGGCTGTTACACTTACATAAACCAAGGCTTATAGCTGCATGCTACATCCTCCAGTTAATTAAAGGGAGAAAATGAAGTCCAACATTTGGCTGACTTCTTACGCCAGAGCTGAAAAGAAGAGTCAATCAGCTTCGGAGTTTGGGACCTTCCAATGCAGAAAGCTAGGTTTCTCCTGAGGTGTGTCAGATGTCAACAGATATATGATCTCTCTCTCTCTCTCTCTCTCTCTCTCTCTTTCTCTCCTCCCCCCCCCCATGGTATGGGGCTGACTCTGAACATGATTTACAATAGGATCTTGTATTTGGCTTTTGCACTTACAGTAAAATAGATTGACAAGAGCTTTTTGCATACTCTTGTTTAGCAACACAGTAAACTACTGCAGGGCTGGCACAAAATGTCCTGTCACCTTGTGTCAGGGGAACTTGTGCAGGACTCATGCCCCGTTCATCCCCTCTCTTATACCACAAACCACCTTGAGTTGTCTTGGGGAGAAAAGTGGGATATAATTATTTTAAACCAACCAACCAACCAACCAACCAACCAACCAACCAACCAACCAATGACTGCCACCTCTCTTGTCAATATCTTTCTGGGGGAACCATCCCACTTTAGACAGAGGCATTGCGGATGAGCTGGCTAAGGAGATTGCCACTGTTGCCATAGTGCTTTGTTGCTTTAGCACAGGGGTGGGGAACATTTTGTCCTCCCGATGTTTTGGACCACAACTCCCAGGATTCCAAGCCTATATTGCCAATGATAAATGTTTTGGAGTTGTGCTCCAGAACATTTGGAGGGCCAAAGGTTCCCCACCTCTGCTTTATCAAGAAAGTGGCTGTCAGGACCTTTTAGAGGATCTCGCTGAGTCCCTATTCCTTCAGTGTCTCTTGTGGCCTGCTGCATTGCTTTGAGGATGTGTCCGATGGAGGCATTGGGCCAGCCTTTCTAGAGAGCAAAGCCAACCACTTGCCTTCTACATCGTTTCATGTGAGAGGATGGCCCTCCAGAGGGATCCCCCTGCTGAGGCCCGTTTTCTGGGAAGTCCTTGGAGGGAGCCAGGGGCTCGGCAGCTGCCCTGAAGGCCCCCTCTTTACATAAATGTCTTGGCAGACTAATGTGGTGGGTTCTGGGAAGCTCTCCCAATGCGTCATCTGTCAGCCCTCTCCCGCTTCCACCTTTCTTGAGCATGTGCTGCAAGGAGTTCAGATATCTTTTCTTTAAATGGTAGTACTCCTGGCCAGAAGGCACACTTCCCTTCCTTACAACATTTTAACCACAGCCACAAAATCTTGTTCAGCATGTTTAGACTCCACCTTGCTTTTAAGGTCCTGAAGAAGAACATATATAGCACCCCCTCCCTCCCAAAGAACCAGCTTTTCACATTTATCCTCCCAATGACCCCACGTGAGGCAGGTGAGGCTCATGGCAACCTGGTGAGTTCCTTGGCTAAGGAAGGATTTAGAATCTTGGTTTCTCCAGCATGAAAACCCCTCCCGCCCCAATGGTTCCCGGGAGGAGAGAGTAGTGAATGGCAGCCAAGAGTTGGTTCCAGCAGCTCCAAGCGTGCTTCTCTTGCACACAGGACCCTTCCCTGACTTGAGGAGGGATAACGTTGGCAATGCTGCCCCTGATATCGCTGGGGTGGCTGTTCCCCTCTTTGGGGACATTGCACAGTGCCACATGGACTGCTGGGGATTTGACACATGAACACAAACACTGGCCGTTACTTCACGAGCCGCTCGCTTCGCGCCTAGCCTTTTTTTCTGTCCGAATCGATCGTTTTAGTCCGCACGCCCCTCCATTTTAGCTTCGGTGCCGCCCCGACCACTCCCCCTTAACTGTGCTCCAACCGGGGCGAGTGGTGCCCCTGGCTGCTGCCGGGAATCTTTTCACTTCGCATCTTGCTTCGCTCCCAACGTGACGTGTGGTCTCGGTTTTTGGCTTTTATTTCAAGTTTTTTTAAAAAATATTCAAACAGGGATATCGATGCATCGCTATATCGTTTCATCGCTTTGCGCTGTTACTTCCTCGCTCGAGTAGCGGCGGCGGCGGCGGGAGCAGGAGGAGCCGCTGCCGCCTCGCCCGGCCAGAGCAGGGCACCCGGGGCAGGCAGCGTGCAAGCGGCGGAGGGCGGGCGGCTGTGCCATGCGGGGCTCTCCCCGAGTAGCGGCGGCGGCGGCGGGGGGGGGCTGCCAATGATGCCAGGAAACAGTTGAAATCAGTAGAGCCATTGCAACTGACAGTCCAGTATCGATGCATCAATACGCCGTCGGTAGGAATTTTTTTAAAGGACGGATGGGAAATAACGAACGTTGAAAAGTGGCATGCGAATGCGAAGGGAGCACGTGAGGTTGTGCTCGAATCGGTCCTAAAACTGCAGCTCGTGAGTACTGAGAAGCAGGGGCGGGAGCGAAGCGAGAACACGTGACTGCCACGTGACCGCCTCCGAATTCAAATCAAAGGCAATATCGCTGCGGAGCGCCGCACCTCGTGAAGTAAGGGCCACTGTCACTTCAAATCGCATCACCAATACTCTCCATGGTTGGAAGGCTAACTGCTCCAGCCTTGATCTAGCCTCCTGCAATCTGAGCCTGGGGAGCCTGGGCCAAGGGCAAGAGGCTTCAAAACCATGAGCCAGCGGCATCTTTTGCATCTTGCGAGAGCCACCTTGGTTGATGAAGAAATTGTGGCAGATTAACCTCTTAACGGGGCTGTTTCCTCCTCCTGGTTCTTTTCTGCTTCTCTCCCCCAATTAATCCAGGAGGTGCTTCCCCAAGGAATCATCCTTCAAACAGAGGCTGCTGCTCATCTGAAGCGACGGTGTGGGCTCACATTTGCTGTATTTACAGCAGGGAATGTGTTGCTGCCTGTTCTCTTTCTATGCTTTTTTTAAAAAAAAATATGCACTGCTTGCCTGTTTTGACTGTTTCCTTGCTCTGCTTACTAACTGATGAGTGATGAGATCTTCCTTGAATCAAGTAGCAATTTAGAGCCAGTAACTCTGGAAAGGTTTCACGGCGTTGTGCAGACAATGTGTATTGGCGTTGTGCAGACAAGTGAGTTTTTTGTGAGGCTGTGATCGGGCAGAAATCAGTTTGGGAAGGCAGAGAAGTGGATGTTCCCTGAAAAGGCTGAACGCCTGTTTCATCAATCAATTTTACGTTCTTGATTGATGTAGAATTTCAGCTCCCTCCCATTAAGTTGCCATTGTGAAAATGAATTTACCAATCATGAATTACCAGATGTATGCAAACCCCACAGTCTAGTGCAGTGTTGGCGAACCTATGGCATGGGTGCCAAAGGTGGCACTTGCAGCCCTTTCTGTGTGCACCCAACATTGCCCCTTCGTAGCCACCTTTATTTAGGTTAAATTGCTGTATTGGCACTTTGCAAAAAATTCGTGGGTTTTAAAATCACAGTTTGGGCACTCGGTCTCTAAAAGGTTCACCATCAGTGGTCTAGTGGTTGGATGAGGATGGCCGGGTTTGTACTCTAAAACATCTGGGATGTCCTTGATTTGGAAGGCTGTCCCTAAAGCAGGGTGTTTAATACCTGTACAATAATATCCAGCCAGTGCCTACCTGTGTCTTTTCTCTTCTTCCCTTCTCTTCTAGCATGTTGTAGGCTTTCCCCTCAAGCTTGAAACATCATGGACTGTTCAACGGAGAATGACATCAAACTTGAAAAATTCCTGTAAAACTGTCTCTAAAACGAGCAAAAATGCCCTTTAAAAATAACTAGGGCATGTTATTTGTTATACCAAAATGGCAAATGCTGTTACCATTTAAGCTACTTTTGAAATGTAATTGCTGCCCCCCCCCTGTGTGTGTGTGTGTGTACTTGTCAGGGGTAGTTACATTCCTTTAAGGTTTTTCAGTCTGTTGTCTCCAGTGATAGGGTTGGGCAATCAAGAATTAATTACAAAATTACGATGATCATAGTCGTCCTTGCCACTAAGCAGAGTGAGCTGAACGTTGTGAGGCTGAAAGGGTTTACAAATTGCTACACTCCACACACATCTCGGGATGTTTGGATTGGTGCAGATGATAGTTACTCCTTTACTGTTGCCTTTTTAGACCAAACTAGTGACATCTCTGTTGTAACAGATGGCAACGTATGAATTTGTGGTTTAAGTTATAAGATTCTAGAAAATCCCAAATTATATACACAAATGCATTTGGGAGGAAATTTGAAGTACCACAATGGGAAGGAGAGAATGTATGGCCTTGTAATTTGAGAAGAGCTGTGGTAAACTGTGGTCAAAGGCAGCGGCCGTTTGGCAGCCATCTTGACTTTCCAGCCTCACTACTTAGGCCACATGGCCTCTTACAACTCACTTTATAAGGAGTGGGTGTAAAGAATTACTATGCCATGGCTGACAGTGGAAATGCATATGCAATGCCTGCTGAAGGTCCTCCTAGAGCTTTTTGGGCTAAATCTCTCTTTCTGTATCTGTGGGTACAGTGCCACTCAGTGCAAAGGAGACAAAACTAGGCTAATGGAGCAGAGTGATGCAGCTTGATATGTCCTTATGGCCATTGGGGCTTTTATAAAAACCCTGGTTGCTTCAGATTTCCAAAGTGTTACATTCGGAGGTGTTATTTGGCTCTTCTAGTACAGACTGTGTGGTTTTGACATTGAGCTTTCTCACAAGAGTTGTCAACATACATATTTTTTTTAAAAGAATTGTTAAAGGATGCATCTTTAGGAACTGTGAGGGGTGTCATTCAAAAAGAAGGTAGCCAGCTGTCCTGCCTTTAAATATAGAATACATTTGGAGAAAGTGTGGAACTCTACAAATATGCACAGCCTCTCTTCTTATTCTTTGTTACACAGTAAGAATGGCAGCCTGGCCAGCATAGTGTAGTGCTAGTAGCAAATACAAAAGTGTAACAGGTGATAACTTTAAGCTACTAGAAAATTATTTTCTAGTAGCCTAAAGGTATCACCCGTTCCACTTTTATATTTGGTTTTTGTGATGGCTGCACGGCTCCTCAATTTATTTTGCTAGTAGCAAAGAAGCTGAGCTACAAATCAGACTGTCACCTCTGTCACAAACTTGCTAAGTGGTGTTTGGTGAGCAACTCAGTTGCCCTGTAGATGTAGTAATACAAACAACCTACATAGCTCTTGCATTGTAAAGATTTCACTTAAATCGTGCATGTAAAGCACTGTAAAGAGTTTGACAAGCAATTTTAAAATCATCATCATCATCATCATCATCATCATCATCATCATCATCATCATCATCATCATCATCATCATCATCACCACCACCACCACCACCATCATCATCACTACCACCATCACCAATGGTAGTCCAAGTTATCCTGCACCCTGAAGCAGCAGAAATGCCTCTACTACCTAAAGGACTGTATCTCCCCATATGAACCTTTTTGGCATTTAAGATCATCAGAGGTGTCCCTCCTTACCAGTGCAGGCACGATTGATGGGAACACAAGAGAGGGCCTACTAAGTGGCAGCTCCCAGTTTGTGGAATGCTCTCCCTTGGAAGATCAGACAGTCCCCTCCTTCTTTTATCTTTCTTCTGACAGCTGAAGATTCATCTTTTCAGACGGGTCTTTAATAATCATGATTGGATCCCTGAATGTCATTTTAAAGTTAAAATTGTTTTTAACACTTACTTGCTTTTAATTATTCAATTGCATTTTTGCTGGCATATAATTTATTTTTTAAAAAATGTTTAACTTGCTGTGTTTTTATTTCGATTGTATTTAATATTGTGAGTAGAGATGGGCACGAAACGAGCAATTTTTCGTTTTTGTTTTCGTTTTTTCGTTTCATTACGTAACGAAATGAAAAACGAATTTTGACTCCAAAATGAAATGAAACGACCCGAAACACGAAAAATTTTGTCGACCGCTTCGTTTTCATTACGGCAAATACATTGAATTGTGCTAAATGGTAACGAAACAGCATTTTTTTGTTTTCATTTTTGGATTTTTGTTTCGTTATGTAACGAAACGAAAACGATTTTTTTGCAAAAAAACTCACGAAAACGAAAACGGACCGAAACGGACCCCTAAATGACCAAACGACAAACGAAACACCATTTTTTTGAGTCGTGCCCATCTCTAATTGTGAGAATAGTAATATCAAGAGAAAGGCAGCCTATGAAACAAACACGGCAACCATCTTTCCATGCATCCTGCTACACACACACACACACACACACACACACCTCCCCACTGTGAGAAAGAAGGTGCACCCTCCTCTTTGGAGGGGTCACCCATTGAGGAAGAGGCCAGCATGAAAAGGAAAGCTGAGAAGCTCTTATAACAGGAAGAAGAAAAAGGGGAGTTAAAGGAAAAATGAAAGAGTAACCAGGTAGCATTAGGTGGTTGGGAAGCCAAAGGGGGCAGGACCCAATGGGAGTGGTGCAGGAAGTGGTGCAGGAAGACCCATGGACAGGGGAATGGGTGACCTTCAGGTTCCGGCAAGAGGCTGCAGAGCAGGAATGGAGAGAGGCAAAGGTGGCAAAGCCGCCATTTTGGGGCCAGACTGCAGAGCACGAGAGACAAAAGGCAGCCCAGGCATTCTTCAAGAGGGAGGCTTGGTGAAGAGAGATGCAGGCTGCCTTCAAAAAGGAGTGGGAGAAATGTCTCTCTATCCCTGGGGGGAGATAGAGGATGAAGGTGTTCAACTTGAAACTTCCTGGGACTACTTTCGTGGGTATTATGAGCAGCGACGCTCTACCAATGGGAGATAGGACCGGACGAGTTTATGGCCCTCGCCCAGAAGTTAGAGGGGATCTTTAAGTTAAATGGTGGACTGTGGGACTGGATTTCTGTCTCAGGCAGATAGAAGACGTTTGGTCTGAGGCAGAGCCTTTACTTAAAGAGCCAGAGGCCACCGCTATCAAAGACCATAGTCATATTATTTATTTATTTATTTATTTATTTATTTATTTATTTATTTATTTA
>JAHTLZ010000010.1:20429303-20453412 GCA_023846285.1 Phrynocephalus versicolor | reverse complement strand
TATTATTATTATTATTATTATTATTATTATTATTATTATTATTATTATTATTATTATGTTGATCAGAATAGGAAGAGCTTTGGCATAGCATCCTCTGTGCACTGCTTCAGAATGTCACTTCTAAGCCACCATAGGCCTGCTGCATTTGTACTGGAAGTGAAGTTATGAAAATAGCCATGGATATGGACTTTTCTAAGCTTTGGCTCATGGCAGCCATGGAGCCAAATGAACGATGGCAAAGAAGCTGTTCTTCATACAATCATAGATTGGTAGAGTTGGACCCAAAAGCCATCTCATCCAGCCCTTTGCCACAATTTTGAAAATCAACAACTAAAGCATCCCTGACAAATGGCCATTCAACCTTAAAAGCCTCAAATGAAGCGGAGCCTATCGTCTTCTAAGAAAGACTGTTTCTCTGCCCAACAGCTGTTACTGTTGGCTAGAAATCTTGTTTAGAACAGAACAGAATAGAAATGAAATGGGTCAAGCTGGTACCCCCTTCTGGCAAGTCTTGGTTTTAACCTCTGGAGTAACAGAAGAAAAGCTTGCTGCATCTTGTGTATGATAGTCCTTCAGATACTTGAAGATGATTACCTTACCTCCTCTCAGTATTATCCTCTCCACATTAAACAATCCCAGCCTCTTTGGGCTTTCCTCACAGGGCCAATTCCAAGGGCAATGTCTCAGTCATGTAATGCAAGGATGCCCCGCCAAAGGCTACCAAATGAAAGGCTACCAAATGAAAGAGCAGCTATTGCAGCGGTGGCAGAAAGCGGTGTGCCACCATCGTGCAGTTGTAGTGAGTGTAGTGCTTATTGATCAGCAAGCCAGGCACCTAGTGTTGCTGTGCCAGCATTGATATCCATGAGAGTTTGGCTCCATCTGTGTCCTGAGAGGCATTTGGTTTTGGATCGCTGCCATTCCCGAGGTCGTTGATACCACTCATTCTGTGAAGGGCTTTTTCTGCCCATGGAGAAAACCAAACTAGATGCATGAGCAACCCTTATATATGCTCAACAAGCATTTCCGCCATTTCCGCACCCTCTCTTCTTTACGCGACATGACATGCTCAGGGAAGAGAGCGAATGCTGTCCCTGCTCTACAGAACATGGAAACGTTCCCTTTTCAACATTCATTTATTTAGGGAGGGGCCGTACTGCTGAGAGCTGTTGGCCCAGAAGTTTAAGCTGCCTGTATTTCCATCTTTCTTGCATGGCTGTCCTCATCCGCACATCTAGACATCCATCCCACCTCTCCCCTGCCCCCAAGAGGTCCTGTCTCACTGGTTCTGCTTAGAAAGGCCCTGTCAGGTAGTCTAAGCCAAGAAAGGGTGGTTGGCCAAATCTCTGTTGTTTGAGCCGTGCACTTTACCCACAGCACTATAAAAGGTTTTTAAAATGCGGCGACTGCAACATGTTGGTTTGGTGACTAGATTGTGTTGCTCTAACATAGCCCCTGTGCCACATGGGGCCTGGCACACCAAATCTCTGTAAACATGCAGGATCTGCAGATGCCCTGGGTAAGACTCTGTTACCAGGATTGTTCCTCCCCTCTGAAAGCCTTGTCTTGCTTCCTTGGCTGAGGATGCTTCCCAAAAATGACACCTTTAAACAAGAGGCTCTGTTATTTTGCAGAGGTTGCAATGGCCCCGTTGCCCTTTCTTTCTCTCCCCCCCCTCCTGCCTGCCAGCTGAAGTCTATCTCCTGTTTCTTTGCCTTTGTGCAAATATCCAGGGAGCTCCTCCTTCCTATTTTTGGGCTTGTGTATCTATGTTGCGGAGGCAGGCGAGGCCTGAGGGAAGTGGAAAGCAAGAATGCCTCGAGAGACTCATTAACTCTCTACCCTGATAGATATGTTTGAACTCCTGCATGTCATGCAAACAAGCGTCACACCAGTCCTCGCAGTCCTCGCAGTGCAGGCTGCCAGGTTGACGGATCTGGGGGTTAGCAAATATTACACCCCAGCGCTCCACACTGAACAGTGGGAGGGGCGGGTGGAACCTGCGATTTGTAAACAGCAAAGCCTCCTTCCACCATGCTTCTGTTCCTGCCGTGCTCTGGCGGGGACACCTGCTGCTGGTACACTCCAGAGCTTGGGAGACGTCCAGAACAGCGAGAATGTCCAGCCAACATGACCGAGGTGCAGCCTGGAAAAAACTAAGTTTGCCAAGCTCTGCCGTCCCTCCTGGCATGGCGTTTGGGAAACCTTAATTGCGGGCGTAACTCTTGGCTCCAAGGGCCATGCATATGTGTGCTAGGAGATAGGAAGCAACCTGTTCAACAATAAAGTGCACGGCGAGCTGTGAGCGAGAGGCAAAGCAAAGTGTTCTGCTTATATACCGCCCCATACCACTACAAGTAGTCTCTGGGCGGTTTACAATTTTAATTACAGTGTGCAGGCTACACATTGCCCCCCCCCCCCCAGCAAGCTGGGTACTCATTTTACCAACCTCGGAAGGATGGAAGGCTGAGTGAACCTTGAGCCTGCTACCGGGGATTGAACCCAGGTCGTCAGCACAGTTTTACCTGCAGTACAGGCATTTAACCATTGTGCCACGAGGCTCCTCCCCCTCCTGCTGCCTTGGCCCCCAGCTGCAGCTCCCTGGGGAAGCAATGTTGGTTTCGTGCTTTCACTCTGGCCATCAGCAAGTGGGGGAGGCACCCTGCCCCGAGTGGCTGAAAACTGTTATTAACGTGTCATGATTGTTGAGTGTTGTGTGGTTGCGCTAGGTCTAAAAGAGAGCTCTGTGTTGGTCAGAGAGGGTTGTCGTCTTAGCCGCTGCTGTAGTGAACACAGTATGTGCTAAACGATGACACCAAAGGATGCAGCAGAATGGGGGGGGGGGCTTCCTCTGATATTTGATAGGCAAAAGTAGTTGCTGTTATCCTTGTTTTCAGCAAATCGGCTCCACGCGAGCCCCACTCACACAACACTTTGTTTTGGAAAGAGATGCATACAGGTAAACAAAAATGGGATGGATGCCAATGAGGAAGCAACGGATGCGGCAGATGCCTACGTGGCAGCCTGAAATAGCTGAGAAATATACCCCCAAAGGGAGAAATTAGAAGAAACGTGTCCTCATAATCTATTTTGGTTAATCACAGCAAACCGGGGAGTCTTAATAGCTATAGGATTAATTTTCTGTAAGGTAGGGTTCGGTATAAGTAAGTATATGTACAGGGAAAACTTTCATGTTTTGAGTAGTTTTGAGTTCTTTGTTGGGAATGCCTTTGGCTTCTGTTCTTTCATGTACCAGTCCTCCCTTTAAACACAAAAGGGGCTGGATCTTGTGAGCACTTTCATTTTGCTTATTCCCCTATTCATTTTTTCTGGCACTAGAAAGTAAGCCTTATGGGACCTTCAAAAATTATTCCCCAAATAAAACCAATCTATTCCAAAAGCAGGCAAGGAACCACCTCCACTCAAACAAGACCACTTCCAATCCAAAAAGTTTTACATTGGCCACACTGGGCTGAACTGCCAGACATATTCCCTACTAATATCTTTCCAGCCACTGATGTTCTTGCTAGCAGCCATGAAACACATCAAAATGACATGCCACTTACAATGTTCATGTGTCAGGTTATAGCTCAGTAATTCTGGCCACCCCGAGCAGAGCTGGAACATTGGAAGAAAGGTTGAGCATCTCCAGAAATCAGTGGCTCAGTGAAAAGCCATTGGCTTCCACCCAGACTGCTCCTATGGCTCGGCAAGGCAGCACTGCGGAGCGGCCATCGTGGTGGGAAGTAAGGAAAGTCCTCCCAAGCTCCAAACCATCCCTTACCCATGTTTAGCTTCTTCCCTCCTCCTTACCCAGCAGAACATCTCAGTGGGGAATGAAGAAGTGGAGGAAATCCCAACAAGTGACCAGCACAGCTATTTTGTAGGCCCACAAAAGAGAACAGTGCCAAGGGCGAGCTCAGGGATACGTCCGTTTCCTCTTGGGATGGCCAGGGATGGCCAGCTGGCTGGAGAACGATGAGGCTGAGGGTCAGGGCTGCAACCATGTTGGGGTCCTCCTGCCAAAAAAAAGCAACCTCCCTGGCAGCTTCCTTCTTCTCTCAAGACCTCATTGTAGTGAAGCCAACTAGAATGCGAGGAAGGTTGGCTGCTGTCTCTGCACTTTGACTCCACATTGGAGTAGACGTTCTCTCATTCTGGTGGTGATCCTTTGGTGGGGCCACTGTGAAATACAGGAAGCTGGACTAGATGGGCCTTTGCTGTGATCCAGCATGGCTCTTCTTATGTTCTTATGTTCTTACCTTCCACCCTAACTCTATTCCCGCCCCCAGCTTTTCTTACTTGGTTCCTCCGCTGCTGTCACCTAGGTTGAAACATATTGATCCAGAAGGTAGTTCTTTGTCTAATTAGCTTTTCCCATCATGCCTAGGTAACGAGGCATGTGTGCACTGCACTAATCATCACCCTCCCACACACAGAGACTTTTTTGGCAGGAAAACTAATTAGCAGAATAAAGAACCTAATAGTATTTCCTCTCCCCCAATCAGGAAATCTGAAGCTCCCTTTTCTGGCTGCCCCTCCACTAGCCCAGTTCCTGTCCACTCACCTCTCTCCTCACAACCTTTGCTCATTCTGTGATCCTCTTCCCCCTCCTCCAGGACATACTGATTGGCTCCTGGCAGCCTCCCGCCTTGAAAAATTTCCTGGGCAATTTGACAGACAAGGAATGAAGGAAAAGTGTGATGAAAGAGGAACACACATGTGCGCGTGCACGCACGCACGCACACACACACACACACACACACACACACACACATTTTTGTGTTGTGCTCTTTCATTTAAAACAATCCTTGGTGTTTAATTGGTTTGCTTCCAGAAACTGAAAGAGGAACCTGAAAGCAAAACTGGGCACCTCTTTAGTGTTCTATGACCATTCAGGATATCCCCAAAGCCCCATCCATAGTTGTAACCCCCCTAATGTTGATGGATTGCAACTTCGAGCATCCTTTACTATTGAGTATGCAGGCTAGGACTGATGGGCAATGGAATTCAACAGCATTGAGTTGTCCATCTCTATTTTAGAGAGGTTTTGAGCATACATATGCACGCACGCACGCACACACACAAACACACACACACACACACACACACACACACACACACACACAGAGAGAGAGAGAGAGAGAGAGAGAGAGAACTAGATTAGCTGGTATAGGAATCCTAGCCTCAGAAAAGAAAATGATTAACTCGTGGGTTCTTGCTCAAAATCAAGGATTTCCCCAGGAAGTGCATAGTTTTGCCTTAAGACCATATTTAGAGATATAAAGTGGAACCACCACCACCCCACCCTCTGTTTTGCCAGGCATTAGACACGGAATTGCCTAAAGTTTATTTTTGTAATCAGAGATCCTGGTCTGAGTTACCCCGTGTCCTAAAGCTAGATGGGTGGTGACCTGAGAGAATTTTCTTGATTTTTAGTCCACCTAATGGCATCTCTCTCCCTCTCAGAATTTTCCCTGGTACTGGATTTGATATCTTTTCAGTATCAGGCAAAGGCCCTCTTTGCTGTTTATTCAGTGTTTTCAGCACACGATAGTAGACAGTCTTAATTGATTGTTTTATTGATTCTACTGGATTTTTCTATGATATAATTGTGTTTTCTCCAAGGGCTTATCCTAAATACTCATTATTTGTTTACTACATCTAGTTTAATCCTACTCCTGTTTTTCCAGTAGTCCCACTGAGTTTTAAGGGGCTTACTACCAAACAAGTATGTATAGGTTTGCAATCTTTTTATTTTATTTTATTTTATTTTTTGTGCTCTGAACCACAGGGCTGGGGAGGGAGCACAACCCACACCTGCGTCCCACATTTTTTTCTGTCAAGTGTTTGAAGGATATCCAGTATGATCATTTGTATGTGATTTTTTTTTAAAAAAATGCTGGTACAGTGGTACCTTGTATAAAGGAATTAATTCGTTCCAAATGAAATTATGTTAAGCAAATTTTCCTTTATACAAATTCCCATAGGAATGCATTGAAAGCAGAGTAATCCCATTTTTATGTTGTACGGATTTTCCCCATAGGCAATTATGTTAAGCAAATTTCCCCTATCTCTGGAATTTTTTATGTTGTACAAATTTTCTGTTATACAAGCTGTCTGTTATACAAGGTACCACTGTATTATTATTTTAAACCAGACAAAAACAAAATTAATTATTTTCAATGTTTCTGTTTTTTACCACCTTAGAAACTGCAAACAAGTGGAAAGGGGGCATATATTTTATTCAAATGTATCCCAAGTTCCAACACTACATTAGAGGGGAAGTCACATTTAGCATTTGAGCAAAGGGAGTGTAACCTTTGGTCTCTGAAAAGGCAGCTTTTGAAAGAAAGAATGTGTTTATGACCTAAAGACTGACAGAACAAAGCAGGCTCATTGGCTAACTGTAGGTAGCGAGAAAAGCTTGTGGTGTGACAGTCACACACAATCAGTACTTCAGGGTCTCCCACTTCTGGATTATCCATCATTCCACCCTTAGCGTTGCAAGGGAGCCAGGTTTATGAGATCAGAGTAGCAGGACTCAGTGATGAAGAGGGGCAAGGGCATCATCTCCCACACTCCGGATGCTCCACTTCTGCTCTTTCCAAGCATAGCTGTGATATGGTGGGCTGGGGCTATGGTAGCTTGGTGGGCTGGGGAGAGGATGGGATTGGCAAGCAACAGTATGATACTGCAAGCCCTATGTTTGGAAGTACAGTATACACATTAGTTATGTTGGCAAGTCTTTGTGTCTGAGTCCCAAGTCTGACTCCAAGTCTTTGGTGCCAAGACCCAAGTCCAAGTCCCTATTAAAAACAACATTTTTCCCCAGAAAAAAGGGAGGGATGGGCGGGCTCTGAGATGAGTCTGAGTCATCGAGAAAACAAACCAATCAACACCCAGAATTGAGTCCAAGTCTAGTCTGTGGTGTAATTTAAGTCTGACTTGGCACCAAGTCTCATGACTTGTGTCCCCATTCCTGGTACATAAACACTTACTATGGAGTGGCTTCTCTTTGTAGAGCTTTCCTTGGGACTGTGTCTAGGAAGGATGTGCTGATGAGTACCTGCACTTCAGAAGCTACCCCAACACCTTTGCATACCTGGGCAGGTAGGGCATGAAGGGGCTCAGCACTCAAGAACCTCAGTTCATGCGATTTCATGAGAGAGACTCGGATCTTGTGCAACTCCCTTGCTGCCAAGGTGGGGCATTTCCCTGTTCTTCTTCCATGAAGTTCACTGCATGGAACCTCAAAAATATGAGGAGGAAAAAACCCAGCCTTTGATGCCATTTACAACAACATTGCTGTTAGTGTCTGGAACATGTTGGAAAAGCAGAACTTCTTTTGTGGGGGGCGGGTGGATAAAATATTCTCTCAACACCGCCTTCCCCCTCTGATTTTCTCTCTCCTCAAATATGCTGGTTTTGGTAGAAAATAATAATAAAGAAAAGTCATGCAATGTTGGCTTGGTTCTTGGTCTCGCCCCACACGTTATGGGGGGTGGGAGGAGAGGGAATGCATGGGGACTGTGGTCATGGTGTCTGCATTCCACTGTTGACTATGAAAGAGTGGGGTCCCTCTCCCTTCCCTCTTGCTTTCTCTCCCTCCAAGGCATATGCTGCTAGCAGCAAAGCCTCACCACCACAGCACAACACCCCTCTTGTGCTGCCAAAAAATCATCTCGCTTGCATTCTCTTGGAGTCTATGGGTCTATGGGTTCACCCTGCCATAAACACGACATAGCTTGCAGCCTCAGCTTGAAATAAATATCCTACTGATGTTGAAGCTAAAAATCAATAAGGCTGCTCAAATTAATGGGTAAAATCTGAGTGTTTGTGTCCTTAGAAAACACTAACTAGAACAATTCCCCTCATTTGAGAAGCTCAGTGAGTTAGAAAGAGATTTCAGATAGTAGAGTTAAATGAGGGCCTCCCCTTTTTAAACAGCTC
The DNA here is from genome assembly GCA_023846285.1 of Phrynocephalus versicolor. Taxonomy (NCBI): domain Eukaryota; kingdom Metazoa; phylum Chordata; class Lepidosauria; order Squamata; family Agamidae; genus Phrynocephalus; species Phrynocephalus versicolor. The sequence goes on along the minus strand of JAHTLZ010000010.1, from coordinate 20,445,459 downwards.
ACATCATTTCATATTTTCCCAATATATTTTCCTTATATCCCCCTCTCCCTCTCCCCCCTCTCTCTCTGTTGAAAAATACTGTAATGCTATGTTGAAGGCTCAACAAGGGAAGATGAAGACATGCATGGATGGGTTTGCTGATTTAAGCCTATGGCAATTGTTCCTGTTGCCTTGAGTGGCCTCGAGTTTGTAGCTACGTAGGGACATAGGAACCAGAAGGAGCAAAGGCTCTGATTTGGAAATCTGGCTAGGGATGTCCTTTGCTAGGGCAACCCCTTCCGTTCTGCCCATTTCTTTAATACTGTTTTCATTTCCCCTTCTCCCTCCATTTTGCTTTCTCATGCCGACCAAGCAGACGGCTGGTATTGCATCGTGAACTCAACATGCTCAGCCTTTGCTCAGCCTTTATTTTTTTAAATCCACCCTATCTTCTCCCCCGCACCAACAGATTTCTCAGCTTCTGAAATGTTGGCATTCCCTCCAGCATCCTGATATGGCAGGCTTTAGGTAGCCCCATTTGGTTTTCTTGGCCACCATAGGTCAGAACTAGAGATGGGCACGAAATGAATTTTTTCATTTCGTTATTCGTTATTCGTTTTGTTACGTAACTAAATGAATAATGACCCTAGGGGCCAATTTAACACGAACCGAACTGAACTGAGAAAAAATGGTTAGGTTCAGTTTGTTTTGTTAATGGAGGGGGGCGGAGATGTCTCCTACCTGGTGCTGGTCTTGAGGTCCGGTTTTCCTGGCTTCTGCGACGGTGACCAGGAAAAAAAGGTGACGGCCGTGCTATAGCTGTAGTGCGGCCATGTGGTCAGAAGTAAAGAAAAAAAAGAAAAAGAAAAGAAAAGAAAAATAATAGGAGCGCCGACCAGCCCCCATGGATGGCCTGGTCGCCAGGCACTTTAATAATAATAATAATAATAATAATAATAATAATAATAATAATAATAATAATAATAATAATAATAATAATAAATAACAAAAAATCCCAGCGCTGACCGGACCCCAGGGGCTGGGTAGTCGGTGCTGAAAGAAAAGGGGGAAAAAGCCCCGCGCTACAGCTGTAGCGTGGGGCCTGTACCCAGAAGTGTGTGGGGGGGGTGTAAAATAAAATTAGAAATAAATAATAAAAAAGGGAGTGCCGACCGGACCCTAAGGGTGGCCTGGTCGGCACCATAAAAAAAATTAAATTATATTAAATTAAAAAACCCAGCACCGACCAGGCCCCTGGGGTGGTCGGTGCTGAAAGAAGAAAAAAAAGCCCCGCGCTACAGCTGTAGCGTGGGGCAAACCCGGAAGTGAAAAAATAAAATAAAATATTTTAAAATTTTTTAAAAGGAGTGCTGACCGGGCCCCAAGAGTGGCCTGGTTGACTTGGCACCTGGAAATAAAGGGAAAAAATAAATTTAAAAAACCCAGCACTGACCGGGCCCCAGGGGCCGTGCAGTGGGCGCTGGGAAAAAAGGGGTAAAAATGAAAAATGAAACAACGAAACAACAAAATGAATTTTTCTGCAAAAATTCACAAAAAAGAAAAGAAACGAAACAACCTCCTTAACAAAATGAAATGAAACATAATTGTTTCGATTCGTGCCCATCTCTAGTCAGAACCCAAGTCCAGTTGTATGAAGTATTATGCTACTCTAGCTGTAATATAAAGTACCCTGACATTGATTGACATATAGAAGAGCCAGCATTTCCACAGCAGGCATTGCTGAGGTTTCTCCTGCCTCTATGAGAGGTTTCATTTGCTGAGTACATCATGCATCATGAGCAGTGCATTCCCGTTGCTCACCTCTGGCTCGTTGACACTGCCGATTCCCCCATGCAGTCCTGCCAGGCAAGTTCTAACTTCAGCCCAGGAATCTCTAGATTGAGAGAAGAGGGGAAGGAGATTTAATAACCTCTGGGGGCAGGACACTAAATAAAACACCACCACCATCCAGCCATTCCAAAACAGAGCCCTGCTTCTAATCCACCTGATGATCCCAGCCCACTTCAAAGCAGTTTTCATTATCAGCTGGAGATGTAACAAACACGGTGGTTTCCTGCAACCTGTACGGTTCTGTGAGTGACTTTTCGGACACATTGTTTACAGTCTTGTTCAGGTTAGGGTGGATTTTGTTTTTCAAACATGCGCACCCAATAACATTTTTATTGGAAATATCTGCCATCATTTGTCCACCACCACTGCCAAATGGTTTGGTGCTCTTGAATGATGAACCCTCCAGGAAAGAGACTTGAGCATTGGAGGGGGTGGGTGGGAATTACTGATAAGATATTCAGAGTTCTTAAAAGAGAGCAGCATAATTTATTTATTTATTTATTTATTTATTATACTTTTATACCGCACCATTTCCCAGAGGGACTCTGGGCGGTTTACAGATTAAAAAGCATCAGTTAAAACAGTAATAAAAACAATGTGTGCCTGGAAAGAGTGTTTCTTTTTAGGATTTCTGCTACGCCACTGCATGTTCACCCTCTCTAGTTATTTGTCCTCCATTCTACCCTAACCCCCAAATCAGTCATTGCCATTGGCCACTAATCAGGTTCAACAACCAACATGTGTGTGTGTGTGTTGGTGTGTGTTTCCTCCTTCTTAGTTCCCCCCGCCCCCAAATTTATTTCTTGTGGTTCTATGTCTGTTAAGAGCATGTTTGTTTGTTTTTGTTTACAAGGAGCTTTGAATCTGAAGATTTCAAAGCAGTATCCAACCATCTCCTACATCAGAAAACAGTATACAAAATCTGCATCTAATATTGGTATTAACAATAAACCATATGGCAACTGAACTTCCTTAGTGTAAGGATCATTCCTCCCCTCTCTCTCCCATCCGGCTTGCTGATTCTTCTCTTTTGCATGCGGGTGGCACTCTTATGGTCACATGAAAAACAGACACTTATTGCCTGCGCATTAACAATGGAGGGAACCATACAATAGGTTTGCGAGATGGCAAGCCACCCAGTTCGTCTGTGGCCAGCTACAGTTTGTGCTGTGCTATCACAGCTCTGCAGATTTTTAGACTCAATGCTTCTTAGGGTTGGGAGAAAGCTCAGCCCACTATCCTCTTTCCTCCTCCACCCACCATGAAACTAGCTTCTGTAAGGAAAGTAGCTTACACATAAATATTTGACATCTTTCTGTGTAAACTGCTTTCTTAGTGAAGCAGATTTCATGCTTGCTTTACATTCAAAGAACCTGTGTACTGCTAGAAGAAGGAGGCATGGCGTAAGAAAGGAAGTGTTTTGCCACTGTTGTAGTACTGCCGAAATGCTGAGGACCCATCTTCCTCATGGTGGAAGGTTCCTAAAATAGATAATAGAGACACTTAATTTTTCCATGTGGTATATTTAGATGACTTTTGGAAGAAAACTGGATTTAATTTCCTGATAATATTTAGATGCCTGTGATTCACATAATGAGAAGCAAAATGCACAGAGCATTACTGTAGATCATTGAAGGTAAAATACGTACTTGGGAAAGAAGTAAAATAAGACTAACTGATTTGTTGAAGATTCTTGGAGATCAGTTCGAATGCAGTGCAACATTTAGAAGGGCTGAATCCAAGATCATCATGGCCATGATAACCTCTGTGCTCTGGGAGGAGGAAGGGGGAATTCAGAACATACACGGCCCGCTAAAAAGAAGGAAGAAGCGGGCAATGAAAGAATCCCAAATGATTTTGTGCACTTCTCCCTTCAACAACACTGGAGTTGAGGGTGTTGGACTACTATGGAGGGGCTCGTATTCTCTCCCTCCCCCTCTCCCTCCCCCTCCCTCTCTCTCTCTCCCTCCCTCTCTCCCCCCCCTCTCTCTCTCTGTGTGTGTGTGTGTGTGTGTGTGTGTGTGTGTGTGTGTGTGAGAGAGAGAGAGAGAGAGAGAGAGAGAAAACAGTTCTCTCTGCTGTTGTGGTTCTTCTCCATACAAACCTTTCCATACAGTACTGTGTGTGATGAGCCTTCTAGAAACCCTGTTCTAGAGGCTGAATTAGATACGTTGGAAGGGAGACCACTTTTGATGCCTTCTGTGTTGAACCCATGGAATTCTGGGTGGTCAGGAGCACAGTCTTTATTGAATGTGTATATATTATATTTATATATTTGACATTTAGTTATTTAGTTATTTGTTTACTTGTTTATTGTAGGGAAATCTGGGAGTTCCAGCTTGTGTAAGGCAAGGGAGAAGTATACATGTTTTAGGTTCTTGCATTCTGGTCTGGACAATAGACAATCAAAAGTGGAGAACCACCAGTGGACAAAATGGCAAGCAAAGTTGTCCCTCCAGTTTGTCCACTGGGTGAAGGTTGCAGTGGCCACAATGAGCATTGCCAACCGCTTTCTAAAGGAGCTGTCTCCCAAACAGAGTAGCTGTGAGTGGCGTTGTGGATGCTACATCCGATGCAGGCACAAGGAGTTCCATTGGTGGAGATCTTCTCACTGGCCGGGTCAGAACACTCACCACTGTCACTGTACTTGGGAATTGGAGAAGGAAGAATGGGCAGGGAAAGATATAAGGAAAACCCACCACCACCTTTCTTCTTGGGTGCAACACGATCTTTGGGGTTGGTGATGCGTCTGCCACCTAAATCCCCACCACACACCCCTTAAGGTTGTTCCACCTGACAGTCGTCTTGAGGACAAAGGGTTCATTTGGTCAAGCACTGGCAGATACCTGGAAGCAACAAAGATGGTGTTTTATAAAAGAAAGTGACCCATCTGTCCCATTGACAGGAACAGGTACTAGTTCTGCCCTGCAGAGCAATTCTTTTTGCAGCAGTGTGGTTTTGACTGCTGGGCATAGAAATAAATGTCTGTATTTAGGGGTAGTAAGAGGTCCATGAGTCTCTAGCCTTCATCTTCCTGCCTCAGTACCTCAGATTTGAGGTGCTTTGTCCATGTCGCCATGAGAATAAAATAAAATAAAATAAAATAAAATAAAGACCCTGCGTTCTTGGGAGAAAAAGTGTAATTGGCATCTTATTGCTACTCTCGCCTTGAGTGCAGCTCCACTGAATCTCTTACTGAAGGCAAAGCCTACACTTGGGAAAATCATGTTGAATCAGTTGAGCTACTCTAGTTGGGAGCAGTAACTGGATATTGGACAACCTCTAACTTCAGACAAGGCATTAGTTTTAATACAGATAAAGCCCTAAACAGCTTAAAAAGATAAAGGTAAAGGTTCCCCAGACACATGAGTGCTAGTTGTGTCCAACTCTAGGGGCAGTGCTCATCTTCATTTTCAAGCCAAAGAGACAGTGTTGTGCAAATTCATGGCCATGTGGCCGACATGGCTGCACGGAACACTGTTTACCTTCATTTTTTTAATAGCAGTACCTACTTATCTACTTGCATTGAAATGTTTTTGAACTGCTAGGTTGGCAGGAGCTGGGGTTAACAGTGGGAGCTCACTCCGCTGCGTGGCACCCATGATTTGAACTGCCGAGCTGCCGACTTGGCAGCCAACCATTTCAACGCTCTAGTCCATTGAGCCACCACAACCCTAAACAGTTTAGGACCTGGTTATGTAAAGAATCACCTTCTTCCATCAAGCCTGCCTATTCCTTTAGATCAGGCCAGGAGACCCTGCTGAAGGTGCCGTCCCTCAAAGAGGTGAGGGGGATGGCATGTTGAAACAGAACCTTCTCAGCAGTTGCCCCCAACTTTGGAATGCCCTCCCAACAGAGATCCACTTGGTGCCAATGCTTTTGGCTTTTCGGTGCCAGGCAAAGACCTTCCTGTTCAGCCAGCATTTAGTGATCTTTTTAGCTGGGCTCATAAGCAGCAGGAGTTTATTATTTGTATAGTGATTGTTTTAATTTAAAATGCTTATTTTGATGGTTTTTAACTTGTTTTATAGTTTTATAGTTTTAATATATTGTTGTATGCTGTACAGTGAGTGACCACTTGGTAGTGGGGTGGCTAAAAATTATTTTAAACAAACAAACAAATAAACATTAAGTACAGCCTACCTGTGTGATGTCAGTTAGAAATTAGTCAAGATACTCATGTCACCTGTCCATAGAGAAATAAGTTCAGCCCTGCAAGAGTTTGTGCCCTAACCTTTTTTTATCATCTGGGTCAACCAAGCAGCATTGTGATGTTGTGACATCAGCATTTTTATCGGTCAGTAAGGAAGGATAGCCAGATTAAGACCAACTTCCCCCAATCCTGAAAAAGAGGGGGGAGGGCTTGAGAGGGGCACACAGGATGTCATCCATAGTTTCAAGGAGTTCTCTCATCATGTCCTTCTTGTTGTGTTAATGTGGGAAAGCAGGGTCTGGGGTGGGATGCACCTCCCTGTGTCCTATTATCCCCTGCCCTCTGCTTCCCCCTCTAGCTGGGTTCCCAGTGTCTGCTTCGCTGACATTTCCCTGTAAGAGGGAAGTGCTTGTTTAGAATGGGCTGCTGGTTTTTATAACCCTGAGAATGGATCTGTGAGACATCAGCTTGTCTCCAGAGACTCTGAGGTCACATCAGTGCGAAGGAAATCTCTGACAGAGGGCGACATCTATTAATTCTTTTTCCTTTTCTTTTTCTTTTTTGGAAAGGTCTTAGATTACGTCAAGTCAAGGATTGGGAAGAGAAAGAATGTGTGTCCAGGGATGTGTTAACCACACCGAGTGACTTTCTCTCTGGGTGCCTTTTAAAAGCGCACATGTTGGATGCACCTTGGGTGTCCTTGAAAATATTCCCTCTGGTGTTATATTAGTCTTAAACTAATATTTTGTCTTAAATGGGCTCAGTCGCTTTGAGAAGCAACAACAACAGAGGATCCAGATGATAGATCATTGACAGCTATTAATACTATTGGTTTCTCTGTTGTCTTCCAGTAATTTTTCAGCACTGATTGGTGGGCGGGGGAGAGAGAGAGAGAGAGAGAGAGAGAGAGATTGAGAAAGAGAGAGAGAGAGAGAGAGAGATCCCATAATGAAGTTGCTTCACCTGCTCTTCTACTGTAGACTGGAAAATTGCTACTGAAGCTATTCAAGGCTACTGTGCCTTTGATTAGAAAGTTCCTGTATGCGGCTTCTATCTCTGATTGCTTGATGTTCAACATTGGGTGGCCTTTCACGCTGACTTGCCTCATGACTAATGTTTCCTTAGTCAACGGGAAGAGAATGCTTCCTAGTTTCTTCTCAATATTTATTTATTTACTTATTTGATTAGATTTTTATACCGCAACATCTAACCAACAGTCACTCTGGGTGGTTTACAAAAGTTAAGACTCGGACAATGCAATGAATAATAAAATTAAACAATGTATAATGTATAGATGAAAATTAACCAATCAAACATAATTAAATCAGATAACAAAGCAAAAATAATAAATCAAATACATGCAAAACCAAACAGAGGTAGATTACAATATAAAACCAGATTAACGAGATGGGCTAGATGACAAACAATGGTCAGGGAAAGTCCATCTATATAGCTAGGTTTTAAGTTGTTTTTTTAAAAAAATTATAGCGTGGTGGCCAAACCAGTCGCAAGGGGCAGCTGGTTCCACAGACAAGGTGCGACCACGGAGAAAGCCCAGTTTCTGGTAGCAATCTTCCAAGCTTCCTTTGGGGTCAGCCTGAGAGGAGCGAGTGTTACGGGCAATACTCTGTGGCAGGAGCCATTCTGACAGAAAATATTGTGTGTCTTTTAAAAATTCTGAATTTGATTTTTAAAACAAACAGACAAGGAAACCAGTCATGAAAGCTGTTCTGAATAGGAACTAACCCATCATGAGGCAAGTCTTCGCTAGTGCCCTTCAGTGTTGGACGTTGCTCAGTTCAAATCAGAAGCCTATTATGTATCCTGACATAAAGAGTTTAAATTGGAGTCGTATGTTGCTGTTAGTTAGAAGTACACATGTAAATGCTTGTATCCTTCATTGTGTGACAAGTCTCACAAATGCTGCACAATGAAGAATACAGATAGATAGATGGATAAATCTTTATTGTCATTGTACTGTGCGAGATTCAACCTCTTAACTAGCAATCAACCTCTTAACAAGAATCAAACTCTTAACTAGAAATAGTTCACCACTGTAATTTACTCTATTTGACTTAATTGTGTCATATGCTAAGTAATAGTATTCTGTCCAGTGTAAGATTAATCATCATGTGTTGTCAAGTCCATTCAGACTCATGGTGACTATTTTCAGGGGTTTCCCGCTTGCCCATGGCCACCCAGTCTGGCTATCCTCACTCTCCAGTGAGGATTTGAACTCCCAACCTCTGGTTCCACATTTATACCTAAACCACTGAGCTATCCAGAGAGTATAGGGGTCCCTTAAGGCCACGTAGAGCCACCATTTAAATATCTCTTGCCCCTAAGAACTTGGGATGTAATTGAAACTATTTCAGTTTTGCAAATCTCTACTCTTATTTTTTAATGATTGTGCCCTTAATCTCAGGTATGGTACCTAGTTTTGTCAGGAGGACTGGGTCATGCCGTAGCCAGAAGGCTGGAACTACAGTTGCCTCATCAACATGACAAAAATAATGAGTGCTGTTCAGCAATGTCACCTAAAACGAGAGAAATCCATTGTGTTTTGCAGTGCTTTCATCTGGTATTGCGGAAAGAGCCGGAACTGTTACTGAAGAGGATAATGCTGGAAGTGGGTGGCATCCTCAATGGGACAGTTCTTGATGTCAAACTGGGTGAAGGAGCTGGCATCATTTGCCATCTGACCAGAGCAAGGTTCCTTAGCTTCCTCTGTCCAGTCTCCTGAGCCACAGCTCAGAGCTTGTGGATGTTATGAAAACTCTATAGAAGGAGCAAGCCTTGCTTTGTGAGTCATCCTGGAGGAAAAGCCCATCACAGGTTACAAACTATGATGGAGATGTGTCATCTGCAGGCTTAAAACCAGGGTATTTCAAGGGTCGGATGCAGGGGAGTGGTATCAGGAGACAGATATCTAGTCTCGTGTGTTCCCAGATGCATCTGGTGGGGCCACTGTGAGATACAGGAAGCTGTACTAGATGGACCTTTGGCCTGATCCAGCATGGCTCTTCTTATGTTCTTATGTTCTTAATTCTGCTGTAGCAAAAATAACAAAAAGGAGTGCGACATCTTCTCTGTTGTTGAAGCCCAGCCTCTGGAGGCCAGGTTGGCCCCATCTATGTGGTCCTTCTGAAAGCAGGAGGAGACCTTTTCTCTTCAGGCAGGCTCTCAGGGCGTTTATACACGACCCCTAAGCTCCGCTGCAAATGGCTCCCAGCTCCGGAGCTTAAAAATGTTTCCCCACCAGCTCCGGAGCTAACAGAAAATTAAGTGCGACCCCGCCCACCTAAGCGCGACCCAGCGTAACTTTCAAGTACCTGCTCTGGGAGAGTGAAAAATTTTGATGCGGAGAGTGCCGGGCTCTCCTCACTTCTTTTTGTTGTTGTTGTTTTTGCCTCCCGCCCCTTTAAGAGGAACCAGGAAGTAACGGGGGTCGGAGCAACTTCCACCGGCACTCCGAAGGTAAGAGTGCATTCTTTTCTCCCTTTTTTTCTCCCTCCCCTCACGCAGACAGAACAAGGAAGTGCGGAAGGGGTGGGAACGCAGGGAGAGCAACAAACCCTCAAGATCTCTGGTCCGAATTTAAGGGACCAGCGGATCTTAGGGGTTGTGTAAAAAGGCCCTCAGTGACTGACAATAAATGGGATGGCAGTCCTTATAGCAGGTTTTGAGCGGTGACATCTTAACACGGGAAAGCGGATGAACACACTTGTGATGACGAATAGCCTCTTTCCAATCCAAGTATAAAAAGGAGACACCTCGATATCTCTTTGGCTTCTGGGAGCAGTAGTTAAAAATAAAATAATACAAAAAACTTTTTTAGAACCCTAACCTAGAATAGATTGTGTCTGGTGGCCCATCATGGGGACGGCTAGAGAGGCATGCTCTGTGTTTTTTTTTTAGACAAAATGGAAAAGATGGAGGTACCTGAGCAATTTATAACTGCTGTGTTGCTATGCTCTGGCAACGTTTACCTCCTCCAGCCTTGCTGGCATCACATTTGGCACATTCTAGCTAGAACCCATTAAGTTTTCAATAGCGAAACCAGGTGTCTGGAGTGGGAACGAGGTGTCTGCCTCTGATTGTATGAACAGCACCGTCCTGTGAAATGTAGCTGCATGGGTGGGAGCAGAGGTGTGGTGTCGCCTGTGAATGCAGAGCAGATGCAGAGAGGAGATTGGCCATGACAAGATAGGGAAAACAAAGACACGAGCAAAACCCAGAGGCCCTTCCATGCGCCATATGAAAGCTGCTGGCCCTTCTTTGCTTGATATTCCCAGCTGCAGCTCTTCTGCCGAGCTCTAGTTAATAACCCTGTTGGCATTTGTTTATTCAAGTAATGCTGCCTCTTGGTGTGCTGTAGCAGGGTGCTCCTTCTGTCCCTCCCACACCAGGCCACACTTCCTATGTGGAGGGTAGACTTGCATGGCTGCATGCTGCCACGTTATTCACAGTAGCCATTGTTGACATCGCAAGCAAAGGCAGCTGCCGTGGAAAGAGTTGTCTGTCCAATTTGAAAGGCACACAGCAGTGGGAGATAAAAATAGGCCACTTGGTTGGTTAGAAAAATTGTCCACACATCTCAAAAGGTTGGATGACACAAGATAAACTCAATCCCATTAAAATTGGGTATCGGACGTAGGGTACAATACCTCTTTTGTACTGCCCCTGTTTCTTGTCATGTCAGAAGCCACCAGGTTTCAGTGAAATGGATGCAGCCTTTAAGTGGGCAGAGGAGGAGATTTAAGGGGATCAGTTCTTGTCTCTAATTGGAGCTTCTCTCCCTTCCAACACGCCCCCTTCTTTCCCAGATTGTTTCCCCCCATACCCTAGAGCAGAGGTGGCGAACCTTCGGCACTCCAGATGTGTTGGACCACAACTCCCACAGTCCTTTGCCATTGGCAGTACAGGCATGGAATTCTGGGAATTGTGATCCAAAACATCTGGAGTGCCGAAGGTTCGCCACCACCACCCTAGAGATCATTCATGAGATCTTAAATCCGGCTGGGGTTTAGTCAGTGATTGGAAAGATTTATTTATGGTTTCTTTGTTTTATGTGTGCCCTACCTTGCGTTACTATATCCACTTTCTGCTCCCAACACTGCTATGAGATAAGCTGGGCTGAGGGACACTGACTGGACCAAGTTCCCACCCCCAATGACTTTCATGGCTTCACTGGGGACTCAAAGTTGCCAAGTAGATGTCTGACCTGGTAACCATAACAGTATACACATGGTTCAGTGCCCCTCCCTTGCCTGGCATGGTTCTGTTGACTTACACCTGTCCATTCACAAGAAGAGGGACAAATTTATCAATGGAGGTTGCTGACTCTTAAGTCAATGGATTGGGGAATCCACACTCTCCAGTTTATCTGAATTTGGAAGGAACTATCCAAGGTGCTGAACTTGTTTCAGAACTAGGGTTCAGCTTCTTATATTGTGCTTGTCAAGTTCAGACTAAAACCTGGAATTGATTCACTGCTTCTTTGTAGTCAGACTTAGGGAACTCCACTGCCACCCCAAAGACATTTACACATACTTGGCAGTGACCATGTACACAGACAGACAGAAGGGTTTGTTGGTAACTCATACAGAGCTCTGCTGTGAGGGAACTGAACTGAATAAGTCTCCATCCTCCATCCCCCTACAAGTCACTTTGTCTTTTCTATTAAAGCTGATGAAACCCATAATTATTTTGGTGAGTTGAGTTCCTCGTGGAACTGCCTGAATCAAATGCTCGGTTGATTCCTGAGCTTTCTCCTGCCTGCCAGGCCCATTTGGAATGCCTAGTGTAAGCTTTCTCAGTGCACCTCACTGCCTGCTTTCTCTCTTTCCTGCAACTCCTGAGTTGGGTGAATAATTCATAAAAGAATAATTTATCTGACTGATTTATTAACTTGACAAATGTCACTTTTCTCTCTCCTCACCGATTGTCCACAAGCAGCTTACCACTTACTCAAATCCATGTGAATTTATTCACTAAATAATAATTTTCTATTCATGAATGCTCCTTCAGCTCATAGATGCTTTTCCAAATCATTGACTTGCAAGAACTTAAGGACTCTTAAACCTGCCTGCCTTCCAACTGAGCTTGATGATCACAGAGCAGAGCCACAGTTCCTTGCTAGTCAAGCATTTTAGGCATGACTTTAATGAACTAATTTTGAGGAGCCACACCCCCATTTATTTTTAACCCCACCCACAAAATGAAAGCAGAACCTTGCTCTTAAAGATGCATGGAGGAAAATTATTGAATTTGTGAATGTGATTGAGCTTATTGTATTAAAGAATATAAAATGGTAAGAGGAGATGTTCTTTCAAGTATATTTCCAGTTCTGTAGTGGTGGGTGGCTCCTGCCTTTAACTAGTATAGGCTAAAAAATCCTGTCAGTTTGGGAATCTAAATAGTTCACAGCTGGTCTGGCTTAAGAATGGAGGACTAAAAGGGAATCCATATTGTCCAAATGTCAAAAGATATAATGCCCCATGAGAAACATCTCTAGAGAACACTGGGTTTATGGATTGTATGTATGGATGGTCCCCATGGATCAGTGCTGCCCACAAAAAAAAAAACAGATCTTCCCTGGCTTCATACAAAATACTTGTTGATAAAGGTGTAGTGGGTAAAATCCAGAAGTAAGTTGCAACTAGAGTAGATCCATTGAATCAGTGGGGATTTGGTGGGTCAATTGTTCTTTATATTCAAGGGTACATCTAGTTGTACTAAGTGGTGAGAGTAAGTTGACTCAGAAGCAACGGAGGCTCCTGTCATAAAACAACAGGGGTAATGGGCATATTCAGGATGTCAGAAGCCAAAGATCTACACATTTTGCTGCTTTCTACTCCCTTTGACTAACTCCTCTGCATATGGTATGGTGCTTGCAAGAGATGGAGGACACCCCTCCTCCTCACATCACACTTTACTTTAGAGCAGGCAGAATCACCACAGGATGCCTTGCATTTGTTCCAGCTGCTCCAAAGCTCTGTGAGATATGGGAATCTACCACCCTAGCTCTGGAGAGGGTGAGAAGGATGCTTGGCAAGTGAGTATGTAGGTATTACACAGCAAAGCTTGGCAGATATGGAGCTGTTATGTTAGGCCAGGAATAATCTCTGCACAGCTTGGCTTAAACACTTTAGCACCAATGGAAATGCTAAGTAGCACACATATAAACATGCAGTCCTCCAGCTGTTATGGTACCATAACTCTCCTTATCATTTACCATTGCTGTGTACTGGCTAGGGCTGGAGGTAGTCATATCTGGAGAGCCAGTTGCTAGATTTATCTTTTCTTGTAAGAAGGCCTTTTTATCCCTTTAACTGATAGATGCCAGCAGATGGACAGATGGTGGTACCACAGTAGTGAAGAACTCAGTGAAGACCTTGGAAGAGTATTTGCTCTTCTGAATCTACATGGAGTCCTTAGGGCTGTTTCACAGTTTATCCTTACACCTCCATCCCACGTATATGCAGAACCTTTCATGAAAGCTACAAAAAAGTTGCACACTCCTCTTTCTGCTGGTATAGCTTTCTGATGGTGTACTGTGAATTGGTCCTTAGGAAGAGAATGCAAGTTGATCTCATTTCTGCTTTATCCTTTTGAGAAGAATGGAACATTTAAAATTCAAATGGCCAGATGTCAGTAGAATTTGCACATGCAAGAAACTTAACGTTGTTTTGTTTCTTAGACTCCTTGGTTGCTTTTCTGTCTTTTTTTGCCCATGCAACAGATTTTGGAATTTTTCTACAGATGATGCCAAGCGACAGTCAGCACAAACTTCCCTAAGTGTGGACCGTAGACATAAATGACCAATCAGGCTTGTTGTCTTAAAGTTTAATCACAATGCTCTGTTGAAGTAAAGTACCACAAGTTTATGTGACATCAGTTTACAGCCATTTATTTTCTGAGACTAACTTGATATCCTGGACTTAGGTACAAATTTTTGTTTGAATGTTTTATGTGGGTTTTGTTTTGTTTTGTTGTAATTGTGGGTTTGTGAGCTGTGGGAAAGGCCTATTTTCCCCGTGAAATTTGAAGTAGCGACACAGATGAAGAGTGGAGAGGGATTTAGGATGAACAAAGCAAGAGAATTAGTGGTCAGCGGTAAATTCCAAAGAGGGGGCTGTGGTTTGCTCTTCAAAATCCTTCTTTTCTATAGAAAAGGGGACCACGGGTTTCTGTCTTCCAGAAAGTTAAGTCAGACATGAGGACAGTCCTTATATCCAAAGGATGTCAGCTTCTCTCCATGACAGTTACTCCCTTCAAGTTACTTTTAGAGAAAGTAATTATCAAGGATAAAGTCCAGACAGAGTATTCTTGAAGGCTTTCATGGCTGGAATCTGATAGCTGTCGTGAGTTTTTCGGGCTGTTTGGCCATGTTCTGGAAGTTTTTCGTCCTGACTTTTTGCCAGAGTCTGCGGCTGGCATCTTAAGAAGTCAAGGAGCTAGGAGTTCTCTCTGTGCCCCAGCAGTAGAGACTGTTAACAGAAGGGCAATTCCCCTTCACAGCTAAAGCACAGGGGGAGTGGAAGCACTCCAGTGAGGGTGACCAAAGTCCAACTGGGATTCAAGAGGTTAAATTGTAGAACGTATACATGGACAAGGGTTGCCATATAGATAGTCAATCTGCCCATGAAGCAAAGGGAAGCATCCTCTCCAGACAGAATATCCACTTGGAATGGCAGGTTTTTCAATTTCCCTCTCTCCCTCTGTATGTGGGAGAATGAGTTTGTTTGCTTATTTGTTTGTTTAAAATAGCTTCACACCACTTTTCTCCTAGGTGGCTTCTTGCATCATTAAAAGACAAGACTGAAAACAGTAAACAGTAAATAGTAAATAAATAAAAATAAAAATAAGCATATAGTAAATAGCATATAGTAAATAGTAACAAGGGATCAAAGCAAACATCACAGTGAAAAAAGAGTAAACAAAATCAACACCAAAGCCACATTCAAAGCAGTACTGCACAACCATCCATTATATATGTCTATCTGAAAGAGAAAGGGGAGAAGAATGAGACTGTGCTGCAGCCCACCCAGTCCCAGGCGGGTAGGCAAGAACTGACATGTCGCTTCAAGTGTGACAATGTCTAGTGCCAGCACAGGCTAATGAACACGCCAGGCTCCCTTTCTCTTTTTGGAACATTTCCGCCCAGGTTGCTTATAGTTCTTCCTGACTGTTTCTGAGGCTGCCTCTACACAAAACATGTTTCCTTCCTTCCTTCCTTCCTTCCTTCCACCTCCACCCCCTTCTCATTTTCCTGGCTTCACTGCACTGTCACTTGTCATAGAGCACTGAGGTGAATATTTCAGCATTCTGTGGGTGATGAAAACTGTCCCTCGGTATCTTCCCTTTCCCTTTCCTTCCTTCCTTGTTTGCTTGTGTTTCAGGGGCATACCTGAGGGGGCAGAAGGGTACATCTGCCCTGGGCACAGCAATCTGGGGGCGCTTGGAGGGAGAGCAGGAAGAGGCAGCCGTGCACCCTCCCGCCACCCAGCAGTCCTCCTTTCCCCTAAGGCTTGGTGATGGCACCCCCTCCGCCGCGGCACGCCAGGCGAGCAACAAAGCAGGCAGGAAGGCAGGAGTGCAGTGGCCTCTTCCTTGCCTTGGTGGGAGATGTGTAAGGAATGTGCACACACACACTCCACGCCTGCAGGGTTCGGTCCCCCATTGCTGGGTGTGTGCAATGTGAGGGGGCAGCAGGAAGGGCACAGAAATGAACTCTGTCCCCAGGTGCTCCAAATCGTGGCTATACCTCTGTCTCTGGGTTCTGCGGAGCAAGTTTCCTTATATGACTATTGCAAAGACAGTGACTTTGATAACCCCCCCCCCACCAGTAACAAACAACAATGGTAACAGAAGCACAGCTTAAGCTTAGCACTACAAAATATAGACACATGAGTTCAGTTTACCAACATTTTGACAGAGTAGCAGTTGCTCCGGGTGGGGATGGGGATGGGGAGCAGTGCAAATGCCTTCTTAAAGCCAAATGGGTCAAGAATAAAGTCCCAGGTAGCTTTATGACTCAAGACAAGAAGATGCACAGCACAACGAAAACAACTCTGGGCATACAGTCTTTAGGTCTTTTAAATAAAACACAGATGCAAATACATATTTATTTATTTATTTATTTATTTATTTATTTATTTATTTATTTAT
>JAHTLZ010000010.1:20401263-20429293 GCA_023846285.1 Phrynocephalus versicolor | reverse complement strand
TATTTATTTATTTATTTATTTATTTATTTATTTATTTATTTATTTATTTATTTATATGCAGAATTAGCTGAAATATGAACACATAATAATTGGTTTGGGAAATCTACCAGTTTTCCTTCCTGTGTTTATACAGGGCCAGCTAAGCTGAAATGCATGTGTGGTTCATGAGCTTTGTGGTTATTTTTTTAATACAATAGTCTAAAAAAAATTTCCCCCTGCAGCCCCACTTTTTCTTTACATCAGGGCATTCTTTCGTTCTTGAACCAAAATTCATATTACTCAATGTTTTGAATATACGGGTTGTTTATTGAGGTATCGGCTCCACAAAAACAATGTGCCTAATATTTATAAAAGGAAGCCAAGGTGAGGTTGCACAACTATTTTCCTACTCTGTGGAGTAATTTAATCTTGAGTGATTTGGTTTCACAACCCTTTCATGTTGTTTTCTAATTTAGCATCCGTAGGTCCCAAATGCTGTCTAAAGGAAAATGTTTGAAACAACTTATTTTTTAAAAAAAACCACATATATATATATACACAGGGTGGGGTGGGGGGGATGCTAAAGCAGTGCATGTTAAAAGTCCTTAAGCTATCTGAAAGAATTTCCAAGCAAATGCCTCCAATCACCCATGTGTAGAGGTTGTAGTAGCTGGAAATCTGCAGACCTGTACTTGATAGAGCACCTCACAGGAGGAGGAAAGATTTCACAATCAGTGGGACTGCCTAGCCATAGTAATATTTTTAGCTGAAAGTCTCATGAGATGTGTGAAATGGTGTCCTCCTGTCCATTGAGACTTGAGATGGGTCTACATAAGGACTAGTCCCATGGGTATTTGGCCATTTGAACCGAGGACCGTGATGCCTTTCTTCTCTGCCTGTATTCAAGGCAGTTGCTAATTGACCATTCAGAGGCAGGGAAAAGTTCCACAATTATGCCTAGATGTTGCCTGCTCGCTTATTGTCTTCCCACCTCATTTCAGTGCAATAGTTCAATAGTTTCATTGGTTCTGTGTTGTCACAGCTCCACATCCCTGAGAATGAATGAGAAGAGGAGGGAACAAAAATTACAACCCATAAGTGAGTAGGGAGGAACTTGAGAAGGGGATGCTCAGGAGTGACTGCCTTTGTAGATCTGAATCGCTGTTGGGATGCTGTGTTCTGAATTAGCTGGAATCACTCTGGGTGGAAAGTGTTAAGATCAGGTGGTCAGGCCTTCCAGACAGAAACCCCCGTGTGAATGGCTAACATACTGTTCAGGTCTCATGAATTCAACTAGATCACTTTGCAAAGGATTCTTCCCCCATGTCTTGCTAACAATGGGTAGAGTATTTTTTAAAAGTCTAAGGGCTCTTTTACACGACCTCTAAAATCTGCTGGCAACTTAAATTCGGACCAGAGATCATGGAGTTTTGTTCTGCTTCTGTGTTCCCACCCTTCCGCACTCCATTGCTCCTGTCTGTGGTCAGGGGAGGGAGAAAAAAAGGGAGAAAAAAATGCAGGCTCACCTCCGCTCCAGGGATTCCTGTCTCTTAAAGGGGCGGCAGGGACAAAAAACAAACAAACAGAAGGCGAGGAGAGCCCAGCATCCACAGCTTTACAATGCGCATCGGAATTTTTTTTACCTCCGGAGACCAGGTACTTGTAAAATGCGCTAGGGCGCGCTTAGGTGGGTGTGGTCGTACTTAATTTTTTTTTAAAGTCTGCAGCTGGTGGGAAAACAATTTTAAGGTCCGCATCTGGGAGCTCTTTGCATCGGATTTTAGGGGTCGTGTAAAAGCAGCCTAAGAAACCCAGTTATTGGTGCCTGGCATCTCCTTTCTGGCTGCAAAACTTAAAATGAACATGGAGGTCCATCCTCCTGTCGCTTGCAATATAGATGGGAACTATGCTGATCCTTATGGAGAACACTGCTACCCCAGGATTGGAATTGGCTCACCAAGGTGGTGGTGGAGCAGTTTTGGGCACAAGGATGACCAGGAGCAGGGGGACAAAAAGAGAGGGAGACTGTGCTTTTTATTATGCCTCTTCTGAGATTTTCTACTCCGCTTCCCTTTTCTGGCAGTAGCTGCTACCTAGAGGCCTCCTGGAATTCTCCTGCACGTATTATTGTTCACAGTAAGTTTTGTTGGCGGGAGCAGCAATTGCCTCCTGGAGTGAGTAGCATCAGGAATGCCTCATGTCCCCTGCATGCAGTTCTGAAGCGATCAATCAGTTTTGTTACAACCTGGCTGCAGTCCACAAGCGTTTCATTTGGAGGTTGAAAGATGCACGCTTGGCTGTGTCTGATAACATTTTGCAACATGTCGGCGTTGAAGTCCCTCTGAATTCACTTGGAAGCTTACTCCCAGGCAAGTACGGGGGACAGGGCGGACTGGGGTACTTCAGTGCTCCATTCTTATTCAGGTCACAAATATGTCTCAGCATTTTCCATAAAGAGTCCAAACATCCCAGAGAAGAAACAAAGCTATCAAGTAGGAAAAGTTTGCCGGTGTGCAACTGCGTTGGGTTGAACGATTCCACAGCCATAAAACCCATATTCTGCCGTCGGGACTGAGGCGTTTGAACATGGGTATTCAAAGCTGCTAGGTTTATTCCAGAGCTTGAGTGGGGAATGGCTGGATTTGTATTGGCCTTGGTCTCAATTTCTTTTGCAGGTGTCTCTTTGTGCTCAGGCTGTATTCTGGCATAAATGGATGCTGATGGAAGCGGGAGAGAGCAGAGGGAACTCCACTCTGCTGTTTAGATCATTGTCTTTGCTGTCTGTTCTCCTGCCAGCGTCTAAACGGGATTCCCACAACCCGCCCGTCTTGCGCCAGACTGGCTACCCCCATCGTCTCTTCCCGCCCCTCCAATAGCGGGAGAAAAACCTCCATCTGGAGTTGATTGATAAACTGTTTTCAGTGCTAAGATCCCTTCAAAGCTTCATTGCATCCTGTGGGAGGAGGAAAAAGGGAGGGAGAGATAGGCAGGAATTGGAGGGAAGAGTTTTACTTCATTTTGCTGCTCAATAAAAACTACTTTTTCTACGTTGGACTTGGCAGTTTATGAAATTAGGTTGGAAGAATGCCGCTCTTTCTGTCCGCACGCCCTGCAGGCAAATTGGAGCCCTCAGTTGGCTTAAGCTTGCCATCTCTGAAGGAAGAGTAATATAAAGAAGGATGATCTAATAAATAGAGAAAGTGACCAAGGGAAATATAGGCTGCCTTTTACTAGGAACTAATAGAGGAGGTTGTGAAAGAAACAAGGCAAGAAACCCAGGGATGGAGAGGAAATGAGGACAGAGAAAAGCTTTATGCATGTGCAAGAGGAGGGGAAGGAACTAGCTGCCAGTGCCACTTGGCATCAGTTTGCTGTCTCAGGCAGTCACGACAGGGGCCTTCACCGCTTCCTGGCCAGTTTCAGCCTCCAGAACCATGACGCCTACAGCAGTAGTGGAACAAGATGCAGCCCAGGGGCTCAGATGTGACTACCCCCCAACCCCAACCCCTCACGTCAATAGTTTTTAAACAAAGTGAAAATATTTTTTCTCAGAAAGTCTACTTCTGTCCTCTAGGGTTATGGGGGGGGGGGGAACAATGTTGCCATGTTTGGAGATTCCAGCTCCTCTGGCACACTCACCCAATTTTTTTTTCTTGCCACTAATGAGTCTACAGGGGTAACACCCCTCCTTTTTTGAGAAGAAAATAATTTGGGAGGGATAATGGTGGACACGTGGCCTTTTAAGATTAAAAAATGAGGGAGTGCAGCTGCCACATCTCCAGAGGTATTCCACGCTTAGTCCATGCTTAGGGGATATGAGTTTTTCTCACTGATTTCCAAATTTCTTCATAATGGAGCTTATGTTAAAGAGGCCTTTTTTGAACATCGTGGCCTGTGGCCCATGCTTTTGTTTATATGGCGTAGGCTTTGATGTGTGAAAGGGAAAAAAGTTAGTAAAGTATAATTCTGTAGGCGTGCTTAGATTTGTAGAGTATTAAAATGTGTATTAGATCATTTGCTGAACCCTGTTCTGGTTGTCGGGGAGGGGGGGGAAAGGTTATAGGGCCAGCTGCCCAAATATAAACAATCTGCAGCCATTTCAGGAATGGTGGATGGGCATCTCTGGATCAAGCAGCATGTTTAGGAAAATTAGGCGGTTTATAAGTGTAAGAAATAAATAAATAAATAAATGTTGGCAGCTGCAGATGCTTCAGCAGAGGTGATTGAGGTGAGCATGGAAGGACTTTGTGTTCCTTTGTAATAAACCAAGGCTGCTCTGGAAATGTCCAAAATATGAGTGTAGTGGGGGTGGCAGCCAGCCCCCCCGTGTGTGCGCGCGTGCGCGCATGCGCACGCACGTGCCTGGGTTAATTTCTTGAAGATTCACCACTCAAGCAGCAATACCCATTTGGATTTATTATAATGCCTGCCCAGTTATGGGGACAGTTAATGGGCTGAGAGTCTTCTCGTTTCTTCTCTGAGTGTTAAGAAATTTTTACCAAGAGTCGTGGCCAGTGTCTACAAGGCTTTAAAAGACGTTCTCAGCAGCTTGGCATTGGCTGCTGCCAGTGTGCCATGGAAAGGATACGTTGGCACATCACATTATTTCCATGCTCTTCCAAAGGATGGTGAGAAGCTGCAGAGGAGAACAGCACAGGATGAGGAGAATACGTCTGGGAATCTGCCATTAGAGTTTGACTCAATTTGAAATAGTCTGGGAAGCCCTGTAGAATTTGTGACTGTGGTAGTGATGGTGGTGGTGGCGGCGATGGTGGTAGGGGAGACTGGGCATGGTTGTCCTGCTTCAGAGTCATTTTCCCTTTGACCTAGCCCCATTTGTAAAACTGAGGCAAAGGTGGATCTTGCTAACCCTTCAGCCCACTGGAAAGTACCACCAACAAATGAAGTCCTTCTGCTTTAAAAAAGGCATGCAGAGACCCCACAACTGGCTTTGAAACAGATTTGTGCTTTCAGAGAGCACAGCAGTGTGTGCTTGTAAGAGAAGAACACTGTTCCATGCCCTAATGAGTAAGTGTGAACAACCTTCTCGGGATACAAAGCATAATGGTGGAGGATAGTACTTGAGGCATACCAATGCTACACATGAATATTCCCCAGCAGTGTGCCTGATCAGAAATCACACACACCTCCATTAAATTTTCCCTTCTGCATGAAGGTGCGCTAATCCAGCAAGGATGGGTGTGCAAACTTTGTGTCTGGGTTGTGCTGCTCTACCGTACATGTGTTCCTTTTGATTGCCAACATCTGTTTCTGAACTGCTTTGAGGTCTTTGGGCACAGCACTACCCAAGTGTTAATTATTATGATTTATTATAATGTCTGTCTGGCAGGCTGCGGGATAGCCAGCGCAGCTCCTAGTACAGTATTAAAAGCAAAATTGTATGGGGCTGGGAGCGATTAAGAAACACAGACAGGCACATACAAAGCCAGGGAGCTGGGTTCTTTCCCCTGTAAGCTGCTCCCCTACCTTTGCTGGTCACGTGGGCTGTGGTTTCGTACTCTGTGTTTAATCAGACATTGTTGCTCCATTTTGTGAAGCTCTGCAGTTACAAAGGAGCCCCATCGATAGGCCAAAATGGGAGGACACTCACATGTGGTGTCACCAGCACGGTCTTTGGCAATGTATGTGGTCAGTGATGGTGGTGGGGTGAAATTGAAGAGTGCCATTTGGAGGGTTTGACCCTCTCACTCCTTTTCACAGGTCTTTGGTTACTTCTGCACGGGATCTGCTTTTTAAAAGCACACTAAGGCTGTGGTCACACCTGGGTTTCGATCCTGATCTTCTGAAGGTCCGGCTTTTCCTCTTCTTCCCATCACGTGATTTAAATGTGGGAGAAGAGGTCTCACGTCAAAATCTGGTTTTTCAATTTTAAAGTGCAGTTCAGCCCCCTTGGCCAGCAGGTGGCGCTAGCACTTGAAAAAAACGGGAGACTTTTCTGGGGAAATTTAATTCTGTGTCGGACTTCCTGTTACTCCGATATGGAGCCAAATTAAAAAAAACAGCACCGATCGGTCCCAGGAACAGCCGGTGGGTGCTATGCACAAAAAAATAAAAAGAAACCCGGATAATCAGCGCGGTCCCATGGCGTCTGGCTCCTTAAAAGCCGGATTTCAAAAGGGAGGCAAAAATTCCCAAGCCTGGAAGGTAGGTCACAGAAACCTCGCTTAAGGGAGCTTTACCGGGTTTTCTTTTTCCTTTTTTTTCAAAAAGCGGGGTGGCCACGAGAACGGTATTTTTGGGCACGATTTATTTAGTAATTTAAACTCTCTTTAAAGGGACATGTGACCGAGCCCTAAATGTCGGCTTTGATTTTTGATTGGCGAACACGCTCTGGCAGTGAGTTTGGTACTCCCTAGCTGCTGATGGACTCGACAGATAGGCTCAGGATGCTTGTGTCATCCATACCTACTTTTCAGCAAATGGAAAATGGATTATTTTTTAAGGAACCAGATCCAAAGCATGCTTGCAATGGTAGATACTAGAGATGGGCACGAAATGAACTTTTAGTTCATTTTGTTATTCGTTATTCATTTTGTTACATAATGAAATGAATAACAAACCTAGGAGTGAATTTAAAATGAAACAAAATGAACCAAAAAAACCTTGGTTTGTTTTGGTTTGTTTCGTTAATGACGGTGGGTGACGGAGAGAGCTGTTTTTAAACATTTAAAACCGATGTGAAACACTTCAAAAATATCCAAAATTATTTTTATGCCTGATTATACCTATTAGGTTGATGCCAGTGATTTAAAACACCTAATAATGTGTTTTTAAAGAGATCATTTTTTTTTAAAGGGGGACAAAATGGCTGCCACATACTTTTGTTAATGGCGGCGAATCCATGCAGAATGGCATTTTAAGGTATTAAAAGTCTTTAAAACCCAGCGAAAATTATTTTTTCTGGCTGATAATACCTAGCAGGGGGTGAGGAGTGCTTAAAATGTCAATTTATGAGTTTTCTCAGATCGGTTTTTTTTTTTTTTTTTTTGGAGGCTTAAAGTGGCAGGCAGAGGCAATTATTTTTTAAGGAACCAGATCCAAAGGAGGCTTGCAATGGTAGACATGCATTGACACAGACTGTGATCCTACTGCTTGGGTGCCTCTTTAAATGTTGCCGGAAGAGGGAAACCTTAAAGGATTAAATTTTGTGAAATTTGCACATGGTGATGTATATGCATGGATGCAATTTTAGAAATAATTACCATAATTTAAATAGGGGTGTGTGTGTGAAATGCCAGTACATTTTGCCATAATGCGAAATACTAGAGGCCAATGACCTGTATCATTGCCTGCTGAGGAGGTAAAACTAAAGGGGCTAAAATTCAAAATCCTGGTTTTGTGGGTTCTTGTCTTCTGGCTGAATGTAAACTGGACAACTCTTCCAATGGAACATTGTCCCTCGGTGCCCATTAAAGCAAGAGCACTGTCTTATGCATGTCAGTGGCAGGGCTGTTGTCCAATCAGAATTGTTTTACAGGCCTGACTAGATTGTTTTTCTTTCTAGCCTATTCCAACCATAGGACAGCATAAGCTGGTATGTGTTCTGTACTTTCAGAGTTTTCCCTGTACTGTATAATATAATACAGTAGTTCATTCAGCTTGCTCAAGTCTGCTTTCTTGGTGGTGGGGTGGGGTGGGGGTGTTTTAACCATCTTTATACGACCTCTGTCCATGCTCAGAAGATCTCTGCTGCTAGCTGTTCTTTCATTAAAAAGAAGCACACATTATAAATACTGTATCTTCCACGGGTTCTGAGGCAATTTCCCTTTGTCCTGTGAATCTTTGTTTAGATGCACTCAACTTAAAGTACAACTTTCCTCCTCTCCTTCCTTGCCCCCGCAAACAAATGCAGTACATACTAGCGTGACTGAACAGACCCATTGTGGTTTTGTGGTCTGTTAGGACCTCAGAAATAACCCGCTTTGTGTCCTCCTGTGCGAAATAGCCAGACAAGACCAAAACCAACTAAAACACAAAACGGAATTACAGGGTGGCATATTAAAGACTGGCTTTTATATCCAGCATGAGCTTTTGTGGATGAATTTAATTCATGTGGCATGTTAGACTGAAGTAGGTACATGTATATCTAGGCAGGCATAGGGAGTGGTTAGTATCATCAAAAATTTTTTTACTTGGCTCTTGGAGGAAATGGGAAAAGGTTAGTGATCCATAGTGATTGTGCACGAAAAGAAAGTTGCATATTAGGCCAACACACATATGCACATACACTGCTGGGGGTGGGGGAGGGGATGGAGAGAGAAAGAGAGAGAGAGCTGTTTTGATTTGGCTCCCTGCCCCCACCCGTGTGACTGAAGCATTGTGTTTCCCAAGCATTTAGACATAAGAGGAGTTCCAGGGGTTATGTGAAAGGGGACAGACATAGATTGCATCTGTTACTACGCCATCTAATGTTCACAAGCAGAGGGTGAATAAACATAGGGGGTGTAGTAGTAGTAGTGAGGAATGGGGGTGGAGAGAGCTCAAATGCTTTCCCTGTTGATAATTCCATCTCCTGTGGAACCAGAACTCATGCCACAGAAAGGTTTCCTGCTTCTCTCTGTTCCTATGAAACTGCCATGTTCATCTGGAGATGAAACCTCCTTCCAGTTAGTCATAAATAGCATGCCATTAAAAACAAAGAAACAAACAAACAAAAGCAGCAACCAGGTCGCTGAGATCGGTCTGAAAAGTTACAGCACAAAAAAGGAGGGGGGGAAATAACACAGGTAATCTGTGGTGGATTTTAGGACTATCTGGTTTGTTGTTGTTATGTGCTGTCCGGTTGCTTCCAGCTCAGGGCAACCCTAGGAATGAGTGTGAGCGATCACTGCAATCTCTTCCATGACGACACGGAGAACAGTTGCCATAATGGGTTCTTTACTGGAGCAATGGAACTAATAACTCAGGGCACCATGGAGTTGGCTTCATTCACACCGTTTTTGGGGGGCAGTGTCCTAAAAAGTCACTAACTGAGAGGAGCAGAGCCCCACCTTCTCTATCAGTCCTCAAAGGTGGGCTAGGCATGGGGTGCAGCACCAAGGATGTTGGATGCATGCTGTCAGTTGTCCCTGGAGAAGAGTGGGGAAGTCTCCTTTCTTCACCAGCACCCCCCCCCCCTCTAGCCTACTGGCAGCAGCTGCTGCCCTATAGGTGTGGCAAGGCTCCACAGAGACCCAGGCAAACTCTAGAGACATAGCTGGCCTCTCCCATATACTGTAGTAAGGAATGAACCAGGGTGGAGCTGGAGGCTGACCTGCCATGTCAGTGGACTGGGAGGCCTTGCACACCTCTCAGTCCACAGCATCCACCCAAAAGTCCTCCTCTCCTGCTTCAACCCACCTCCTTAAATCTAAGTTCTACCATGGCCACTCCTATGGCCTCTTCTAGAGCATCCTTCGCCTATCCATCACTAAGGCCCCAGATGAACTACAGATAGGAAATCCAGCCCTTGCATGCTCACTCTTGTAGCTGGAGGGACCCTCACCAGTCCCACAGTGGGCAGTCTCCAAAACCATCCTGCAATCCAGCAGCCCTGCTCAGCTGTTGCCAACATAAGCCTGTGGCTTCCTTTAGGAAGTCATTCCATTTTATACTTGATTTCCTCTTTCCTTGCAGCCTTCAACATTTCACAGCTTCATTGTCTTTTCCAAAGTATTCTGTTTTCTCATGATGTGCCCAAAGCAGCTCAGCTTCAATATTTTTCCTTCAGAAATAGTTTGGGCTTGATTTTATCTCAGACTCACTCTTGGTTACGTTCTTCACTTGGATTGATGACTGAATTAAAGGTATACAATCTTCCACTACTTCAGTGTCTTCTTTGTTTAGGTTAAAGTTGTGTAACTTTTTGGTAGTTAAAATGTTTGTTTTCTTAATGTTCAGCAGCAGTCATGCATTGCCACTTTCTTCTTTCACTTTCACTAAGAGTCATTTCAAGTCAGTAAGATGGTGTCATCTACATATCTTAATTACTGGTGTTTCTTCCTCCAGTTTTTACTCCTTCTTCATCTGAATCCGGTCTGGCTTTCTGTGTCATATGTTTGGCATACAGATAGAACAGATGAGTTAGGAGATAAAATGCACCCTGATCTGCCTAAAAGAAACTGTTCTCTCTCTCCATATTTTGTCCCAATTGTAGTTTCCTGTCCACAATACAAGTTATCCATTACGTCAATTAACTGATGAGGCACACCCATCGTTTCTCATGGTCTACACCAGGCATGTCCAACAGATAGATTGGGATCTACCTGTAGATCCCAGAGGGGTCAGAGATAGATCTGGCTTCATCTCTCCAGCAGCTCGCCCCATCGCTAGGAGAGAGCTCGTGTGGGAAGCTCGCCTGCCAACAGCTTGCCGCCGCTGCTGACCCTTTGCCTTTCTTTTCCCCCTGCCTGCAGGAATCTTGCCTCTGGGTGTATTGGGGGTGCTTGTTGTTTTCGTGCTAATAGTTTGTGGATGTCCCAGGGGGGTGCCACTTGTGCCCTGCAATGAAACGCCACAGGCCCGGTGTCATAGCTGGTCTCCTGCCTCTCAGAATCACCCATTCCTGCCCCTGCCCCAGCACCCCTTAGAAGTGTTTTATGTACCATGTGAAAACCATTCGCCCAGGCTTTACCTGAATACACTTACCATATTAGTTGTGTCGTGTGCTCACTCCAACTGCATGAATCTACAGACATAAGAGACATAGCCCAGTGACTAGTCTTTATCTGGGTGAGTTTTGAAGACGTCAGTGTTAAAGAAGAACTACTTGGAACGATTCCTTTCCTTACTGGAGAACTGTTGGTAAGGAAATGTTCCGTTCTTTCCATTCTTTTGTGACAAAGTGTAATCTTCCATTGCATAGACTTGTTTCCATCACTACTGATGGAGCAAGAGCAATGACAGGTGAGGTTAATGCTTTCATAGCCCTCTGTAGACGGCATGACTTCCCAGATTTCTTTTCTTACCATTGCATCATTCACCAGCAAGTTTTGGCAAGCAAGAGACTCAAGACAAAGATTGTAATGAACATCACTTTCAAAATTGTAAATTAAGTTCGTGGAAGATCACTTCAAAGACAGCTTTTCAATCTTACTCGGAAGATTGGAAAAAAAATCAGCGGAAATCATTTTGCACAAAGATGTAAGGTGGCTAAGTAGGCACAAATTTCTGCAAAGATTTTGTAATTTGCTGAATGAAATAAGTTTTTTGAAGGAGAGAGGGATGATAAAGCAGAGATGAAAAATGAGGAGTGGTTAGGTGATCTGGCATTTCTTGCTGACTTTACAGGCGAACTAAGTGATATGAACCTTGAATTACAAGGTAAAAACAAATCCACTGGCATGATGATGGGTACAGTTTCATCCTACAAGAGCAAAGTTGAGCTAATGATGACTGACCTTGCAAACAACACTTCAGATCATTTTTCCTAATATGCAGGAAACTTGGGATATCCATTTTTTTTCAAAATGAGAAGTATGTGACAGAAATCTGTTCTGTTATCCAGGAATTCAAAAATAGATTCTGTGACTTCTCCTGATTATTTATTTATTCCAAATGCTTTCAGAACATCTTTCACTTCACTTTCTAGAACTACACACCTACTATGCACACAAAATGCCAAAATTCACAAAAGAAGTTGACTAGAAGTCCATGTCCACATCATGGTTTTGGTACCTGGCTGCAGACTCTGCTCTGCTTGGGACTAATAACTAGATTTTTCACTCTGTTTTAATGCAACAATAATAAAATGTAATTTGTAGCGATATACACATTAAAGAAACAAATTAAAGAAAATATAAAGAAAAATAAATAAAACTCCTAACCTGCACTCTCTTTTGAAAACCTTCGTGGCTGGTGCAAAGGAAACCTCCTGTTGGGTTCCTCTGCTTTTGAGGCTTGCCTGAGATGGAACATTCCAGATAATCACCCATAATCCAGCAGGGGGAGAGAGAGAGAGACACCACTGGCTCACTTGTGATCATGTGACCTGCTCCAGTACATGTATATCAAGACATTGCTTGTTGATCAAGACAAAATTTAGAAGTAATGTTTGCTTGCCTTGCAAAACACTGTTCAACCAAGGCACTCTTAAACCAAGGTATTACTGTAAGTCCAGGCCTCCTCAACTATTTGTGTGATACTGCACTGCAATGTACTGCATCTTAAACTATCTATGAATGAGGACAGACGACTTAGCCTCTTCTGAATTGCCTGTGTTAAAGCTGGGCTTCTCGGGTGGCTTTTTTCCATCGCTGGCATGAGTGCAAGACGCAGAGGCAGAAATCTGAAACAGCCCCAACCATCTTTGTCCTTTCACCTCGCACCATATGATGATTTATGTCCACACGTTGGAGGTGGCGGCAGAGAAACTTTTAGAGCTAATATGCAAATTAGCCAAATATATGTAAATGTGTTAATTTGCATAATGTATTTCAGTGTCAGAATTCTTAGTTTTCTAAAGTATAGATCTGCTGTTGGTTGGCCGACTCCATTTGCATTAATTTTTTATATGAATGCAGGAACTGAAAGCTAATAACAGTAAGTTTCACCTTTCATCCTCCCCACCACCACACACACTCACCTTGCTGTTATTGGCTGGGATGCTACAAATACCCACCAGACGGAAGACTAGAATTTACAATTCCTTGTGGTTTCTGCTTTCCCCTGAAGATACATGCCGACACTGACCAGCCAAACAAATACACAGTGGCTCTCAGTTGCCTGTCTTTCTTACGCCATCACAACCAGGTACCTTTCAAAATTGGAAAGGAACTTGTCCAAAAATAGGCACACTGTTTCATAAGGGAGAAGACCCCTTTTGCATGTGTGCTTGAATGGGTGAAGATGCTGAAAAGCTACTCGGAAGCTGGTCTCTTTGTTCAAGTGAAGAAAGACCTCCTGTCACATTCCCATGAACAAACGCTGGAGGTGCTGGTAGGATTGGGCGTAGCCCTAACCCTCTGCCTAAGCCAGGGATGGGCAAAGTGTAGCCCTCAGGATCTGACTAGGCTGCAACTCCTGGCTTGTAACCCTGGGCTATATGGGCTAAGGATGATGGAAGTTACCGTCCAATATCATATAGAGGGCTGCAGTTTGCACTCCCTTGCACTGTCCACTAATAGCTCAACAGGTTGAGGCAACACAAGCAGAACAAGGATGCCACATCTAGATCCCAGCATCACCTTCATTTTGCTGCCTACAAAGTGTCTGAAGCAGTGGAGGCCTCTCGTGCTAGTCTTCGCAGTGACAGACAAAAAGAAAATTGTAGAATTTTAAAAAGAAGATACCGTGTTGTTTTGAGGTTCGCTCATCTTTCTGGAGGACAGCAGAGTAACAGATTGTGAATGTTCGATAGCAGCAACTGTAAATGACGTCCTTCCTTGCCCGTTTGAGTTCATCCACCTTTCCTGCTGTTGTTTGCAACGGTGTCCCAGAAGTCTCTGCTTTCCTTCCCTGCTCCCTGGGGACTTGGTCTGCCCCTCTAATCTGAAGGAGAGGGCACAAGCCAACGTATGCCACTTTCTCTTCTTTGCTACTGCTTGCCCACTTGGAGAACACAAGCAGACAAGTAGTGACTGCATGGCAGAGCAACAGCACAGGCAGGCCTCTAGAGTAGGTGTTGGACCCCCGTGGTGGAGAAGGGCCTTGGTGGAGTGCTGTGGAGTGTGCCTGGTGTTGCAGTCCTCTTTTCCAGGCAGGGACAAAAGTATATGAATAGAAACTCTGTGTTTTAAATGCACAGCTTCCTCACAGCCACAGGCAAGTCTCTGATTTCTTGGGCGTTCCTGTTTCGATGATGAAGGCTGGACCTCTGGGGGCAAAATAAGCTTCCCTGTGACAATTGGATGGCACTGCTTGACGTCACCGCCTGGCCTTGGTTCAGATGTCTCTGGAAATGAAAGCTAATGAAAAGCAAATTATTCCTAGGATTTCTTTGAACTTCAAAAGCAGGATCACCTCCACCACTTCAGGTGGATTCTCATTGACTACAACAAGCTCCTTTCCCTCTGATTTTGTGAGGGAGGGGTGTGTGATGGTTCTTTATGGAAATTGGGGGAGCAGATAAAAAGCATTAACGTTGATAGGCAGCTCCAAAGATGCCATTAGAAGTGAATTATGGTGAAAGGAGGTCAACGAACAACGGAGACAGGCTTTCTGTTTTACCTTGCTGTGCATTGGTAACTGATGCAGGCACAACCAATAATGTGCCGTGAGGGCAAAGTGTGTACTTCCTTCTGCTTGAATCCAGGTTCCATAGTGAGCTCTAAACCCACACCTGCCCTTTGCTGTCCATCTGGCAAGTGTTATTTCCTCCAAGTACAAAGGGGAAAAATCCCTTTCAAGTGATAACTCCACCTTCTCCCTTTAGTTTCTCTGTGGCTGCTTAGGTTGAGAAATCTCAAAGGTGCCCAAAGAAAGTTGAGTTTTCCAGGAAGCAGCTTTGCTTTCATTTATTTCTGCATGGCCAACGCTGCACATTCATCACATGCATGGCTCCATCTGTCTCCTGCTTATCTGAAGCAAGTCAAAAGTTACCTCCAGAGTTTTGGAAAGTTACTTTTTTGGACTATAACTCAGGATGACTGAGTCATGGTCCAAGAGCTAGTTGTAGCAGACCCTAGCTACAAGGGGAAGAATCAAGGCATCAGATATCCAGTGGAAAGGATTTACATGGCAACTGGAAGAGACCTTAGAGATAAGCCAAGACGAGCAAAGGAAGATCCTTTACTATGAAAGCATGTGTGTGTTGTAGCTCAAATATATTTTGGTAGTCTTCAGGCTTTGTATACAGGACTCCTTTGAATGCCTAATGTCACAACAAGCCTGAAGAGAGTGCCCTCTCTTCTATTGCTTGAATGTGCTTGACTCTTTTAAGGCAATGATTAAGTAATTGGCCTATTTCAAACGCAAGGCGCTTTTCATCCCACAGTGAAAGGTAGCTAAAGAGGACAGGAGCACTGCTGGAGAGCGCAGTGGTTTAGGTCTCTGGCGGCAGAGCCAGAGGTGAGGATTTCAGTTTCTCCGCTGTGCTTCCTTGACAGGGACTGGGCTCAGTGGTCCACAGGGTGTCTTCCAGCTGTGCGGTTCTAAAATCAGTACAAGTTTAGGAAATGCACGGGTTGGGGTTGGCGGGGGGGGGGACATGAGTAGGGACCGGCAGAGGAAGGAAAGGTGGGGAAGTGGGATGATGGAAGACAGTGAGGAGAGGCCAGGTCCCCGCTCGTTATTCCTGTGTTCTCAACTGCTTCCCCACAGGTTGCTTCTGCCCTTCTCAAACTGAGGGAGCCATTTTGACATTTCAGTAGGCATTTGTTCTCTCTTCATGGAGAAACTATTTTACTAGGGGACCAGAAAGAAGAATCTCAGCAAGCTTTATAGGCCATATTTAGAGATATTCATGATGAAACTGTAAAAAAAACAATGTATTTTAAGAGCATTTCTTGTGATGTTTTTTATTTGTTTTAACTTGGCAACCAACGGATCTGTTTCTGCAGTGTGCCTTCACTCCAGCCTACTCCTCTAGGTCACAGAGTCTCACAGGCTCACACCCTAAGATGTTGTGACATAGGTATATCGGTCACTTTGTACTGTCCTCAGGAATCCAGGCAGTGGAGAAGGGCCTTAGAGATGACATTATGAGGCTGGAGGATCAAGGATCTGACTCAGCATGAGACATCCCTCTATATTCCTATGTATTCCACTTACAAGGCCCCTAGCTGTTGATAACAATTGTAGAACTAGTGAATTGGCTAGATATATCAGGTGTTCCTGTCTGCTGCTGCAGTGTACTGGTTAGAATCCATTCTCACAGCTTGCTGAGTGGTTTTGGGCCACTTATGGTCTCTCTTTCTCACAGTACTTTTGAAGATATAATGAGAAACAGGAAAACTTTGGTCTTTGCCAAGGAAGGGTAAGTGTGGGCGCTTTTACACGACCCCTAAGATCCGCTGGTCCCTTAAATTCAGACCAGAGATCTTAGGGGCTTGTCGCTCTTCCTGTGTCCTCACCCTGGCTGCTGGCTGTGTGAGGGGAGGGAGAAAAAAAAGGAAGAAAAGATCCTGGCTCACCTTTGTTCTGCCTCCGTTCTTGCGCGGCAACATTCCTGTCTCTGTAGAGGAGCTCTTAAAGGGGCGGGAGCCAAAAAAAACAACAAAGAGAAGCGAGGAGAGCCCCGCACTCACTATCCTTACACCGCATCAAACAATTTTCACCAGGGAAGAGCAGGTACAAGAAAAGTGTGCTGGGTCTCGCTTAGGTGGGCGGGGTCGCACTTAATTTCCTCTAAACTCCGGAGCTGGTGGGGAAACATTTTTAAGCTCCGGAGCTTGCAGCCATTTGCTGCAGAGTTTAGGGGTCGTGTATAAACAGCCTGTGTGTGTGTGTGTGTGTGTGTGTGTGTGTGTGAGTGAGTGAGTGATATGCCATGATGTCACAACCTACTGATAATGATCCTAACAGAACTTTTGATGTAAGTGAAATATTTAAGGAGTGTCTGGAAGTTGAGTCGTGGCTACTGGACTTCTTTTTTGAGAGATAGAAACATTTCACTGCTCATCCAAACAGCTTCATCATATTTTAGGAGTGGTTTTAGCAATTCCCTCCACCCCTAGTGAGCTTCCATGGTGAAGCAAGGATTTGAACCTAGGTCTCCTGAGTCTAAGGCAGCCAGTCTGTCTGCCATGCCATGCTGGATAAATAGTGAGATAAAACGACAATAAAAATCAAACTGATTATGAAGCATTGCTGGCCAATTACGCTAAAGTCAATGCAATAAACTCCCTTTCGGCCATTGATGCAATGGTAAAATTACCCAACGCTGACACTGAATTAATAGAAGGACTGACTAAGCCAGTATGATTTAAAATGGACCATATATCTTTGGGAACCTGTGAACAAAAATGAGCTGTGAAAATGTAATCAATGATTTTAACGGACATACCTTTTTTAAAAACGGAAGGGGGCAATTTCAGTCAGAAATGGGGAAAGCTTTAAATGTAAGCTTAAGCTGCCTATAGAAAAGCTATAACTGTAATCATTGCTTTTGTTAACATTGGTGTAAAATCATACCACTGCTTGTGTAGGAACACCTAAAGATGTCCTCCTGTGAGATGTGGTGAGCTCTAGAGAAATATAATCAGAGTTAAACGCACAGAGTCTATGGTGCAGATGCATCATTTGCCAGACCCAGAACTGGCTGGGAGCTACTCTGGGCACAGCACACTGCAGTAGCAATACTTTGCCAGTATGTATACACAGAAAGTAAATGGCTGTGTATACATAAGTGTTTATGAAAATACATCAAGTCCCTTTAAAAGTTCACAGCTTTTCTTGTCATTGAGAGGTCATGGTGTATTTGGTTGTTGTTTTTCAGGTTACCTCCCTGAAGTCATGGCGTTTTTGGTCATGACTTGTGCTGGGGGGCGGGGACTCATAGAGTGCTTGGGAACCTTGTGTTGCCAAGGACGGCTTCCAGCTGAGATAAGAGGCAGTCA
Source organism: Phrynocephalus versicolor (assembly GCA_023846285.1). Lineage (NCBI taxonomy): Eukaryota > Metazoa > Chordata > Lepidosauria > Squamata > Agamidae > Phrynocephalus > Phrynocephalus versicolor. The sequence goes on along the minus strand of JAHTLZ010000010.1, from coordinate 20,411,819 downwards.
TAGTGCCTGGTTGTTAGAGATGGGCACGACTTAGCGGTATTTTCGTTTTTGTTTTTTCGTTTTCGTTACGTAACGAAATGAAAACGAAAAACGGTTCAAAAATGGACCGAAAACGGAAACGAAATGACTAATTTTGAGCCAATTTTCGTTTTTTGTTACTGGAAAAACACATAATGGAGCTAAATGGGGAGAAACGAAAAATTTTTCGTTTTCGTTTTCGTTTTTTCGTTTTCATTACGTAACGAAACGAAAACGAAAAATTTTGAAATTAGCTCACGAAAACGGAAATGAAACGAAACGGACCCTAGCCGAAAACGAAAACGAAAAAAAATTTCTGAGTCGTGCCCATCTCTACTGGTTGTTTGTCTTCACCAGTTGAGAAACAGAGCCTGCCCTCTTGGTCAGAGCATGACTTTGAGGGGAAAGTGGCCTGTTTGCTTTCCCCCTCACAATCACCATCTGTTGACGTCAGTTCACTGGGGTGTCATCTTTCTATATGGACTCAGAAAGCAGGGAGGCTCTGTCGACATTACTTACAACAAGCAGCTATTTCTACTCAGAGAGTTGAGAGTACTCTCTTCCTGCCCAGTAGGCTGAGGTTGGAACAGGTGCCTACTGGTCTATTGATTTTAAGTGGCGCCCAGAATTTTAGTCTCAAAAGGAAGGTTTTTCAAGTTCGATAAATTAATACACTTTGCACCAGGAAATAGATGTTCATAATGATGTACTGGGCATTGTTTGTGCCAAGCACATAGGTCTGTGCATGCCATTTCCAAATCCAACTTTTGAGATTTTCTTGAAGGCACTGGAACATTCACTTGGGTAGTGCTGAGGGAGACTGCCAAGACCAGAAGGTTGAGGTGTGCTGAAAAGTGCTGAAGGAGCCATGAGGGCAAGTTACTGGCCCTAGCAGGGCGCCGGGTACTGGTCCCACCACTTAGTCTGAGAAGCCCTGCCCATGTCCCCCATTTTTTCCTTCCTTCATCAACAAATGATACAAAAATGTTCAGATACTTGGAGCAGTAAATACCTCTTTCAGTGTGTTAAGAAGACAAACAACTAAACCACAAGATGATAGTTCCAGGGCTGACTGAAAATAATGTCCTGTACATATAGGGACTAAATGAATGAATGAATGAATGAATGAATGAATGAATGAATGAATGAATGAATGAATGAATATTTTGAAAAACACAGTATTCAGTGAATATAGGTGATTCATTAAATAGTCATCCTTTCATATTCATGAGGTCTGGAGATCCTGATGAATATGAAGGGATGAATATTTAAGGGATGGAAATATTTTTCATCCCATTTGTTGGCAGAAGCAGAAAGGGGAGGCTATTTATTTTTTATTTATTTGTTTTGAATAATTTTATCCCACCTTTCTCCTTGGAAAAGGACTCAAGGTGGCTTACAATAGTGAGGGGCAATATATAGCCCAGAACATTTAAGTCATATTCAAGTTAATTCCGCATGATGGTCACAGTGTCTGGTTTTCAACCTGAATTGTGATTCTGGAAGGGCAGTTTGGCCAAAAAAAAGGGGGGGAGTGCATGCATCCCTAATTCCCATTGTTTTAGATAGCAATGGGATGTATCTTCGCTCTGGCCCGTTTTAGGCATGTGGTGGCAACAGAATAGGATGTTGCCCCCAGCGGCCTCAAGTGGGCAGTATGTCCCCATTCCAGATGTTTGGCCTACATCTGGACCAAAAAAAGACGGGTGAAAGAAATGAAAGGCCTTTTGCTTCCTTCAAGGGTTGGGGTACCCCTAAACCACTTGTGCATGACCAAAGGGGAAGGGAGGAAAATAGTGGCTCCCTTCAAAATTACCAGTAATTCCTATACTACAGCTAATTAAAGGGTAATAAAGTAGTGAGCAAATGATTGCATTAAACAAAAACTCATGAAGTGGTGGTGTGGGATCAAGAAGATTAAAATGGCAAAGACCCAAAGTCTACCTTTTGTCAGAGTCTTAAAATGGAATGCCAAGAGATATTAGGCAATCTTAATTAGATCATAAAACCGGGTCCAGTATTCCACTTATCCTGGTGTCATAATCCAATGGCAAGAGTAGTTGACACCTCTAGTAGACCATTAAAAACTCACAAATGCTTGTTTTTCGCCAATTCAGGCCTTCATCAGGCTGTTTCTCTAAAGACAAAAATTTAGCATTTGTTTGTGATTTTTTTAAACAGTCAAATAGAGATACTACCCTTGCCATTGGATTGCGTAGAACGACCACACAGCTGTTTTGTGCTTTTCCTGGTAATATGAAGTTCTGTTTTTAATAGACAATGGGGAAAGAACCACTATTGTTTCTTTTATTTCCATTGTAACTTTTTGTGTTTGCAATAACTGAGGGCAGAATATAGATTTGACTGACATAAATATGTGTGGACTACAGTCCCCTTCAACAAATGGACGTTGCACCTCATGCTACAGTCACACAAGTTTATGCCTGATGGAACTATCAAGCCTTCGGGGTGTCACAAAACTGCTGATATTTTTGCCAGTGGCATTTGGTGCTACCTCAAGTATGTTTTGTGCCTAGCATGGTCTCGTCTTATTGAGTCTACATATTTCCTGCACTTATTCATCTTAGGAGGGTTACAAAGAGCAGTCATTGGAGCATTTCCACCCAGTTATTTGTGTCTGTTTCTCGCCACACTTGCTTTTTTTTTTTTTTTTTTTTTTTTTTTTTTGTAAATGTTATTGTCGGTCCTGGTTTCCAAGGTGCAAAACAATTCTGTGGAAGTTGGAAACGCATTTACTATTTTGTGCCATTTTGATTGACATTTTCAGTTTTCTACTTATGGTGCTAGTTTTAAACATCCAAGCGAAAGTTTGGGTTTCTCCACGCTGTTGCACATGGCAAATATACACCACGGACAAATCTGAATTTATAGTAAGGATGCTCTGAGGAGCAGAGTGTGAGAGCAAGGGGGTGCAAGGGACGTCAGCTTACCCATCAGGCTTGGCCCGAGCCACTTGGCTGCCTGCAGATTCTATTCTTCCCCTCGCCCACGCACACATGCACATGTGTACAAAGAGAATTCCTCTAAAAGCCAGCCAAGCTCTTGTAGCCCCTGAGGCAGAAAATCCTACAAGAAGCTCTTTCCTTACAGTAAAAAAACCAGAACAATGAAATTGCTCATTATTTGCTTTCTTTCTATTGCACCCAAAGTCTGGTAATTTGTAGGCATCTGTCTTTCTCACTGTGCCTGAAGTGCATTGTCACTGCCCCCCCCCCAACTGAGCTAAGACCTAAGTGGGTACTTATGACACCTGCTCAGAGTCTTCCCTACAACACAGATTTGTTTTATCTCAGTTTCATACTGTAGTTGTCTCTTGTCAGAGATGTAAGAAGAGCCATGTTGGATCATACCCAAGGCCTATCTGGTTCAGCATCTTGTTCTTGACGATTAACCGACCAAATCCCTGAGGGAAGCCTGCAAACTGAATGTGAGGTGAACAGTGCACCCTCACACATATTTTCACCAGCAAATGATATTCTGCCCCCCTCAGAGTCTCTTCCTTCCAGTCGTCAGAGAGTTTGACCATTTTCCTCCCATGGGAAAAAAGCCCTCTTGTCGCTTTACATACCTTACCCCCCTTCAGCTTTTGGTGTCTCAAGTTGTCACTCAGCTTTAGGGTAGCAGTAATATTCTGGTGAAAAAGGATGCCCCACAGAGTGGCTCAGGGTAAACAATGCAGAAGTTTGCTTTTAGTTTGTTTTCTTGGTTGTTGTTTGTCTCTCTCTTCCTCTCCCTCCTTTCCTGGACCTATTTCCACCTCGAGTTCTCCAGTGTTCACTGTCACTGGAGAAAGACCAATGTTTAGAAGGGGGGTAGAGATGGGCACCTTATGAAAAACGACATGCTGTTTCATTGTTCCATAAGCTTTCGAAACATTACGAAACGAAATGAAACAGGAAACAGTGTTTTGTTACAAAATGAAAAACTTCTTTTGCCCTTTGAAAATGAAACGTTTTGTTACTCTGTAAAATGGCTTCCTTGTAAAAAGCTACCCACCAAATGTGGTGCCTCTAGGATCCAGGGGAGCCATTTTATAAAGTAACAAATTGTTTCATTATTGCTTTGTTTTGTTACAATTTTTTTAAAAAAATCATTTAAAAACGAAATGAAACAAATCACTAGTAGAAACGAAATGAAATGAAACTGTTTTCCCATTTCCATTTTGTGCCCATCCCTACAGGGGAGAACATGGTTTGCAAGTAGAGGATCTTAGGTTTGGGCCCTGATACCTCTGACTTAAGAAGCTGGCAACTGATTGGAAGGCCTTTACCTGAGAACCTGGACTTCCACTGACAACCAAAAGGGACAATGCTGGCTAGGCCAGTTGGATATGGCCAGACTGTGTTCTGTTAGGCCAGGCTGCCTTCCCCTTTGTTTACCCAGAGACTTGTCTCTGCACCCAATTTCTTTATGGCAGTGGTCCCAAACTTGGGTAATCCAGGTGTTCTTGGATTGGAAATCCCAGGAACCTTGGCCAGCACAGCTGGTGGAGAAAGCTTCTGGGAACTGCAGATCTTCATGGGAATTGCACTGGTTTATGGGCTTTTTTTTAAAAAAAATGCCAGTTTATTGTTCTTACACCTTTAGCAGTTGTGTGGCACATTTCTATGGGAAATGCTGTCATGATTTCTCCTTGATGCAAACAGTCTCGTCCATGACTTGGCCCTTTATGTGCAAACCAGCTGTACACTGGTTTCTGATGGCTAAAGAGAGGGCAGTGTTTTAGTAGGAGCTGAAATTAGTATTTATGTGAATTCAATGTGATAGACATGTTGCAACTAAATAAATAAGGCAAACAAGGATTTTTTAACAAAAGATAATAAAAATTATATTGTCATTAAGCCCAGCGTTAGACTCCTGTTATATTTCTTCATGATTGTGACTCATTCTGTTTCTCAAAGTTTTTTTACAATAACTTGTTACACACATGACTCAATACAACAAACAGTGACTGTTTTATAAGCTCTGAATAGCACTGTGAAGAACATGACCTAGGCATGCTGTGCATACAACACAATTCGGACTTTTAAGCCTAGTCTCTGTAAGGGCACACCCACTGCGGGTTGGGTGATGATAAACCATGCATGGTGTTCATAAAGAAAGAGATACCCCTCTGGCTTCCAAAAAGCAGAAGATACACAGGCAGATTTTCGCAATGCTTTGGTTCCAGTTTGGAAGGTGTGGTGACGGTTAAGCTCCATTCTCGAGTTACGGAGCTAGTCCAGAGATGCATGCCATTTGTGCAAGTGCACAGTTGATATGTGGAGTTCAGGGTTAGACAGGCACATCTTGCTTGTCATTAGGAGAATGATGGTGGGACATGACAGGCGTGTGCTAAGGAGCATGCATTCAGCCTGGCACATCATTCAACTGAGATCAGGGGAGAGGAAAAGATGGTGGTGGTGGGGGGGAAGAAATCAGTTAGTTCATAGGAAAGAACCCTTGATCTGGAGAGTAACCTTTAATCCATCTCAGCCTATCTTATTTACAGCTGCAGGGAACGAGGGCAGGAGAAACACATCCTGGCAAGACAATATAAAGCCGATCTCATTTTCTCTCGGCTGCCGTGTTCTCGCTAATGTATTTGCTGGCAGAGCCCGAAGTCCCCAGAGTGTGAGCAGTAGAGTTCAGGCAGCTCTTGATCGCCAAAAGGAAGCGTGTGTCGGGTCAGGAGCTGGTTCAGGATGTTCTGAGGGAGCACGAAGGAACCCCCTATTCAGCAAAGATAAGTCTAGGGGAATTGGGCCGGAACCCTATGGCTGTTGTGGAAGAATAATTAGTTTGGGAGGAGCAAAGCAGGAGCAAAGGCAGTTGAGGACTTGGCAGACTGTAAGCTTTAGAAACCTAGCTGGAAATAGCTCTGCTAATGTTTATATTTATATTCTCATTAAAGTGAGGCGTCTCTGTGGGATTTTGGTGTTTCCATGCAGTGCCAATGGGCTTTGATAATTGAGAGGATCTGTAATTGATTGGGAATATATAAGGATTGTAGATGTTCACATAGAGATAGGAAAGTTCTCTTCATCTTGTCCTTTGGAGACCAGCTACACTGGGGAAAATGTAGGAATGCCACAGGTTTTAGGTGGGCTGATTCCTATTCCCCCCTCCAAATTGAACACATAGCGCAATGGGAAATGCAAATCAGCCCAGAGTCCCACCCCACCCCCCAAGCCATAATGTTATTTCCCCAACAGAGAATGTTCTCCTTTTTTGAAAAACGAATTCCTTCATTTTGGTTCAAAGTGTGTGATCACTTTGAATCAAAGCAGAAAGGAAAGATCAATCAAGCACATGTGTGGGCGCACACCCACCCACACAACTTTCCCTTTTGCTTCACAAGGAAGGACAAGGAGAAAGCATTGAAATACTGCTTCTTTTTTATTTTTGAACAGCTTCTCCTGGGTGGGTAGAGTTCTTATTTGTTTATATACTTTAACAAGGTATCTTATTTGTAAAATGAGGTGAGGAAATAGAGCCATTGAGATAAGAAACTAGAGATGGGGATGGACAGCCAAAATGTCTTAAAGCAAACCAGGCCACCTTTTGCAAGGAAGGGCGACAGTGGTTTCTCCCACAGTGAAGCTGTAACCGTCATCTTGGAAAAGGGCAGCCTGGTTTCTCCCATGGGCTGTCTTAAAACACACACAACAACGACAACAACAGCAAATGGGGATGAATAAAAAGGGGAAATACTCATCCTTCAGTATTCATCAGGGTGTCTGATGAATATGAAGGGATGAAGATTAAACACGTCAGTGATATTTGTCAAATATTACGATTTGTTGTTTTAATTTGTTCCCATCTCTAACTAGACATGCAGTTCCTTTCAATTGCACCACAGGCATTTAAAATGGAACTGTAATCCCAAGGCTTGTGGGGGGGGGGGGGGGGGGGGAGGTATGGCCCTTGAGGAATGGCATATGGGGGTGGGGTGGAGAGTACCGGATGTTTTGGAGAATTTAGTTCCACCCTCAGATGAACTGGGAAGTAACAGAAGACCCACCCTACTTCCACTGCCCATCAAAAAGCATTGGGTGGTTTATCCAACCAAATCTAATGGCTTCCTGTCATTCTCTATGAGCCATCACTGGGCACTCCAGGATGCACCTAGTTCATCCATTCCTCTCTCTCTCTCTCTCTCTCTCTCTCTCTCTCTCTCTCTCTCTCTCTCTGTTTGTTTGTGTGTGTGTGTGAGTGAGTGAGTGAGAGAGAGAGAGAGAGAAAGTGTGTGCATGTGTGCGCGTGCATGTGCACCCATATACAAGCAAGCGTGCACATATTTTCCTAAACTCTGTCAGCCTTTCAACCTTATTTCTGAATCTGCAAAAAAAATGTGTTAGTCATGTTTCAAAGGGCTCATCTGTTTCAAAGGGTGCCTGTCCAAGGCAGAAACTGACATAAAAATGGGTAGCCTTTTTTAAGCTCACATGTTCAATTAAAGAACAGCAGTAGGTCTGGGATAGGAAACCTGGTACCCTACTCCCCGCCCCCAATGCTAAACAGCATGGCTACTTGTCAGGGTCTCTGGGGGGGGGGGGTCATAGTCCAAAGCTCCTTTAAAACACCAGATTGGATATACTCCTCCTCTAGATTTTGGTGGGGCCAATTTGTTTGGCATCCAGCAGGAGAACCGAAGCAGCAAGGCTTTAAGCTATTTTGAAGATGACTGCCAATTTATTCTGCAAGTCTCAAGTCACGACACTTTTATTGCATTTAGCCATGGGCGATTACAACAAAAAACATTGGCCTTGCCTAAGTAATAGGAGGAAGGGAATTTATTGGATACCAGCAGGCCTGGGTTTTGCCGCACAAGGCCTCTGGGTTTGTCTCTGTGTCTTGACTGATGAAGCATAAAAGTGCAGAAGGAAGGAGCCAATCTCTTCATGTGCATTCATTGTGCTCAGATAACTCCAAAACATGGCATTTAATGCAATTAACCCAATAGTAACACACACCCCAACACACACACACAAATGCTTACACTCATGAAGATGGACTTGGGTTTGAAAACCACGGGGAGTAGCGATTTATTAGGTTTTGAACCACCTTTTGTTTAAAGTCAAATTGCCTTAAAAATCACCTACCGTATTTCCAATCACGTTTTCTGCAGAGCCCCTTTGGCCACGCCCCTTTTCGGCCACTGTGTCAGTTTTTCTTGTGACGGCCACCAGGGGTGGTGTTTTTAAAACCGATTTCTAGACCACCTTTTGAAGCGATTTAGCTGAAACTGCGGACAGCAGGTACCGTTTTTTCCCGGGTTTCCCCCTCTGTATGCCTTATTCTGCCAATGGAAAAGCGGAAAATTAGCTATATTACTTAAAATGGAAGAACGGCATGACGTTACCCTAAAAGCAAAAAATTCTGAAATAGAAGCAGATGATGGGAAAATGACGGACAAAATCAGAACAAAAAGCAGTTTAGCAAAGTGTGGACGGGGAAACCAGTTCATGAGAAAACGCCAAGTGCGGAATGCTGAATCGCTTCAGCGACCACGTGACCGGGGGAGGGCAGAAGGCGATTCAAAACAAAAAGCATTTGCTGTTTGAAGTCCTGTAGCGGCTTATTACTCTTTTACTACTGGTGTAATTGTCTTATCAGTGGGGAGGTCTTGAAATGGTAGCTCGTTTTCTGTAGATTGGGTGTAAGGCAGCCATCTATCTTTTTTATATACCTAAATTTTATTCATTTTTTTAAACATAACAAAAAGGGGAAACAATGCTTATTGAACATTGTATTACACGGGTTCCAATCATATTCATATTACAACAAAATTAGGCTTTATTCTTTGTTTCTCTTTTCTAGCCATTAATAGAAAAAATTCCATTGTAGGCTCTCCAGTATTTTATCTAATAAAGACAACTGAATTCTGATTTAAAATCGATGTATTCTTTTAACATTTTAACAATCCAAATATGTATTTTAATCCAATTGTTTTTAGCTTTATCACAAATCCACCATATATGATAGTACATCCCCATTTCTGCTCATCATTCTAACATTTACTAGACATATTTAGAAATATTTTAACTAATCTAGCAAGTGATAAATACCATCTATAACACATTTTTAATCAATTCTCATTATAAGATATCACTTTTGCTAGTTCATAATTTCTATTCCAAAGTGGGTTTTTTTGGCCATTTCTTATAAAAGTCATACATTTTCAAATCTCACTTATGCTTGATTTCTATTTACATAAAAGGCCACCAAGAAGAAGTCAAACCCTAGTCTATAAGGTCTTGTTTAGATTTTAATTTCCCTTCCATATCTAACATGTCCATATAGGTTGTAATTTTCTCAGTGTTTGAAAGGTTAGGATACTCAAATGTTTCCATAGGTGAAACCCATCTTGCAATTTCTGTGTATATTTTCATTTTTATTTTTTCCCCTACCTTAATTAGCAAATTTCTAAGATGATGGTTTTGAAAATATCTATGAATTTTAGCCTTCTCATACTATAAAAACTTCCTTCCCCATGATCCTTACTTATACAGTACTAAGATTTTATTTTGTTCTAGTATTTCTTTTTCCTCTCACAGCTGGTTCTTGTTCCACATTCCCAGTTTTTCTTCTCCTCTCTGTTCAATTGTCTCTTCTGGCTTTATTTCTCCTTTCTTTTTTATATTTCTCATTTGTATCTGATTTCTGTGATTCTTCCTCAAGAATGCTGATTTTTTTTCTCGTAAAATTTTCTTGCTTTGTCAATATTGAAAAAGGCAGCCATCTTTCTTATTACACTGAGTGGTCCTTAGGTTTCTAGCTGAAAGTCCTGCTTTGATGACAGCATTTCACTGTCAAAGCAATGAAATGCCTTCCTCTGTGGGTTTCATTGAGGCCCTTCAGGAATACATATTATCTGGAAAGTAGTGTAACAGTATGTTTACAAAAAAATAAACAAACCATGACTATAGGTGCATTTTGATAAGGCTTCTGTACATTTCACTGCATTGCTCTCACACAATTGCTCCTGTAGGCCCAGGCCTAACGTCAACTGCTACTTCGGGTGAGGGATACTGAGGGACAGAAAATGGTGGCGATTAGACATGGGCACGACTTGGCGAAATTCTCGTTTCCGTTTCCGTTCATCGTTTCCGTTACGTAACGGAAACGGTAACGACAATTACTCCGCCAGAACTCGAACTCGAACCAATAAAAGAAAAATTGCATCTGATTTGTCGTTGTCGTTCCTGGCATCGCAGCAATTGCGCGATGCCAAGCGGCACAGAAAAAAAGTTTTTTTTAAAAAACCCGATTCCCGGCCAAAAAAGCAGGCGGAAATATGCCTGCCTGAGTGAGGGCACCTACCAGAGGGGTGGTTTCTGGGGGGGGGGGTGTCCCAGGCCTTCCCCCCTCCTGTCCTGGGCTGCTCTGGTGGGGGGGCATCCTCGTCATCTCGCCAACTCGCCAAGTGGCGGCACAGAAAAAAAGTTTTAAAAATAATTTTAAAAAAACAATTCCCGGCCAAAAAAGCAGGCGGAAATATGCCTGGCTGCCTGAGTGAGGGCACCTACCAGAGG
>JAHTLZ010000010.1:20381554-20396230 GCA_023846285.1 Phrynocephalus versicolor | reverse complement strand
AGGTGATCTTCTGCCCGCCTGAAGTGACAAAATGTGCTCTGGAAATCTCCTGTAGTTCCTTCTGTCCTCGTTTTATTTTTAGTTTCCCACCTCCCCCCCCCCCCCCCGAAGTGAAAATGTGAGCCGATTTGGCCCAGCAAGCTTTTCCTTCTGGGATCCAATGACCTTCATTGCTTCTGTTCTCTACTTGTTGTCGGAAATGAAACTCGGCAAAGTTACCTCTGCTCAGCAATTAAACTAGGGGAAATAATTAGGGTCGCATAGCCTGTGCTTTTTGTACGCATGCATCGTCCCAAGGACCGAGTCTTAATAGATGCTCATAAGAACGGAAATAATGCATGAATCTGGCAATCACTTGGCAAGAGATAGCCAGCAGCAATTACAGTGATTGAGGCTGCTAAGGAAAGTGCTGCTACCATCACGAGGTGCTGGTGATGATATGATTGCCCCGTTCACACATTGCATTTCCTTGCATGAGTGGTCATGATCAGGAGGCCTGCTCTTCCGGATGGCACAAATCTTAAGGTATGTGCGAAAGGCTCACAAGTCAGGAATCAGATGCCACTCACCTTGGCAGAGCACTGAGCCAGAGGCCGGAAGGAGGTTGCTAAGACACTAAAATCTCTTGAAGAGGATTGTATGTCCCATTTACTGGTGTAGGGCTATGACCGGCAGGAAAACAGAAAGAACTCCATCTGCTACTATCAGTGCTAGCAAGATACTCACCGTTGTTATATTGCTGCTGCTGCTGCTTTTTAAATTGACGTCAGTTGAGTTGCTTTTATGATTTTTAAAAAATATATATATACCTATTTCAGGATGTGGGCTGAGCTTCCAGCTGCTACTGTGGTCCTTCCTCCCACTGCTTTCAACGATGATTTGTTATTTGTGCTCTGTGTTTCCTCACTTCTATTGGCTCATGTCAGGCCTAGATATTAATTAAAGAGAGTGTTTTGTGTTTGCCAGAGCACCACACAACAGGTGGACCAGCAGGCTGCCCTTCTCATTGCTTGGAAATGTGCTATACCTGATTAGACCTCGGATATTGCTGATGCCAGCCCTTGTTATTTAAGGCTTCCCATGTGACAAAGTGCTTTTACTTTCAGGGGAGATGCGGTGCTGCCAGGGCAGGACTCAGGTGGCAGAACAGGGGCAAGAGTCATCTTGGCCAAATAAACAGGCTGATTTACCTCATTGTGATGTCAATGAAGTAATACCCAATAGGCCGTCAAGTTGGGCAAGGTGGTCACGGTCTCGACAAGTCCATTAAGTCCTGAGTCTAAAATTGCTTAATTGCGTACAGGGTAGAGGAATTGTTGGTCTGGGTTGAAGACATGAAAGATGGAAACAGTGAGCTTTCCAGTGCTGAAGGCATTCAAGAGAAAAATGGACAAACGCTTGTCAGATCTGCTCTGATTGAGCAGGGGGATTCAGTGGTCTTATAGGCTCCTTCCGACTCCACTATCTTTGATTCTATGAAATGCACGTCTGGCAGAGGAGAAGGCATCCAACTCTGGTCAACACCTTGGCCAACTAGATGATGGGTTCTGTTGCAGAAGTACGAGCACTTTCTCATGTTCTTCAGGCCAACTCAGACCGACACCATGTTGGAAAGCAACCCCCCTCATGTGGCTTCTAAAGTAGCAGAAATCTAAAAGCCACGGCTGACCCACAATTGAGGTGAACTAAGCTTACATTCTGTGTATAGAAACTGGTAGGGCTTGCTGGTTGAGTGGGTGGTGGAGTCTCCTTCTTTGGCGGTTTTTAAGCAGAGGCTGGATGGCCATCCATCGGAAATATTGTGATGGGGGTTTCTGCATGGCAGGGGGTGGGACTGGATGGCCCTTGAGGTCTCTTCCAATTCTATGATTCTATGAGTCTATGAGTCTTGCTTCAGTGCAAGCGATGAGATAGCAATGCCCTCCAGGAGAGAGGATTGCAGAGTGGGTTTTCAGGCGGGGTCTGTCCCAGCTACCCTTCAGAATCCGCTGCCAGAGACACTTGCCTCACTAGGTCTAGTAGGAAATTTGTCAGAAATGCAGCCTGAAGAGTACCGTATTTGTTTCATCTATATGATGCTCCCATATATAAGACACTCCCATCTTTCCCAACCCAAAATAAGTTTCACAACCACATGGTTCTCTCCTTGGCTTACTTCCATGTATAAGACGACCCTCAATTTTTAATCTAAAAATTTTACAGAAACATATACTCTTATACACAGAAAAATAATGTCATCAAAAGCCTCAGGACTTATGCTTCTCATTCAGCTCTTTGGGGAGAGGAGGGGAAGGATTTTGCTGCCAGAGTGGAGTCAAAAGTTGTAAGTTCGGCTTGGGAGGGCATTTATTGATGTTGGGAAGGATTGTGAATATCTGCCTCCCTTCTTTTCATCAAAATGCCAGCTGAATGTGTGAGTTCCTTATAGAAAGGGCAGGATGTATATAGAGGTATTTAGCAACAATAGCCACCCAAGGAAGCATTGCTTAACACTGAAATGACCGTGGCAATGAAGCATCACCTGCTCCTGCTGCTATGCAGCTATTTAAAGCAAAACTTGGGAACAAAATTATGATGTAGTTGTGCGAGGTGCCAAACAAGATTTCCCAGGAGAAATCAGGGAACTGAAATGTGGGCACTTCTATTTATTTTATTTTATTATTTTATTTTATTTTATTTATACAACTTATTTGCCACCCACTACCCAAAGGTCTCTGGGCAGTTTACAATTAAAATGAACAGTTAAACAGTTAAAACATTAAAATGGCAATGGACAATTATAAGCAATAAAAACCTTTAAATACAAAACACTCAAATTGCCATCAGGACCCTCAATCTATGTTATGTTAGTTAAAAAACTTCAGAAACAGGAAGGTTTTTACCTTCCTGTTTCCATATGCAGGCTACACAATGTGTAACCTGCATACTGTAATTAAACTGTAAACTGCCCAGAGACTACTTGAAATGGTATGGGGCGGTATATAAGCAGAACACTTTGCTTTTGATTTGCTTTGGCACTGAAACGTCATCAGCATTGGCGCCAGGCAGATCTCACTTGGGAGGGTGTTCCATAGCCTGCGGGCAGCTGCCGAAGAGGCCCTATTCCTGCAAGCCATCCCTTTCACCTCTTTGAGGGATGGCTCTTTCAGGACGGCTCCCTGGCTTGATCTTAATTGCCAGGTAGGTTCATATGGAAGGAGGTTGTCCTTCAGGTATCTAGGTCCTAAGCCCCTTAGGGCTTTTTATGTCAAAACAAGCACTTTAAATTGGATTTGGGCAGCAACTGGTTAACCAATGAAGGTTATACAGAATCGGCGTGATGTGTTCCTTGATGGCCCTGCCACTCATCAGACGTGCAGCACAATTCTGAGCCAGTTGCAATCGCTGAACCATCTTCAAAGGCTGCCCCAGGTAGAGTGCATTGCAGTAATCAATACAGGAAGTTACCAGTGCATGAGTAACTGTCATGAGGTTCCGCTCGTCCAGGTAGGGGCGTAGCTGCTATATTTTCTGCAGCTGTACGTAGAATATGACGCTTATACTACTGCTGTAGAAAGGCAGCCCTGGCCACCGAGTCCACCTGGGCTTCCAGAGTTAGACCGGGGTCTAGGAGCACCCCCAAGCTGCGGACCCTCTCCTTTAGGGAGGGAGATGGCTCTCTAACCTGTCTGGCGAAGCATCTACTAACAGCACTTCCATCTTGTCTGTACTGAGTTTCAATTTATTAACCTTCATTCAATTCATTATCTGGCCCATACATGAGTTCAGTACTGAAACAGCCTCACCTGGATTAGTAGAAAATGAGAGGTAGAGCTGAGTATCGTCAGCAATGCATATTGGTGACTCCTCTACCCAAACCTCCTGACGCCCTCTCCCAGCATTTCCATGTAGATGTTAAACAGCATGGGGGACAATATTGAGCCCCGTGGAACCCCATGACGTAAATGCCACAGGGCAGAGCAACTGGAGATGGTCAGCCAGGAAGGAGTGGAACTACCACAAAGTGGTGCCTCCAACTCCCAACTGCAATGATCACATGAACTACACACCAGTATTTCTTTTCCTTTCAGAAATACTTGGGAGTTAAAAAAAAACACAAAGTAAAAATAATAACATACAGAGACTGTATACACACAAGTGTGTGCGCTCACTCATTCTCTCTCGCACGGTGTAACAAAATCTATCTGTTGTGTGTCCTGATGGCTTGTGTGTGCCTAATACCACCCACTCACCCGCACATTTCTTAGAAGAAACATTTCAGCTTGCCAGGTTCCATCATCCGTCACTCTGACTGATAAGCCCACCGCAATCCCGTGTCAATATATCTGAGTCAATGCATCCGGTTGTAATTGATTCCCTCACAAATAATATTGAATGCTAATACTGTGGGGGTGGGTGGATACCCAGTGTAGTGTAGTGGGAAGAGTGGCCGATTAGGTTTCAGAAGGCCTGGTCTCGAATCCCCATTCACCCATAGAAACTTACTGGGGCTACAGAACTGGTAAAGCCACCCTTTAAATATCTCACTTACCTTGAAAAGTCCTGTAAGGGTGGCTATAAGTCAGATCCAACTTGACGGCACATAACAACATAACAATACTCTGGAGGACTTTTCTGAGCGCAAAGTATGCCTGTGTTTATAGCAGATTTAAAAGAGGTATGTTCAAAGCAAGGCTGCCTTCTATAGATCATTACCTGAGGTCTTTGTCGTTCAGCACAAGAACACTGGGGGCTATTAGACTGATACAGGGGTTGGGGAATGGTAGCATCTGCAGGGATTGAAACCTTACCTCAGCTGCCTGAGTAGCTCAGCGATTTAGGCATCTGACTCTAGAACCAGGGATTGGGAGTTCAAACCCCCGCTGCGCCTCCCATGAGAAGAGCCAGACGCCATAGCTTTGGACAAGCTGTACAGACCAAAGGTGCCCAGCGGCGTAGCAAGATTTTGGGGCACCTGGGGACAAAGTTGTTTTTTGCGCCCCTCTGGCCCTCCTCAACCCCATTGCATCCACCCAGCAGGGCAGGGGCAATCCTGCAGGCGTGGGTCGGGCAGGTGCATGGGCGTGCATGCGGTGGGCATTTGTGTGTGTGTGTGTGTGTGTGTGTGTGTGTGTGTGTAGTAGCGTGCACACCTAACATCTCCCGCGGTGGCCCAGAGCAAGTCGAGGAAGAGTTAGAGGAGGAGGAGGAAGAGGAGGGCACTGCGGCCACCACACTTGCCCACCTGCCTGTCTGCTTGCTTCTCCGCTCACGTCCAGGAGTGGAGGATGTGGCTTCCACGCAGTGGGTCCCGTTGGCAAGCCTGAGGACTGCTGGCAGGAGGGTGCAGGGCTTCCTCCTCCCCCTCCCCCTCCCCCTCCCCCTCCACACGCAGATTTCTGCACCTGGGACAGATGTACCCTTCTGCCCCCCTAGATATGCCCCTGAAGGTGCCCCCCAAGAGAAGGGAATGGTCAACCATGGTAAGTGGCAAGCATAAAAGAATAACAGTTAGGCATGCAAACCCCGGGATGTGCTGCCTGCACTGCTTTTGTCCTGATCCTACTTTCCTGGGCCTTTTTGTCAGGTGGCATTAACATGCCGTCAGCGCTACTTAAACCTGTCAAATGCCACAACGCCCTGGTATTTTGGGGAGGATAAGATGAGACAGTCATCCTCTTCCACTCCTCCTTTTTTCACACTCCCCTATTCTTCTTTCCTCCATTCCCCCCCACCACCACCACCCACAAAGCCTCTTTGAAAGCTGGAGGATTTGGCATACACACAGGTTAATTCCTATCAATGTCCGCATAAACTGTGACAATGAGAAAGAACGCGGATGTGTCCGGCAGTGTCTTACGTAACAGACTGTAATTCAGCTGCGAGTGAAGAGCGGTGGTGGCGGTGGCAGCGGTGGGGGGGGTGAGCAGGCAAGATCCCCCTGGTTACATAACCACAGCCAAGCTAGGGCTGCTGCTTAAGGCAGAAGACACAAAGGGTAATAACATGGAACTAATGAGGGGTTTCTGACATGGACATTTTGAGTCGCAGTTTCCTCTCCTTCCCATAATTCATAGGATTAATTTTCCTTTCACAGCGGCTGATGCCTCTGAGTGCCACTGCAGACGTTTTAAACATTCATGTGCTTTTTGACAAAAGGGACCTTGTGAAAGGGGGCCATTTGGGATGGGCTTTCATTTTTGGAGGTGATTTTTTTTTGGGGGGAGGGGAATATTTTGATTTGTTTTCTGTTTGTTTTGTTTTGTTTCCCAAAGAGGATAATAAGTCTGCAAATTGGCATGAGCTCTTAGCTGTCCTTAGGCAGGTACAGAAATTAGACCCTAGGAACATTAATTGTTGTCCTGAATAACAAAGGAGGAATCAGAAGTGTTACCTCCATTCCCCCACAAAAAAGAGATGACCTCTTGAGTGCTTAATGATGGGATTCTCTTGCTTTTTTAAGAATGTTATGTTGTGGCTGAAACATGTCAAAACCAAGGCTATTTGTGGCCTTTAGTGAAAAACCAGCTGATTCCTGTCCAGGGGTGTAGCATAGCCATGCTTCACAAAGGTCAAGGAGCTGGGACTTTTCAACTTATCAGGGTGAGGATGTCCTCTGCTACTCCATTCAGGTTTCCCTCTTCCCTCTGAGCTTAGTCTTAAAGTTGTGGTTGTTCAGTCATTCAGTCGTGTCCGACTCTTTGTGACCCCGTGGACCAGAGCACCTCAGGCCCTCCTGTCTTCCACTGCCTCTCAGAGTTTGGTCAAATCCATGTTGGTTGCGTTTGATTCTCTGCCCTCCCCTTTTCCTTTTGCCTTCAAACTTTCCCAGCAACAACAGGGACTTTGCCAAGAAGTCCTTTCTCCTCATGAGGTGGACAAAGTACTGGAGCCTCAGTTTCAAAATCTGTCCTTCCAGTGAACATTCAGGGTTGATTTCTTTCAGGATGGATAGGTTTGATCTCCTTGCAGTCCAGGGGACTCGCAAGACTCTCCTCCAGCACCACAGCTCAAAAGCATTGATTCTGTGGTGATCAGCCTTCTTTATGGTCCAGCTCTCACTTCCATGCATCACTACTGGAAAAACCATAGCTTTGACTATCCTGACCTTAGTTGGCAAAGTGATGTCTGTGCTCTTTAGGATGCTACCTAGGTTTCTCCTCCCAAGAAGCAGGCGTCTTTTAATTTCGTTGGTGCAGTTGCCATCTGCACTGCAGTGATCAAGGAGCCCAAGAACATAAGCTCTGTCATTGTCTCCATTTCTTCCCCTTCTGTTTGCCAGGAGGTGATGGGACCAGTGGCCATGATCTTAGTTATTTTGATGTTCAGCCCATTTTTTCACTCTCCTCTTTTACTCTCATTAAGAGGTTCTTTAATTCCTCCTCACTTTCTACTATCAGAGTAGTATCATCTGTGTATCTGAGGTTGTTGATATTTCTTCCGGCAATCTTAATTCCAGTTTGTGATTCATCCAGACCTGCCTTTTGCATGATGTACTCTGCGTATAAGTTAAATAAGCAAGGTGACAGTATACAGCCTTGTCGTACTCCTTTCCCAATTTTAAACCAGTCAGCTGTTCCATATCCAGTCCTGACTGTTGCTGCTTCTCCCACATATAGATTTCTTAGGAGACAGATAAGGTGGTCAGGCACTCCCATTCCTTTAAGAACTTGCCATAGTTTGTTGTGGTCCATACAGTCAAAGGCTTTGGCATAGTCAATGAAGCAGAAGCAGATGTTTTTTTGGAACTGTCTAGCTTTCTCCATAATCCAGTGCATGTTGGCAACTTGATCTCTAGTTCCTCTGCCCCTTCGAAATCCAGCTTGTACTTCTGGGAGTTCTCTGTCCACACACTGCTGAAGTCTCCCTCGTAGAATTTTGAGCATAACCTTGTTAGCGTGTGAAATGAGTGCAATTGTGCGATAGTTGAAGCATTCTTTGGTGTTGCCCTTCTTTGGGATTGGGATGTAGACCGATCTTTTCCAGTCCTCTGGCCACTCATATTGCGTGTATCACCTTTACAGAATCCTCTTTTAGGATTTTAAATAGTTCAATTGGAATGCGGTCACCTCCACTGGCCTTGTTGTTTGCAATGCTTTCTAAGGCCCACTTGACCTCACTTTCCAGGATGTCTGGCTCCAGGCCAGCAACAATGGTATCTTGGTTATCAGGGACATCCAGATCTTTCTGATATAATTCCTCTGTGTAGTCTTGCCATCTCTTATTGATCTTTTCTGCTTCTGTTAGGTTCCCTACCATTTTTGTCCTTTATCATGTCCATCTTTGCACAAAATGCCACTTTAATATCTCCAATTTTCTTGAATAGAACTCTGTTTTTTCCTTTTCTATTGTTTTCCTCTATTTCTATGCATTGTTCATTCAAGACGGCCGGCCTGTATGTCCTCTCTATTCTTTGGAATTCTGCATTCAATTTTCTGTATCTTTCCCTTTCTCCCTTGCATTTTGCATCCCTTCTCTCCTCCAGTATTTGTAGGCCCTCGTTGGATAGCCACTTTGCTTTCTTGCATTTTCTTTTCTTTGGAATGGCTTTCATTCCAGCCTCCTGTACAATGTTACAAGCCTCCATCATAAATGGATTTTCCCAGCTACAGAAAGTTGTTGTTCATCGTTAGCCATTTTATCCCACAGAGTCTGAAATCCCATAAGCCACACTAGAGCATGCCCATTGAACCAGTGAAGATGTGGGTCCCATTGGTTCAAGCGGCCCTACTTTGGTTGTGACTCACTACACTAAGCAACAGGATTTTGGCTGTTTTGGTGTGTGCTTGCTCTTGACTAGGAAATCAAGACTCATTATCATCACAATAGGGATGCTCTTGACGAAAACAGGTACTCCTAGATTTGGTATAATAACATAAATCAGCACTACTGTTAAATCAGTGGTTCTCAATCAGTGGGTCCCCGGATGTTCCTGGACTGCAACTCCCAGAAGTCTTCACCACCAGCTGAGCTGTCCAGGATTTCTGGGAGTTGAAGTCCAGGAATATCTGGGGACCCACAGGTTGAGAACCACTGGTTTAAATATTGGACTCAGCTTAGGCCATGACTGTAGGGACTGCTCTGATAAGCACATGCATTCCACAGTTTGCCACTATACCACAGTTCCTTCCACTCTCACCAAAGGTCAGCCACATACATTCTACCTGTCCAGCTGGAGGGACATGAGCAGGGAGGAACTACTCACCCCTGAGGGGACTGTTTTCCGTACAGCAACCTCTTGGCTTCATAGCCGGTCCGGTTGTCAGGCACAGGGTAGCATGAAAATGTTGAAAGGAAATGGAGGGCAAAGCCTGGGGAGACCCCACAAGTTCAGGTGCTTTGCCATCCATGTGATGGATTCATCCCCAGCACCCCCACCTGCCACCAGCACCATCCAGCTAATGGAGGTATCTGCTCCAGGGTTGAATTCCTGAAACATGAGGAGAGGCTAAAACATTTGGGGCTCTTTAGTCTGGAAAAAGGCGCCTGAGGGGGGATATGATTGGGACGTACAAAATAATGCAGGGCATGTGTAAAGTGGATAGAGGGATGCTCTTCTCCCTCTCACAAAATATTAGAACTAGGGGTCATCCACTCAAATTGAGGGCTGGGAGAGTGAGAACAGACAAAAGAAAATATTCTTTTACCCAGCGTGTTGTTAGTCTGTGGAGCTCCCTGCCACAGGATGTGGTGATGGCATCTAGCCTGGATGCCTTCAAAAGGGGATTAGACAGATTCCTGGAGGGGAAGTCCATCACAGGTTACAAACCATGATGGAGATGTGTCATCTCCAGGCTTAAAACCGAGCTACTTCAAGGGCCAGATGCAGGGGAGTGGTATCAGGAGACAGAGATCTAGTATCGTGCGCTCCCAGGGGCATCTGGTGGGGGGCACTGTGAGATACAGGAAGCTGGACTAGATGGGACTTTGGCCTGATCCAGCATGGCTCTTCTTATGTTCTTATGTTCTTATGTTAAGTTTTGGGTTACTGTAGTAGTATGCAGCAGAGGAGGATGAAACGTGAGGGTCTGAATTCAACCCCCTCCCCAATTCTCTGTGGCATGTCAGTGTCTGATGCAGTTAGTTGTTTTCCTTACAGTTGGGTCAGCAGCAGCCTTGTATAAAACCAGGGACGACGAAAGGTGGGGAGAGAAGAAGAGTGTGGCAGTGTGTCCTTATACAGCACTTCCGCCATAAATAGCCAAAAGCAATTTGTGTTCTTGGGGCTTTGGACAGGTGGCAGACTCATGTCCATAGGTGCTGACTTGGATTTCTGGCTGGCTTTGGCTCAGGGGAGGGTCACTGGCCCTCCATTGAGGTCACCCCCATGGTGGTTCTCTCTGGGGGGGGGGGAACACACAGCCTTGTCTTTTGGTACTGCATGGCAGAGCCTGGAATATTAATTCTGCCCTGTAGTTCCAAGTCAGCATTTTCTTTTGCCTAACAACTGGCAGCTCTGTCTTCTTAACAGGGGGTCTTGCTGTTCCATAAGCACATGGAGAGCTCCACAAATGTATGACCTACCTCCACTTCTCTCTCTCTCTCTCTCTCCTCCCACTCCCCCTCCCCTCCTTCCAGTTGATCTCTCCTTCTAAAGCTTTTCACAGCTTAGAGCTCCTGTCCTCCGCGACAGATCCAGGCAGTTTGTTGTGTGTGTGTGTGCTGCTGACACTGCAGAAACACATCGCTGATGGCAACCTGCTCTGTTCTTGTTCCCACTGTTCAGCTGCATCCCATTGCGTTGTATTGCATGGTGCCGGGAAAGGACTGCCGCTCAGGAGCAGAGCGCAAGGCTGTCAGGGCCATCAGTCCTCCCCACCCCAGCTCTGTCTCCAGTTCTAGCAGGAGGGGAAAAATTCCCTCTCCCCTTGCCTGAGAGCAAGGACAGCAATTGCCAGCCAGTGTAGATAGCACTAAATGGACAAGTCAGTACATAACACAGATGGGATTACATGGGTCTCACCACCACCACCACCACCACCATCACCACCACCTCTGTGTGGTTGGACTGGAGTTTCCTGCAACTCTCAACCAGGTCTGCTGCTTAGGGTGTAGAGATGGGCACAAATAAAAAAAATGGCATTTCGTTTGTCGTTTGGAGAGTCCGTTTCGGTTCGTTTCCGTTTTTCATGAATTTTTGCAAAAAATTCATTTTCGTTCGTTTCATTACCATTTCGTTACTATTTATTTCAATTTTTTGTGATTTTTTTAAGGATTTTAAGCAATTGACTCATATTGCAGTAACGGAAACAAAACGCACGACAAAATTTCCGGTGTTTCTGTTCATTTCGTTTCATTTTAAAGACAAAATTCGTTTGTCATTTCGTTAGCTAACGAAATGAAGAAACGAAAACGGAAACAAAAAATTGTTCATTTCGTGTCCATCTCTATTAGGGTGGATGGGAATTGCTGTCCAACAGCATGTGGAGGGCCATATGTTCCCATCCCAGCCATATAAGATGTAGCTTTTAAGTATCGGGACGCTGTTCGGTTCTGAGCCTCCTGCTTCCACAGGGGTGTATGTGTTGATGTAGAGAGTCAGCAGTGCTTCAGTGTATGTGTTTAGCACAATGTAAAATAACCTTCAGTGTTGGCAAGGATTCCAAAAGTAGCTGTTGAAGAGATTAGTAGTGGTGGGTGTCGGGAGAGTCTCATCTTCTGGGCATTTCCATTGTTCCAGTGCTCTTGGGCATCTCCTTGGCTCTTGTCATCACCTTAATGGTCCCCATGGGTCTCAGCATCCATAACCCATATAACCCAACAATATGTGCTTTGTATAGGAGTGACCACAATAGAACTGCCTCTGGGCCAGAGCCTGGAAAGCATCTTTATAAGTGGAGCCCTGTGGCGCAGTGGTTAAATGCCTGTGTGTGTTGTGTCATTACAATCGTGACCGACTCTTTGTGACCCCATGTCCATGGAGTTTTCTTGGCAGGAATACTGCAGTGGTTTGCCAGTTCCTACTCCAGGCACCTACACCACCTGGTATTCCCTGGTGGTCTCCCATCCAAGTACTAACCAGGGCCGACCCTGCTTCGCTTCCAAAATCAAGCGAGATTGGATGTGCTTAGGGCACTACTGCACGTAAAACTGTGCTCATAACCTGGGGTTCAATCCCAGATAGCTGACTCATGGTTGACTCAGCCTTCCATCTTTCCGAGGTCAGTAAAATGAGGACCCAGCTTGCGGGGGGGGGGCAATGTGTAGCCTGCATGCTGTAGTTAAAACTGTAAATGGCCCAGGGACTACTTGAAGTGGTATGGGGCGGTATATAAGCAGAACACTTTGCTTTTTGCTTTTATACATGTTGATGTCATGGGTTGGTGTTCTGCTCCAAGCCCAGGGGAAAGGGCCTATATTTCCCCTGTTCTAGCAGACCCCTGCACCACAGGACTCATCAGGCAGCTGGCTGCACAAGCAATCTTGCAAGCCATGCAAGACAGGGCCGGCAGCGGGGGACCTGGCATAGCGTGGATAACACATGAACAATTGCCCTTCCACAAACGTGTCACTTGGCAGCACGCCGGCCCATTACTTTTGCATTGCAAGTCGGACAAGCCAAATGATGCATCTCTTGGGAGTAGTATTTTGAAAGTGACAAATTTCACACTGATATATTACTTTCAGAACAACACTTTTTCCAGAACTAGATGCACTCTTCCTGTTCAGTACAAAAGTAGCAGTTTATGCCTCTCCCCTTACATGGAAACATAAGCCCACGGGTGGTCACACAGTCCCAAGAATCAACTAGCAGTAGTGTCAACTTTGTCTCTGTCGGGATGTGTTCTGAGTGATTTGGATGCTACATCAATGCCTAAGAAGTATGAAAGCACCAAAAGCTACTCACAATATCACAACTTTCTGAGAGCAACAGAATAGGCAATGTGTCCATTGGTATCAGGAGGTTAAATAGTTGCAAGCCAATAGACAAGTCATAGACTTGTGTGAGGACACAAATATCAGCAAAGTCATTCATGCGGCACAAATCGGGTCTTAAAATCAGCAGTCTGGAGTGTATTAACCACCACCAAAAATGTGGTGCACCCTTAAAATAACAGAATGTGTGTCTCAAGGACCTTTTGTGGTACTCGAGTCTAGAGACTATGAACCGGGGGGAGGGGATCCACAACCCAGGCTGGTTTGTGTGTTGGTTTGCAGTCCACTTCAGGGATCCCATTTTGCCCAAGTGAAACAAAACACCAACCTTTTCCTGCTCTGCCCTTTGTTTTGCTTTGGTGAAACAGGTGCCCTGCCCGCTTCCTGCTGCCCACCCACCCACCCCCATCGCACCCCTACCTGGTCCTGTGGCCACCTCCTCTTCATCTTGGGCTGTTGCCATCTTGAGAGATGGCCAGCCTGGCTTATTTTCCAGCAGCCATGCCTGCTGGCCTCTCTGCTCACGGGCGTGCCTGTCAGCTAATAAGTGTGTGCATGTGCAGAGACAGCTGGCCCAGCTCCTCAAAGGGAAGGTGGGCCATGGTCTCTGAAGGTGGCAGCAGCCAAAGACAAAGAGGAAGAGGCACCAGCAAGTCCTGGTAGGGCAGTGATGGGACCGCAGGAAGGGGATGAGCGGCAAGCAGAGCAGATGGAAGAAGTAAGTTCCCCTTCCTCCTGCCCAAAGCAGGGAAAAAGAACCTCCAAGTAGTTTGTTTTTCTGAGGTTTGGGGGCACAATTCATCACCCTGGATCATTTTACCCCCCACTCCATACCCATCTCTACTCTAGACTAAATCAGCTCCGCCCCTGCCATTGCTAGTATCCTATTACCCAAAAGTGGAGTGGAAGGAAAAGCTCAGATGTACACCCTCCCTGTACACCAAGAGCCCAATGGTTCTGCGAATTGTTCTGTGTTCCAGAACTGAACAGAGGTTGACGAGTTAATACAGCAAGAAATGACTGTGACATAGTAATGTGGGACACAGTGATGTAGTGGTCAGTTTGGAAATGCAGATGGTCAACAAGACACTTTTTAAAAACTAACCTACCCAGAAGGAGAATCCAAAAATGCTGGATTAATCAATACCAACAGGTGAGAAACAGGCCTTTTGTAAAGCGAATGCCTCTTAATTATCTATTCAGTCCCTCAAACAGTTTACTTTACTACAGGGATAATTCCTGACATTGTCTGGGACAAACTTTGTCTGTCTGATCTGCTATGAGGAGTGACATTAAAATCAGAAGCCTGGGACAGGCAGAGGGGTGTCACAGTTTCTGTTTCTCAGATAGTCTCAGGGCTTCAACTCCATAAGATCTGCCTTCAATATGCTTCTGGTGGGATGATAACAGAATACAATATTTTCAGAAACATTATTCATAAGGCCAAGTCCTCACAACCAGATTTCAGAATGATATGGTGTTGTACAGCTCTAGTGCGGATACAGTGAAGTGAAAGACTGCAGTCCATTCAGTTAAAAGCCCATATTAGGCACCCCCAGATACTAGAGAATCTTAGTTTTCTTTTGAAAATAAGTAGCTCACTATATTGTTTAAAATTAATGACAAGTTTTGAATCAACTGGACAGTAAGTTTAAAAAGCACAGTTTCTTTTTAAAGTTCATGACTGCAATTTATTTTTAAAGGTTAATTATAATTTCTTAAGCTCAGAAGTACACCCTCCCTGTACACCAAGAGCTCTGACTTTGAGAGACTCGTGTGTGTGTGTGTGTGTGTGTGTGTGTGTGTGTGTGTGTGTGTGTG
>JAHTLZ010000010.1:20369056-20381544 GCA_023846285.1 Phrynocephalus versicolor | reverse complement strand
GTGTGTGTGTGTGTGTGTGTGTGTGTGTGTGTGTGTGTGTGTGTGTGCGCGCGCGCGCGCTTGATTACTCATCTTCAAGTAGTTTGTTCAAAATGCTTCACATTGCCACTGTCCTTTTAAATACCATGGGCTTTCTAGTGCGTCATACTGCTGGTAGCACTATCCTATCATGGGCCTGTGAAGAGGCTGTTGGTTCTTCAAATGGCAGTGCATGTTTTCAATTCATATAAAAAGGGGAACATTCTCTTCTCCCACGAGAGCCGATCCCATTTTTAACATTCACCACAATACATTTCCCGTGTGTCACACTTGGAGGAGGATGGTTCCTGGTTGTGTCTAGAGCACATTACAGAACCTTTGAAGACAGCTGCTTCAGTCTACTCTGGTCCCTGGCATTCTTGGTTGAGAGATTCTGTGAGGGGCATGCAAAACCAGCCACTGTTCCACGCTCTGCAAGAACAAAAGGAAGGCCGTGCGGTTCCCAAGAGTACACAAATGGAAGAGTGGGTGATATACCTTTTATCAGACTGCTAAAAACGAAACAAGCCACAAGGTTTTATGGATAAAATTCCACTTCTTCAGGCTTAGCACAACTTTCTCAGGGATAGTGCAAAAGTCCAGACATTGATGGTATATGCTTGTGAAATGAGACTTCAGCCTTCTTTGAGGCGGCTTCCTTCAGCAGGTTTTTAGTCTGGTTGGAATTTTTACACACCTGCTCTTCAGACCCCAAAGGAGCTAGTTTTATCCATGAAAGCTTGTGATTTGATTAATTTTTAGTGGTCCAATAAAAGGTATCACCCATTCTTACATTTGTTACAAGCTCTAGTGTGTTTGAGGCTGGATGTCAGCTGGGCCCACCATAGCTGTCACAAACAAATCCTATTTTTAAAGGAATCCTATAAAATGGGAAATTGCTCTTTTTCTGGTGGCACTGGTGGCTTCCTGGGCATATCCTTACTCACTTTCTTCCAGGCCTCTTCCCTTCCAACTAGCAAGCTGCTTTCATTCTCTGAGGTCTGCTTTCGTGTCACTGTTCTGTTCTCTGGAGCCTTCTTGGGAGCTTTTGAATGTGTCTAAAGGCACCGAACAAGGCTTTCCACATCTGAAATAATCTGTGGAGGGTCAGCTGTAGCTGCCAGGCTGCCAGCTCAGAGTTGTCTTTTCAGACAAAGTGTTTTGTGAGGATACTTGGTGCTTATCCCTCTGTAACCCATAGGGATAAGTCCACATTCAATTTTCCATCAAATATGTTCTAGCTGTAAGACTAAAAAGAGTAAGAAAAGGTGAAAGAAATAACACAATTCTGTTTTTCTGAACTCAGAGGACTGTTGAGGTCCTCAGGTGAGATACCACCTCAGCCTTCAGTTTAAGGCATGGAAATAGCCTGCTATCCATATTATCCAACTGATGTGACTGTTACTGAAAAGCAGGACAATAAGTTAATGTCTTTAGGGAGTGGCCCTCAATCCAACCAAAGGCAGTTGGAATAAGTGCTGGTCTTCCAGCACAGATGGACTTTCACCAGTAGGATGGCAGCCATTACAACTGGAAGCTCCCTGGTTTTGTTTGCCTCCGATTCCATAACTAAAGATGAATCCCTGGTAATGGCCTAGAACAGTGGTTCCCACATTTGTGTAACCCTGGACTGCAGCTCCCAGAAGCCTTCACCACTAGCTGTGCTGCCAGAGGTTTTGGGGAGCTGCACTCTGAGAAGACCTGGGTTACCCAAGGTTGGGAACCATTGGTCTAGACGCAGGGGTGTCCAAACTTTGGTCCTCCAGATGTTTTGGACCACAACTCCCAGAGTTCCAAGCCTATATTGCCAATGACAAAGGACTGAGGGAGCTGTGGTCTAAAACATCTGGAGGACCAAAGTTTGGACACCACTGGTCTAGAGCAATGGGCCCCACTCCTGCATCTCCCTTGTTCTAGGACTAAAACTCCCAGAAGCCTTCACCAGTAGCTCTGCTGACCAGGATTTATGGGAGACTTTTCAAATGTAAGCAGAGACACACACTTCCGATTTTGGAAGGGCTTGGATAAAGGCCTGCTGCAAGAATTGCCTAATGGTGTTGGTGAGAGGTGTACCTCCTCTCAAAATTTTGGAGGTGAAGCGTTACGGGTCTGCTCAGACCATCAGCTGCCTGACTCTTGATGAACAAAGATGCATAGGTATATATTCAGAGGCTCACTACTCTTGCAAACACACAACTATGTGAAAGAATATCCCCCTGCTTATTTTCCTTGGCGGCTTTCCATGGGATGTTAGGATCACCTTACTAATGCAGAGTAAGTTCTATAAAAGGGTAGAAACGTTTCTTGGCCCTAGAGATGAAGGCCAATCAGGGAAAGGCCTTTTAGGGAGGCAGGATGCAGGAATAGGTGGGGCTAACAATGTGTTGTAGGAGTCAAACAAAGTAGGAGATGCCTGCATCTGTTTAATCATGGATTCTTGGGTGGCAAACTCCAATTGCATTTTATTCATTGGATTGTGTATCTTCTGATGAAGCCTTAGCCATTTGTCATCCTGACTGTGGATGCTAGAGTACAGCATTTAGAGAATTATAAATTCCTTCCTATTGGGTGTAGAGTCACTGTCTTAATGATTGTCTAAGGAAATTTGTCTCCCTGGGAGTTAGCTGTGCTCAAAGCATGCTATGTATAAGTCTGTTGATTTTTTTTCTGTTCTTGTGTGATTATTTTGCTGATCTATGTTGTTTGTTTTTGATCTGTTGATCGTATTAAATTTATTATTATTATTATTATTAGTAGTAGTAGTATAGATCGCCAGTTGCAGAGTCTTACCAGCAACTAGAATTTGAGCCTTAGGTGCTTGGGCTTAAAAAAAAAACTTCTATAGAGCTTTTGTTCAGAATAACTTGGTTTGTTCACGTCATAAACTTTTAAAAGTGGAATTAATGCAAACTTTTTGCTATTGTAATTAAACCGCCACCTCCATTCCCAATAAGCACCAATTTTGTGGACATTTTCCTACCAGGAAGCACCATGTGTCCAAGAAATCATTTCACACAGTCTATTGCCTCATGGTAATGAGCTCCAAGCTCTGGGGAGTTTTAACACTACATTTATTTTTTTTTAGTTTTTTAGTTTTGCACCCATAAAATGATTGAAGCAGGTGAGAACAGTCCAGCATATCAGAGAGCTGAATAGCATCCCCCCCCCCCCAAAATGAATATTTCACCCATTTTTGCCCATTTTTACAAAAGCAGGGCTCATTTAATCACCATGTGCACAGGTTGCTTGTTGGCGTGCAAAACTCACTTCGTTTTTCCTGTCTGCGCAGCTGCTTCATGCTGAATAAGATTGCTGGTCCATTTAGCTCTGCGTTGTTTCCTGTAACAAGCAATGCCTGTCTATGGTTTCAGGCAGGATACCTGGAGATCCTGAGCATCCTCCTGTAATCTGCCAACCAAGTCTTCTCTAGGCAAAATCTGATCTAAAAGGCAGGGGAAGTCAGGTATATTCAAGGTGACATGGCCGTGCTAAGCAAGCCAGTCCTATGTTGGGTAACTTACAATTGGTTACACTGAATTAAACTAGGATTTGCAAGCCAACAAAAAGTCAACAAATTTAAATCTGGCTTAGCCATTCATATTTGGTTTGTGTACGAGCTCACCGAAACAGGACTAGAACACAAATTAATAAAAGGCTGTGTCCAGTCCGTTATTTAATAAGGTAAGGTTCCAGCCTTGAAATCTTGAGCAGGTATGGCCACTGCATCAACAACCAATCTTCACACAAGATGTTTGTCAGCTTGGAATGACATTGGCTGAATTCCTGATCACACAGCTAGTGTTGCACAATGTCTATGACACCATCATCTTCAAAAGCAGTTATTTTTCAGAAATTAAACATTTCCCATTTCTGCCCCAAAGCTCCCATTGCTCCCATGTAAACCCATTCATTGTTGGGAAGCCTTGGGAGCCATGGGACACAAAGAGGAAAATGTTCAGTCTCTTGGGTGGAGGGGTGGGAAGGTCACAGCTACTGCTGACATCATCAGCCTTACACGACATCCCCAGATGAACAAGATTACAGCCACTCAATGCCTTGCCTGCAAAACTGCATTCAAGGGATAGGCACCCTATCCCTTGAATGCAGCTGTGGCATCCAAGGCAACAACTTGAATAGCTGGGGGTTCAGACAGATCATGGATTTGCTCTCCTCTTATTATTTTGGTGTGTATGAGTGAGATCCTATGGGGTCTAGACATCAAGAGAGTTACAGGATAACTGGGAAGTCTGGGTTTAAACCTATGCAGGACTGTGAAACTCACTGGACAAGATTGAGCCAGTCAATGCATTTCAGCCTAATACATTTCACATGATTATTTT
The DNA here is from genome assembly GCA_023846285.1 of Phrynocephalus versicolor. NCBI lineage: Eukaryota > Metazoa > Chordata > Lepidosauria > Squamata > Agamidae > Phrynocephalus > Phrynocephalus versicolor. Next base: position 20,377,186 of record JAHTLZ010000010.1, on the reverse strand, counting down.
GGAGAGTAAAAGTGGAAAGGAAAGCTAAAGCATGAGATCTTTGGGACAAGGGTGTGAGGGGAGAAAAATCAGACAGACAGACGGAGGCCAATGATCTCCCTGAGAAGAGCTTGTACTCATCAGGATTTCAAAGGCAGGAGCATTTATTTACAGTGCTTGCCATATCAGTTTACCTCTTAGTACATCCAGTCTTTGGAATGTCATTAGTTGATGGCAAAGGACCTGGAATACTGGAAATCTTTCCAAGGAATAGAAAGATACATTTCTTATTTATGAATACAAAGTGGAAATTGTCCCCTTACTAAGTATGACATTATACAGGCAAGGGAGAGAGAGAGAGAGAGAGAGAGAGAGAGAGCAGTGTTATTGGTGTGTGTGTGCGTGTGTGTGTGTGTGTGCGCCCGTGCGCACGCACACGCGCGCGCATGCGCGCAACATATAGCATCCCTGGACAGTGGCATCTTTTGTGGAGAGATTGGGCAAATTGTTTATTCGGGCAATTTGTTGTACCCCGCCCAGAGTTCATGAGGGAAATTCAGGCAGTTAATAAGTACAAAAATACGTAAATAAATAAATAAATAATGGACCAGAGAAGAGGAAAATACAGTGGTACCTCTTAAAACAAATTAAATTCATTCTACGGGTCAATTTGTTTTAAGAAAATGTTGTTTTACAGACAGTTTCCCATAGGAATGCATTGAAAATGAACTAATCTGTTCTGGAGGCTATGGGACATTTTGTTTTATGAACATTTTGTATTAGAAAACACAATTTCTGATAGAATGCATTGGGAACAGGTTCCAGAGGCTAGAGTAAGGACAACAATAACCGTGGGTGGGTGGCATGCAGAATGTTCTTCCGTCTTGCGAAGCTTCCCATAGGGAATTTTTTGTCATGTGAAGCATGCCTATTCGGGGAATTTTTTTTTCTTCCAATGAGGTTTTTCTCTTACGAGGCATTTCCCTTAAGAGGTTCCACTGTAATGAAAAAGAATAATGACCAAACTTGGTTTCCTTATTACTCCAAATTGCCAGTCTGCTAGCCTTCATAGTTTAGTGTCCATGTGTTGTAGGTGCTGGAAAGGATTCATGCCCTACATTGCCCCAGTTTCCCCAACAAGGAAGGCTAAGAGCCTTCCCAGGGACAGAAACAGTCTCTGCAACAGAGTCCTTTCAGGTTGCTTGTTATGGTTGGCCTAGATCAATATAAAGATATCATACTTCTAGAGGGAAAATATATATCCCATTTCTGTTTTATAGCCTTTGGGAAGAACTTTGTTTTGGCATGTCCCACAGTTAAAAGAAAGAAAGAAAGAAAACCCTTAACATTCATACAAACGTCAGAGGGAAAAGGTAGAGATTCGTCTCTTGTATAGCAAAAGCATATGGTGGGCACAAGTCCAGAATGCATATGTTGGGGTGCATACATGTGGAATAAATGGGCACCCACAACACATGTGTATCTTTACATAACCACTTCCTTGGAAGGAGTCCTCTGTCTTCTTGAGTCTATAGAGGGCTTCTCATGTGGCAAGCCTCTTGGGCCACACAGCATCAAATCTGATCAAGCTGCGATAGCCTCCAGAGAAACCAGGTCTGGAGAGTGCAAGGCTGTTTGTTTAGCTGGTTTGAATGAGTGGCTCTTCCTGACAGCCCTTCCTAGAAGTGTTTTTTCTGGCCAGGGTTTTCTCTGCCTTCCAGCTTTCCCTTGATCTATGGATCCACAATGAGTCTCCCCTGGAAACAAAAGAAAAGGAGGAAAGGTTGTAAGCGAAGCTTCTTTCGGGAGGGGGAAGGCTTCCTCCCCCCACACACACTTAGCCAGGTTTTGTGGTCTTTGCTTAGTTATCATGTCTTATTGATTTCCTGACACCCACTTGTGATAGATATTAAGGAAACACTGAATTAATCAGCGGCTGCTATTGACCTGATGGAGCTGTAACTTCTCTTGTGCTCCCATCTCTGAGCCAGCTCACATTCCCTGCCCTAAATTAATCTTTCATAGGCTCACTTCATGGATTTTTAATAGATGTGGGATTTGGTCAAGGCACGTGCCAGCTCCAAGCTGTAGCTTCTCTCTCTCATTCTCTCTCTCTCTCTCTCTCTCTCTCTCTCAAACCAAGAAGGATAGGGGTAGCCCTTGGTCTTTAAACTTCCATGTAGGTCTGGAAGTTTGGAGGTGCGGGAATGGCTGGAGATTTGAAAGAAAACCACACAGACCTTATTGCTGTGTGCTTTGTGCAGATTAGATTGTTGCCTGCCGGGTTCCTCAGTGGTGATTTGTTCTTGATTTTAAAATGATATTCTGTACATTTCACTTAATAACAGGGCACCCCCTACATTAGAAATGTAAAAAAACAAAAAACTGCAGGCTAGAGTTTACAAATTACCAGAAAGATACCTATTTTCATATGTGCGTAAATTTATACCTGTTTTTTCGTGGTTGTCCATTGTTGGTTTGGAACTGGGCAGGCAAAAATCCCATTACAGTGAACAATGAAACAACCTCCCCCCCCCCGCACCCCCACCCCATTTGGGGATGATTGCGGGTTTCCTTAGGTGAGTACTTGACATTATTGTTGTAATCACTGGAAACAAAATACCTGGAAAATGTTCAGCACATTTCCTCTAGGAGCGCCTGGTAATGACTTAGCAACACCTTGGTAAATTAGTACTGGTATCGATCATGCTGTCAGAATCTGTTTAATTGTGTTTAAGCACTAGAAGTCATCCACTTTATGCAGAGTCAGTGGAAATCCCATGAATCCATGTTGGTGAAAGTCATGTCACCCCTTATTAGGCACCATATGGAAATTTCAATGTTTGAAAATAGGTTTTCCTTTTAACCCTGTCATTAACCTTAAAAAGTCATTTACTGCTCCTCTCCACAGCCAGTATCCTGCCTTAGCCTTCATTATGACAGTCATCTTTAAGCATCTGAATTTGTGCTTTTTCATCCCTCTATGTTTTCATTTTATCCTCCTGTGCTCCTTTCTTTGCTCATCCTCACTTTGGGGCAGGAATGATGCATGGCTACTCCTACAATCCTAGCACCAGTCCTCATTTTGTCCCCTTCTCCCGAGGCACTTGGATAGAAATGGCATCCAGCATGAAATGGGAGTAGGATATGGGTTTAAGTGTTGAATTAAATGTGACTTACAGGGATGAGGACTCAAGTTATGGGATTTATTCTAAAGTCGGACTGAGCTAAAGACTTGCCAACATCCCTGGTGACTTATGGGGAAGGAAAAGAACCCTCCCCAAGAATGTCTGGAATCTTTCAATCTCTCAAGAAAAGAAGTCCAGTTGCCATGACTCAACTTAAGAACATAAGATCAGGCCAAAGGCCCATCTGCTCCAGCTTCCTGTATCTCACAGTGGCCTCATCAAATGCATCTGGGAGTGCACGAGACTAGATATCTGTCTCCTGATACCACTCCCCTGCATCTGGCCCTTGAAGTACCCTGGTTTTATGCCTGGAGATGACACGTCTCCATCATGGTTTGTAACCTGTGATGGACTTTTCCTCCAGGAATCTGTCCAATCCCTTTTTGAAGGCATCCAGGTCAGATGCCATCACCACATCCTGTGCCAGAGAAATCCACAGGCTCGGTTAAAATAGAAATTCTTTTGTCTGTTCTCAACTCTCCCAGCCCTCAATTTGAGCAGATGTCCCCTAGTTCTGGTATTTTGTGAGAGGGAGAATAGCATCCCTCTATCCACATTACTCATGCCCTGCATTACTTCCAGACAAACTCAACTGGATGACTGAGAATTTTCACAGACCTCCCCAAGAGGGTAGATCCAGGTGGACAAATTATGTCTGAACAAGAAATAAACATAGATCAGAAGGGGACAAGAAGGAACAAAATAAAACAGAACCTAAATGCAGTACCAGTGGATGTGCTGGTTTGGAGTCACAAGCTTCCAAAACTCATGAGTGATGGTGGTAACGTCTTCAAGCCAACTCCACTCTTCGGCAGGCGTTTGAAGTGATCTCAGGTGAACAGTCAACTCACACACCCTTTCACAACTCTTTGGAACATAGGGTTCCTCTGTGCTGTCAGTGCTGAGTACTATTGAATGAGCTTTGTGTTTCTGCTGTTATTTCCCCCCTGCCTTCAGGATTTGCAGCCTGCTTTGTGGACAGAAGAATTATCTATGTTATCTCCCTGAGGAAGAGAAACTAAAATGTAGTCCTGTTAATTTGTCAGTGCTCGTTATCTTAACATTTATATCCTGATGGATATACAACTGCCTCCTCTGTCTTGATGCACCGAGAGCATGGGAGGTCACTTCACTTCTTGCTCTTATTTGGTGTGACTTAAGACTGTTCTGTAAGACTTCAGTGGGATTCTATGGGATGTCTGTAAAGAAGTGCCACTCTGTTGACACTCTGTTGATTCAATGCCAAGAAGAGACTGGTGGTGACCCCAACTCGGCCTCTCCATCTGGCCCAGGCACGGCACTCTCTCCACACTTGCTCAGTGCCTCATTGTGTGCAGAGTAAGAATGCTGGCAAGTTGAATTAAGCTCAAACCTGAGCTAAAAACGAAATGCAGCAGTAGGCAGACTTTACAGTTAAGAGGAAGGATGGATGAGGCTCTGGTCCATCGTGGGTTTTTTGCACTTCAGTTGGGCCCATGCAGACCCAAAGCTGAAACCCTATGTTGGCCCTGCTTCATCAAAAAGCAGAGGGAACCATTAGAGATGGGCATGAAACAAATTTTTTTGTTTGTTATTCGTTATTTGGTTCGTTACATAACAAAATGAATAAAGACCCTAGGGGCAAATTTAACACGAACCGAACCAAACCGAGAAAAAATTGGTTTGGTTAGGTTCGTTTCGTTAATGGGGGGGAGGAGATGTCTCCTCCCTGGTGGTGGTCCAGAGGTCCTTTTGCGCCGAGCTGCATGGAGGAAGCACGCACCTCATTGGTGCCATCGAGGGATGCGGCAGGCTCGAGCCTCAACCCAGACCCAGGAGGAGAGATAAGAAGCAGACCACGTTTAGGCGGCCAGAGCAGCATGGCTTCGAAGCTGCCCCCCTTGCGCCTCCCTCCCACAGCCCGTTATCACGGGGCCGATCAGGAGGGGAGATAAGGAGGCCACACTTAGGTGGCCAGAGCAGCGCGGCTTCAAAGCCGCCCCCCCTCATTATTCCTCCCATGCCCGTTCATAGGCACCCCCCCAGCTCCGACCGGGCCCCAGGGGCCGCGTAGTGGGTGCTGAAAAAAGCGGGTAAAATCGAATGAGTTAATGAAACAACTAAATGAATTTTTTGCAAAAATTTGCGAAAAACAAAACAAAGAAACCAAACTCCTTAATGAAACAAAATGAAATGAAATGCCATTTTTTAAATTCATGCCCATCTCTAGGAACCATCATATAGGAAAATAGGGTTTGCTCATTGGCTAATAGAGATGGGCACGAATCGAAAAAATGACGTTTTGGTTTTTCATTTTTCGTTGTGGGTCCCGTTTTGGTTCGTTTTTGTTGTTTGTGAATTTTTTGAAAAAAATTCATTTCGTTTTTTCATTTTTTTGTTTTACCCGTTTTTTGTGTGGTTTAAAGCATTTCCATGTGTGGGCGTCCCCCAACGCCCCAGACCAGAGGGAAAACACTAAAAAAATGATGCTGGCAGAGACACAGTATAGACTAGGTACGCAGGGAGGCTGCAAAGGCAGCGGCAGGCATTGCCCAGGGCATAAGGCAGCCGCAGAGTGACTGCACTGCGGGGCAGGGGAGGGTACTCACCGAGAGGTATGCACGCACACAGAGAGGCTGCAAGAGAAATCTCTTCTTTCTCTCCCCTAAGAGCCAGGCTGCAGCCAGCAGGAACACAGAGACACACACCTGCCTGGCTGGCCTAAAGTAACGAGTCACAGAGACAGCAATCCCACCCTAACTCCCACCGCAGACTCCAAGGAGGACGGGGGCTGCCAAAGCTTTTTATGCCCTCTGTGGCTGCCACACCTACCCAGTCTGCAACCTGGGCATGCTATTGGTTGAAATTGTCCAAGAATTTACATGATTCCATCACATGGCTTGCATCCATCTTGTGGTTGGAATCCATTTTGTGTCATCCTTAAAGGGAAAAGAAAAAATACATCGCAATGGGAGAAAGACAAAAACAAACGTTTTAAGGACCACAACCCCCTGGTAGGTAATAATTTCAAATAATTATCACTGCGTTTTTACGGATGTCCAGGGCGTTTTAATATCCAAGAAATCAATATTAGGCATCTGGGAGCCATTTTGGGTTGATGTGCTCTAACTACCCTTAAAGGAAAAAAATAAGAGATCTGAGAAAAGACATAAATGCACGTTTTAAGGACCCCAACCCCCCCCGGTAGGTATTATCAGGTAGAATAAATAATTATCGCTGGGTTTTTACAGATATTCAGGACGTTTTTTAACATTTAAAACAGCTCATTTCATTGCGCATCACCATTAACAAAAATGGAATGTAACGAACCTAATTTTCGTGGTTCTGTTCAGTTCGTTCCAATTTCATCACAATTTTTGTTATTCGTTTCGTTATATAATGAAACGAATAACGAATAACAGAATGATTCTTTTTTCATTTCGTGCCCACCTCTATTGGCTAACCACAAGCTCTGAATAAAGAAAGCCCCACTTTCACTGCTTTTTCACCTTCAGGTAGGGGTGGAAGGCAAGATGCCTTTTCTAAACCCTGGCAAAAATCAAAGAAAAACAAAACAAGACACAAAACATGAAATGCCTGAAAAGAGTTGCCACAAGTCAGAAGTGACCTGACAGGACACAATTATTTGTTATTAATACTGAACAGAAGAAACTCTCCAGGGTTTAGAAATTTGGGAGAGGGTAGCTGTGTTAGTCTTTTTCAAGAATTCCAGGCAAAAATCAAAGAAAAACAAAACAAAAGACACAAAACATGTGGCACCTTGAAGAGTTAACTATAATATTTTAATGTAACATTTCGTGGACTGCACGTCCGATTCTTCAGACATATAGCAGCAGAATGAGGTGTGCAATATAACATATGATGGGATATACATTTCATACCAAATATTAGTTGTCTATAGTATCTGCATTTGCATGACAGCTGAGATAAAATTCATAAGCATGATGGACACATACAAGAATGGATTAAACACATGTCAGGGTTTCTTGAGTCATTATCAAATGTAATACTACCATATTGCCACTGCTGGGAAGTTTATCTCCCACCAGGACTTTGAGGTAAAAAAAAAAAATTCCCGTCCTCTTCCTCCTTCTTTCCAACCCCCCCCCCCCCGCTCTGATCTGATGTCCGGTTTCCATCTCTTGAGGAGTTTAACACAGAGCCATAAAACAACACCTACAATATCAACAGACAACATGAGACCCTGGGCAAATCCTCCTCCCCATCGTCTTTACAACCCCCTCCTCCTCTTCCCCATCCCTTATGCACTCTCTCTGTAGAAACTTACAACCGGGCTGATATGCACACCTCATTTTGCTGCTATATGTCTGAAGAAGTGGACATGTAGTCCACAAAATGTTACATTAAAATATTACAGTTAACTCTTCAAGGTGCCACATGTTTTGTGTCTTTTGTTTTGTTTTGTTTTTCTTTGATTTTGCCTGGAAATCTTGGAAAAGACTAACACAGCTACCCTCTCCAAAATTTCTAAACCCCTTAGAGTTTCTTCTGTTCAGTATTAATAACAAATAATTGTGCCCTTTCAGGTCACTTCTGACTCTTTTCAGGCGTTTCTAGGTGGAGAATACTCAGAAGTGACTAAATGTTCCCTTCTTCTGGGGGCAGCTTGAAACTATGCAGCTTGCTGCTGTTAGACTCTATAACTCTACAGTCTAACCTGCTATGTGTATGGGGAGTATATTATAGTTTCTTTCTTCTTTTCACATTTAATTTTTATATCCAAATTTTATAGTGTATATTTGTATATTGGATTTAAATTTTTTTACCTAATATCTATTATCTATTTTTTTCTTTCTCACTTTACAAGTTTTGTGCACCTACCCTTCTTGCTTGTTCTTTATATTGGGAGCTGTGTAACAAGTAAATTTCCCAGATGTGGTATCAATAAAGAATTGTCTTATCTTATCTTATCTTATCTTATCTTATCTTATCTTATCTTATC
>JAHTLZ010000010.1:20355553-20369046 GCA_023846285.1 Phrynocephalus versicolor | reverse complement strand
TCTTATCTTATCTTATCTTATCTTATCTTATCTTATCTTATCTTATCTTGTCGTATCTTGCCTAAGGCCACACCAGCTGGCTCTGCTCATAAATGACACAGTGGGGAATAGAACCCACAATCAAATAGTTGAGCTATACAGCCAGTTTCTGTTCAGTACACCAGGCCAAAACTAGGCTAGGCAGAGCAGTATATCTGCCTCAACATAAGCAAAAAAAAAATGTTACAAAATATTATGTCTGTTGCAGCCCCAGTCCCCACCCTTTATATTCTACCAAAGGATCTGTCTAATATAACATTGTTGACAGTTATTCAACATGGTTTTCTGTGGTCACATTGCTACGTGCCCTGAGCTCATCACATGTGAGGGGCTAGTGTTACAGAAAATAAAATAATGGGCAACGAGGTTTGCCAGTTTCGCAGAAGTCAGTTGTATCTTTTCCAACTGCCTGATTCTTTGACGACAAGCAGGGCACAGAATGCTGAGAACCAAACTAAATTTTGTGTTGAGGAGGTATGTGGGGGCTGGCAGATGGTGACGTTTTGGTCGTGATCAGCTGGATGAACTTTACCGCAACATCTTGAGAGGTTCCACAAGAAAATCCCACGGTCCCAACAAGTATGGAAGTTCAGTTGCTCATGTTTGGGTCCTCCCCGCTGCACCTTTTGCCTATGCCTCACCTTCAGAAGAAACAAGACAATACCAGGCCACAACAGTTCTGTGTGCAAAACTGTTTCCCCCTCATGAATGGTCCTACTGGATTCTGGATGAGGAGTTTGTGTATGGGAATAAAAATGAAGGATATGAAATGACTACTGTATTGTTACATCTGGTAACCTATTAGGTTGTTGTGAGTGCTGCCCAAGGGATGCTGGAGGGGTTGTTGCATTTGTCTACAAAGTAAAAATAAAGTCTGGAAGACCGTTAATTGTTCACCCTATCTCATTGCCTCCATGCTGAATACAACACATGGCTTTTGAACCCAGAAGTGACTTTTGAGTCTATCCTTTTCCTTTTGGACAGAGTTTCCTTTATGAAGGCCCCAAAAAACTTAAAGAGCAAACACATGGTTCAAAATACAGGCAGCAGGACAACCTTTACGCGTTTTTTTGCCCTCTCCTCCGGTGCCGTCTTTTGCTTGGAATGTCACAAAATGCTCTCCTTAGGGAAGCTTGCACCCTGTTCGGATCAGGTTGCTTCACTCGGCTAAGATAAAACATCGGAGGGAGACTTTTTACGAGCTCCTCAGTTTGCACCGCTTGGCATCTGCTTGGGTGTCTTAATCGCAGAATCCATCTCCTCGATCTCCACATTTCACCATGTGTTGTTTAACTTTGCCTCGCATCTGTAGATGTCGGTGGCTCTTATTGTTTCTGTAATCGGCTGCATGTTGAAATGAGCGAGAAAATGTAGCCTAATGTAACTAAAAATAGGCCCTGGAAAAGGAAGGAAGGAGAGCCAGTTATATGATACATCCCAACGATACACGGCCTTGGAATGCTATAAAGATTTTATGGCTGTTTGTTTAGGAGGGCTTGCATAACACAACCCTGGCTTCTTTCATAGGCATCCATTGTTCGCAAATGCCATTGTTAAGATGGTCATGTGAAATGAGAGGACTCGAAGCGGCCCAGGGTCCTTTCCAGCAATGCCACGCTAAAATGGTGATGAGGATTGTTAGTAGGATCCAGTGAAATGAGAGGCAATCAAAAATGACCCAGCTGTTGGTGCCTAAATATGCCTGGGGGGTGTATGTTTATTTAAATAATATTAATGCGGAGGTTGCCCAATGGTTGGCAAAGTGGGGTTTGGGGTGCCCAGGCAGGGTTAATCCTAGGAGACTGTTTTGTCAGGTATGTGGCTTTGGGTTGCTTTAAACTTCCGAGGCCCTGCTGGTGCCTAGCTTGAAGTCTCTGAGTTTTGAAGTTTTAGTTTTCAATTTACAAATTATATCAGCTATTTTTAAAATCATTTGATATGGCTTGTGTTTCAAACTGGGTCAGTCATATGGATGGCTTTCATTTATGGCCTAGAAACAGAATGGGGAACCAGGAGGCGGGGGTCTCTCTCATTCCCAGCTCTCCTCCTTGATGTTTTGCCCCTGAAAACCAACCAGCACTGCTGACTTGGCCTCATTCTTGCTCCTTGACTCCAGTGTGTTGGGCAGCCAACTTCTGGATCTGCCACAAACGGGGGGGGGGGGGGGAACCTATGTCTCTGACAGCCCATCCAACTGGCAGAAACACTTTCCCCCATAGTAACCAGGGATCCATGTTTCCTGAAACAAGTAGCAACACATGGTTATTAGAACAAAGGGTTTTTTTAAATTCTTTTTAATATATGATCTCAGTTGAAGGTGAAGTCTGCCTTATCACCTGGGTTTGCATCCCAGTAACACTCCATAACTGCAGAATACAAATCTCATTTGTAATAATGTGGTTCACTTGTGAAACATGAGAAACAGGACCTTTTGACGGTCTCTGAGACTTCACCTTCCTAATTACAGAGCAGTATCCTCGAATGTAGTCCCCATTTGACCATGCAATCTTATAAGTGTTTACTTTGAAATATACCCCATGGGTTCAGTGGGGTTTACTCACAGGCATGTGTGTTCAGTGGGTGACAGCTCTGCCATTATGGGAGAGTCATGCTGAATCCAACCTACTAGCTAGTTTTGCCATAGAGGCTTGTCCAGCGTCAGGCCATTGGTCCTTCTAGTTCAGTAACGTTGGCACTGACTGGTAGCAGCCGCCTAGGATTTCTGATAAGACAAGTTCTCGTATTCTGCTTTTCTGTAGAAGTGCCATGAAAGGCATCTGGGGCCTTTTGTGTGTGAGGCAGACTATGTGTTGAGTTGGATTGAGTAATAACTATCATGCTCTACCTCTGGAAATTTAATCTGCCCTTAACACTCTTCATCCTTTGAGAGAAATGTTTGAAAAAGCAACACTCTCTGTAACTCATGCAGGAGATCTACCTTGCCACAATCTCTCCTTGTCAGCACCCTTAACGGAGGAGAGAAGTGTTTCTCTTTTGAGCAGCAGGAGACCCGTTTTGTGGAGCTGTCAACATAACAAAAGATAGATTACCATTCATTTTTATGTAATGGAGTTCAGGGCCCCCCAAGGTGTTCTGGAGTCTGGCAGCCCCTGGGAACAATAGATGACGTTTCCATCAGCCAAAGCATTGTGGAAGTAAAGATGTGGTGGTGGAGGGAGGGGGAACAAACACGGAAAGGCTGACACCTCGCCATGGCCCACATGCCTCTTGGGCTCCTATCTCATGGGGACAGCTGCTGTGGGGAAGAATAAAAGACTGGTCTTGGCTGTGAATGACAGTGGCTGGCCAAACAGGCAACGGGGGAGAACAAAGCCATGGGTCCCACTGTCAAGAACAGTCACTTACTTTCAAATGGAGACTTAAAAAGGGGGGGTCTGACTATTGGGGGTAAGATATGAAAACTCTGAACAGAGCTTGGGAACAGTAGGAAAGCTCCTTCAAAAGGGTCCTTTCCTTAATAGACATGCCATGGCCATTTTGGATGGCAGATCTTGCACACTGTTGTCCCCAATAATAGCATTTCCAAGCTTCTTGTTTGAAGTGTAACATGCACTAATGGAGAAGATGTGGAATCTGCTGCACTGCCAGCCAACGGTTTTTCCACTGACAGTAAGTACAGTATCTCATGTCTCCTGTGTGAGGATAAGGAAAGGCCAACAGACATCAGAGCATAGGAGAAGGTTGATAAGAAGCTCCCAACTCTTCACATTGAGCCTTCCTGGCTGACTTTGACATGCCTCTCTCTTCCTTTGCTTTCTTCCGACATAATCCCCTCCACTTTCCCAGGTAATGCTGATGAGATGGAAGTGTATCTTGTTACCCAGTATCACCTGCTCCACGTGCATCCAAGGTGACATTTCGCATTTCAAGCCACAAATTGTTAGGCTATTAGGCTGAAGAACTTGGCTCACGAGGTGAAATGGTGTCTTTCAGCACTTATCTCATGATAAAAGTTTGAAACTGAACTGCATGGAGCTTTTTCAAGATACGGCGTCTAGATTTAGGGGAAGCTACTGTATCAACATCCAGCAGCTACACAACATTCCTGACACTTGTGCTCTGTGGATTAGCTCCATATCCTCAGAATGGCATCTCCCAACCGTTTAAGCACGTCACAGATAATTAGCACTTTCCTGCATACTTTAATTAAAACTGTAAACCACCTAGAGACTACTTGAAGTGGTATGGGGCAGTATATACGCAGAACACTTTGCTTTTGCTTTGCTTTTGGTGTGCTTTCCAGCCATTGTTAATTCACCCTGAATTACTGGGCAAGGGATGCGTGATCATCTGGTGGCTTCGCTATGGGTACAGACTGAAGTCCATCCTTTCAGGGTTCAGCCTCACTTTTGAAGTTTTGTGGTGTTTGGTGAGCCATAGTCAGTGAGTGACAGATCCTGCAAAGTATTTATTCACAGTGTAACTCAGGCCTGAGCAGGCACTGCTATCTTATCATAAACAAAATGGGATTTAAGAAGAAGCCTTTATTTCTGGGCCAAGACTCAGTTCTGTTTTAAACAGAGTGAATGTCCATTTGAGATGACTTTATTGTGTGGTGAATCTGTTGGTGTGATCATGCAGGGAGGTTAGTTGGAGACTGAATTGACTGTTGTTATTGAGATTGAGTGACTGATTGGTAGATCAATAGATCTTATAAACTGAGCTCAAGGAGTGATCGCAACAGAGCCTAGCTAGGATGGGCCAGATCATACTGGAGCTGTCCTGTTGTAATATAATTTATTAATTCATTGTACTAAAGTTATCATGACATGAATGTTCTACTGTACATTTCCAAAGGGTAAGAAGTTACAAATGTCCCAGCACTCACTCTAGAGCTCAGTTTTCATGGATGGAGGTCATAAAAAGGATACAGAGGTGATCCTGAAAATTACCAACCAGTCAGTTTGACATGTGTCCCAGATAAAGTGGTGGAAACCATCCTAAATGATAAAATTAATAGGCACATAGAAGAGAAGGCACTGCTGAAGGAGAGCCAACATGGATTTTGCAAAGGCAAATCATGGCTTTTCTGCATCCAACTTTTTGGGGGGTCGAAGGCTGACATTCATGGCCTTCATCAGATTCCCAGGCAGCCCATGGAACTGCAACAGTTTCTTCAGAGAGCAAAGTCACCTTTCTGTCTTCTTTTAAAAACTCAGTTCTGTTAGTACAAGCTACTTTCCTGCTGCACACACAGACACACACACACACACACACACACACACACACACACACACACACACAGCCCTTGCTCACCCCCTTCTGTGCCACTCGTATACAGAATAAAAGGAATTCATCTTGGCCTATCAGTAATGCCAGCTTTCTTGGACCGTGTTAATTCCCCAGTGAAAGATGTTATCGGGGTGTTATTGGCCATCAGCTGTCTGTTATCAAGTATTAAGACATATTGCCCCAAGGCAGCTCCTGATAATTCTGCTTAACAGATACCTCAAGACTAAGAGTCAAGAATTACAAAGCTTGAAGGAATCCCTCTGAGGTCATCTTGACCAACCAACATCTCATAACAAGCACTTGTGTTCACATTCTCCATTCAAACATTCCAGTAGGGTAAGCTAAGCAAGACCATGGATGATGATTCATGGCTTGAAGGTAATAATGCCTCAAAAGGCATTTGCTGCTGGGCTAATATTTTGTAACATATTTATTGCATGTTGACCATCAGGGATGTGCTTCGGGAGGAAAAGGTTCTTATCTAGCTTATTCTTTTGGACAAATTGTGTTGTACAACTGGGCAGGCTCACAGCGTCCTCGGGAAACAGCGCAGCAAGGGAGATGATTTTATTTGTTTAATTAATTTTTTAAAAAAAACACACACAGTAGAAGACCATGTAATCTCAACCAGAAATGTTGGCTTTTGTTTTTCTCAGATCATGTCAGGGGTATCTCTTCCTTCTTTAGAAAGGTTTATGTAGAAAAATGGAGGGTCGACAAAAGTGCATGCATGCTTACAACTTATGGAGCAACGTAACATGTATTTGATACAATGCACATCTCTGTGGGCTGTATGTTTTGACCTCTTCCACTTTCTGTGAAGGGCACCTTGTAGCAATAATGGGATGACAGAGGATGACACCTGATTTTGGTCCCAGCTAGGGTAGACCCACTGAAATGAATAGGATTAGTCTGTCAACACTGATATATGCTCCCTTGATTTCAATAGGTCTACTCTGGTTGGGACTTGAGTGGATTTAGCCCAGAATCATTTGTTTTTCCTGCTTCTTTGTCTTTAGGGATACTGTTTTCTTTAGCTATATGTGGTAAACTCTGGCCTTTTGCCCATTTCCTTGAGATGTCATAGGGGTTGTTATATTGAGGGGGGGGGCTGTGTGTCCTATTTAGGTTGCTGTCCTTATAGCCAATGGAAAAACCGGCAAGTAAGATGCCTGGGCCTCCGCAACCCCACGAAGACCAAAAGCATATCACCTTGAGCATCTGAAGACGAAGAAAACAAATTAAATGTGAACTCTTCAAAAAGAGTGCGAGGACTGGGAATTGTGTCCTTCCTTCTGAGGTCTAAATTTGAATTAGGTTAGATGCATAATAATAACTTTCCATCCTTTTTGTGACTGGAGCTCAGCCAGAGTCGAGCTGCTGTGGGGATTTACAGCAAATTTAGTTCTCAAATTGCAAGTCCCCTTGTGGCCATTGCACTTGCTATGTGGCACACACAATGAAGTGAAGAAGACATGAGACATATGGGCAGAATGGGTTTGTCTTTCTGAAAAGGGTTGATCCAGCATGAGAACTGAATTTCTACTCCAATTTCTCGTCTCCATTTTCAGTTCTGGTTTTCAGGTTTGCCCTTTGCAGATGTAACACCAAATTGGTTTACTATGGACAGCCCTTATTTGCCTGGCCCTGTTGGTGTGGGATTTCCAGAAACAGTGGTCCAAAAACAGCAGTGGCAGCAGCAACATATTTCGCAAGCTGTTCTTGTGGAGAAGAAAGGATGGGGAGTGCAAGGAGAGAGGGGGAGGGTCAAAATTTGGTTTAGGGAGCAGAGGGACCTTGCCCCTTGCTCGAGATGGGCACAAAACGAACCATGAAGCAAAATAGGCCCACAAATTGGGCCAATGTGTGGTTTGTTATGGGGGTCCTTTGTTGAAACCCTCCTCCCCAGAATGAAACGAAATGCCCAACTATTTTGTATGCTTTGTTTTGGGATGCATCGTCCCTGGCCGGACAGCCTGGTGCTACTCAATCAGTTTCCTAGGCAACTCTGGGGTAGACCTAGAGAAGACTTTGTGTAGGTTGGATTGTCAAGTCAAGCATCCAGCCACAGAGCTTCAAGTCTGCTCTCTGGGAGTAACTGGTTACCAGAGCCACAGCTTTGGCAGCTGAGCTTGTGGCTTTGGCTTTGCTGCAGCTGTCATGGGAAGGAGCTGCTTAGCTAACTAGTCCATTCATCCTGCTCTTTTTCTGTTCCCTCCCCAGGCCCTCTCATGAGTACTGTAACACCTTGTCTCAAGTTCCCTCGCATGTAACTCCAAGTTAATTTCCCCCAATCCAAAGAACACTTTCCTGTGGGGACCTGTTTTGTGGGAAGTATAACCCAGCTGCCTCAAGTCCAGTCTTTGCTAAACTTGGAAAGGACGGAGAGAAGGGTTATCTGATGACTCGCTGTGAGTTTGGTGCCTTTAACTCACATGATGGTTGTTCTACTGCTCCTGGGTTTTCCAAATCACACAAACCACAAAGCGGTTCATGTTGTCAGAAAGTTTGTAGTTCATGATTCGTGAAGAGCAATGAACCACCACAAACCATCATGAACAGCTGTTTTTTTCTGGTTTTTGCCCATCTCTACTCTGTATCTTTCCTGTAGGTCTATCTAAGCCTCCTTTTAGAAGGCTTAAGAGGCACGGTTTTGATCAATGTGGAAGGTGAAATTTGGAAAGTGCTCTAAACCTGCAGTTTGCAATTCAGCAGCATCCATTTCCCTGAGGTTTCAGAGCCGAAGTCTTACAGTGTCACAGTGCCAGGCTGGAACTGTTTCTAGATGTAAGGGGAACATTTGCAAAACCTCATCAATCGGGCAGTGCAGCACCCCCAGTCTATGGCACTCTGAGTTGGGAGGAGGGTAGATAGGTGGTAAAATCCCCTGAGTAGCCACAACAGTTGCTTGCTATCACTTCTCTTAGGGAATCCTGTGTGGATTTAGCTACAATAGACATGATATGCAGGGAGTTTGTCCAGGCTTTGTGCTGCTGTTGGGGCTTGCAGAAGACTCGTTGCTAGCCCAAAGAAAGGTGGGTGCTCTACCTCCCAGCTATGTGCTTCTGTTGCCAGGCTTTGTGCAAAAAGAAGGCTCATGAATGGTGATCCTGTCACTCGACTTTCTGCTTGACCTCAAATGGCTCAACTGGTCCAAGCACCTGTTTTTAGAACCTCACATGCTGCCTGTAGAAAGTTTGTCTTGCAGGGAACTTTCTGGGCTAAGGTGGCTGTCAGTCTATCCGGCACTGGCCAATGATTCCTTCCCTGCCTCTAAATTCATTCAAAGAGAGTCCCACCTCTCTGTTCAGAGCATTCCCCCTCTCTCAAGTCTGTTGCTGAAGACAGTCATATTTATCAATTTGCTATTGCTCTGCAAGACAATGAAACGTTTTTATTCTTTCTCCTACTGATGGCTCAGAATGAGTATTTGATACTGTAAGTGCCAGTTAATGAGAAAAAGGATGGACTACTCTGGGGAAGTTGAAACTATTCTGTTCTGTGAATCCCTCCACATCTGTGCAGCTAGAGGGGTTTAAGTGAAACTTCTGCAGGAGCACCAGTACTTGCTGACTCTCTTCCTATTTCCAGTTCAACACACACACACCTCACTCCAGGTGTCTTGATGTGCTGCTGATATTATATGCAAACATGATTGGCATATATCCACACTGAAGCTGTGAATCCTGATGCCTGCAGGGAAGGAGTTAAACACAAGTGCCCAGGCTCTGTTGCCACCTCACAGATGCCAAGCTGAGTTTCTCCTCTTTTGGTGCCACTTGTCCTGAGATCTGTCTCTCTCACCCGCTTCTCAGCCCTTGGGCACTTTAAGTCCCAGCCAATCTATTTATAATGATGTAGATACACAGATATATAGCTAGCTAGCTATGGGGCTGGAGAAGATCCTCTGGAAACTTGGAAATGTGATTTCCCTTTGTAGGTTTCCAGGAGGAAATCCATTTAAATGCCTAGCATCATGATAGGAATCACGCTATAATCCTTTGACTGTGCTTTGGATCAGGGGATGCTTTCTGCCTGAGGACTCACACAATCAGGCGATATATGGCTTCGAAGAAGAAGATGAAGAAGGAGGAGGAGGAGGGGAGGCTTTAAATGTGCACCTCTTTGGGATGGAATTAATTTCCAAGGGCTAGGGAGCCAGACTCAGCTGTTTCGCTCCCTCCCTCTCCCTCCAGTGCTGAACCCTGGAAATCCCATAATGCTCCTGTCAAGAAGGCCTGGTTTCTAGAATGGGTAAGAGGAATGAGGCCTAAGCAAGGCATTCTCACTGATGGCTGGAGCTTAACCTGAAGTCATTCATGTGGCCTGTTAGGACTTACTGGCAGTGCAACAGAAGGCTGTCATCATTTCAGCCTGGGTCTCTCTCCACCCCCAATATTCTATCTGTACACCCCTTCTCTCAATTCTGGAACAGTTTCTGTGTGTTTTTCAAGCACCAGTCAAAACCGTAGAGAGGAGAACTGAACACATTGTGGGGGTGGAGCCCATTGTCTACTGGAGACTGCTTGAGACTGAATTTTGGGGGGAAGCCTTCCTCTGCTTTCTCCATAAGCCATTTCCCCTGGTACCTAACCTGCTGTTTCGTCTTTGTAGATTGAATTCTAGAGCAGGTTGACGAGTGAATGAGTTCATCTGCCAGAGCTGCCTTTAATCCTAGCTCCTTCAGAAGTGTGACCGCATGACACACGTATTTCCTGTTGTTTTGGACTTTGTCTTTAGTATCTGGTAGCACCACCAGTGGTCAGAGGTTCTCTCAACTCCACACACCCTATTCTCTTTTGGCTTTTCAAAAGCAGGTAAAAGCAATACTGTGCCAACTGATTTAGGAAAATGGATTGGTTTCTGTCCATTATATTTTCCATTATAATGCTATGAGTAACCATTTAAACTTGTAAAGCATTATGTATTTGTTATTGAATAATAACAGTATTGGAATACAGTGGACACTTGTATAACAAACAGCTTGTATAACATAAAATCTGTACAACATAAAACATTTTGGAGGAAATTTGCTTAACATAATCGCTATGGGGAGAATCTGTACAACATAAAAATGAGATTATTCTGTTTTCAATGCATTCCTATGGGAATTTGTATAAAGGAAAATTTGCTTAATATAATTTCATTTGGAACAAATTAATTCCTTTATACAAGGTACCACTGTATTTTTAAATAAATATATGAAGTTCTCAGTGCGTGTTTCAGCAAACAATTCAAGGGAATGGCGTCGTTTTAAAAAGTTATTAAAAGCTATTGCAAAACTGCAACCATGTCAAGACCACTGGTTGAAGTTTTGCAATAATTTTAAGAGGGTTTACAAGATATGGGGCACTGCTTGCCTCCTTTCCAGAGGTGAGGGAAGGGTGCAAGGTCTAACATCTGTATCCCTCCTGCTGAACTCACAGCCTGATCACACTCAGTATGAGTTTGTTTATATGAGGTAGGTGACGGAGAGAAAGAAAGCTGGAGGAGGAGGTAGCAATACATTTTAACCCTTAGCTCCACCTACAGGAAGAGCCCCACGGCGCAGTGGTTAAATGCCTGTACTGCAGGTAAAACTGTGCTCACAAGCTGGAATTCAATCCCAGGTAGCAGGCTCGTGGTTGACTCAGCCTTCCATCCTTCCGAAGTTGGTAAAATGAGTACCCTGCATGCTGTAATTAAAAACTGCAAACCGCCCAGAAACTACTTGAAGTGGTATGGGGCGGTATATAAGCAGACCACAATGCTTTGCTTTACTCCCACTGGCCACCGTTCCATCCACAGTGCTAGCCACAATGGGCATCTGGTGCTGCTGCTGCTGAAGGCAGCCTTTCAAAAACAAAGGAAAGCAAAGATCTAAACATCAAGGGGGAATGAACAGAATGTGCTCCATATGTGTTTACCTGATCATGGTACATCAGGAGACTCAATGTCAGGTGGTAAACACATCTGGAGCCACAGCTCCTTTGATAGGGTGCCACCATAGAAAAAGTGCTATAAGGTGATGAAGAGGGACTTTGAGAAAAGAACTTATTCTATGGACATGTTGATTTGGGATGAGATGACATCCTCAACCTACTAGTAAACAATTTCTCACACACTTCCACACTATGAATAGGCATTGGTTCCAAGAGCAACTCAGGTGAGAGGATTAGAACGTGTATAGGCTGCGAAGAGGCTTAGGTCCTCTCTTTTTTGAGCACCCTGAACAGCGGCAGGTGCCATTCATTAAGCAGTGGGTGGGGCTGAGTTCTCCACCCAATCAGAAAGCACAAGAGTTTTCTGACCGTTGCTTACAATAGGCTGCTGACAATGAGAAGCATCCTTAACCAGCAGGAAACAATAGAAGGGGAAATGAGTAGCATTGTCTGCTCAGGCTTGTACAATGTTTGTGTGATTCTTCCACTCGACACGCCCGCACTCAGAATTCACTCAGTTCTCAGTTTTAAAACGGAGTTGACTAATTATGTCAAGGGCATCCTGTGATGCGTGTTAATTTGGGACCTCAGGAGAGGCCTGCTGGGTGTTGTGCCTGCCACTTTACTAATTCCTCACCTGCTCTGACACATCAGTGCAGAGTTGCAGGTGGGTTGGAGCTGCACGGTATCGCTAAGAACGTTGTGCTGTTGAAGGCACTTAATGGACAAGAAGATTCTGAACTTTGATTCTGCTGCGGGCCACATGTTGCCCAGAGATGGGATTTACCCTCAAGACCAGGGATGGGAATCTTGTTGGGATCCAGAGGTTGCTGGGCTGCAGTTAGCTAACACTGAACAAAGATACTGCAATTCAGCCGTGTCTCAAAAACTCCATTTTGCCCACTCCTAAGCACAACAGAGAGTGACCTACTTAGTTCTTTCTCCCTACTTTTTTGGGGGTTTCCCCCACTCCCCAATCATGTGCTGTTGCTTACGGGCATCCAGAGTCAAGTTAAAGTGATGAGCTAGAAAATCTACAGCTTACTTTCAGTCTTCTTATTTGTATGCAATACATTTCATTCATTTTTCCCCTTTTAATGCAACAAATCCTGGGCTCTCAAAGACCTATGGAAGTAGACTGGTAAAATGATGGGACTGTGGCTAGGACATGGGCAGCACTTATAAATCTGCTGGTGACACATTCAGAGCATGGATTACATTTCAGCTGTTCCACAAGAGAGAGAGTCAAACAGCTAGTGGAATGAGGCCATAGTATTTACTGGGGCGGAATTAAAGACACAGGAAGGGCGTATCAGTTTGCCCATATTTTCACTAAGGATGAAGGGAGATCCATCTGTGGTCTAAAATTCCTTCCTTTGGTGGGATTATGGCTTCTACCACAGCCTTCAGCTTTAAATTGAAATGTTTCATTTTTCATTTCTTTGGGGAACTTCCCTGCTTTTGAAAATATAAGAATCCATACATCATTGTAGAGAGAACAAAGACGGACTTTTCTGAACACCTTAACTTTAAAAAGAACGAAAGACATGCTACCGTTTTAAAAAAGCAAAGGAGTAAAGTCAGGGTCAACAGTGCAAACAGTCAAAAGAGTAACAAAGCACCTTCCATGGATTACAGTAACATTTTTCAAGTTGGTGGATCTCTAGAAATACCACATGGACTCAAAAGCAGATGCTTTTGCCTTTTATGTTTCTCTCTTTAAGAGACAGCTCCTATGTACTGGTATATGTGTTATTTCACACAATCCATTGGTGTGCAGCTCCATGTTCTCCTCTGGGCAAGATATAGAATGTGATGCCTTAAAATCAGGCTGTCAGGGAATGATGGGAAAACACAATTTATACTCCCTGCTTGCCACTCTGTATTGCACAGGAGCCTTGTGATGCAGTGATTAAACTTTAGACTTAAAGTCAAAACTCTGCTTATGGACAGCATTTGATCCCAGCACATTCTAGGAGCCAGCTCCAGGTTCAATCATCCTTCCATCCTTCTGAGGCTGGCAAAACCAGTAAGTACCCAACTCACAGGGATTGGGGAATGTGTAGCTCTGCATAATTAATTTGTAGCCCACCCTGAAAGTGCAGGAAATAGGGTAGTATATAAGTAGCACACTTTATCCTTGAAATAAAGGGGGCTCAAGTTTGCAGAAGTTGGCAGGGTTGAGTGGCTGAATTTGAGTATCAGTGGTTAATAATAATAATAATAATAATAATAATAATAATAATAATAATAATAATAATAATAATAATAATAATAATA
>JAHTLZ010000010.1:20335664-20355543 GCA_023846285.1 Phrynocephalus versicolor | reverse complement strand
TAATAATAATAATAATAATAATAATAATAATAATAATAATAATAATAGAACTATCATCTGCCCATAGCAAAGAACCGGTGGGATCATAAGCCTGAAAAAGTGACTGAAAATGAGCATGCAAAATTACTTTGGGATTTCCGAATACAGACAGACAGGGTTTTGGAGCATAATACCCCGGATATTGTGACTGTGGAGAAGAAAAAAGTGTGGATCATTGATGTTGCTATACCAGGTGATAGTAGAGTAACTGAGAAACAACTTGAAAAAATTACCCGATATCAGGATCTGAAAATTGAACTTCAGAGACTCTGGCATAAACTGGTACAGGTGGTCCCAGTGGTAATCGGCACACTGGGTGTGGTGCCTAAAGAGCTAAGCAAGTATTTAGAAGAAATTGGAGTTGGGAAAGTCACCATCAGTCAGCTGCAGAAAGCCACCTCACTGGGATCTGCTTGCATAATTTGCTGATACATCATGTGGTCCTAAACGCTTGGGAAGCGTTCGACTAGTGATTGGTAATACAAAATCCAGCGTAGATAGCTGTGTGGTTAATTAAATCATCATCATCATCATCATCATCATCATCATCATCATCATCATCCACCTTACTGGATCTGCTTGCATAATTCGCCAATACATCATGTAGTCCTAAACGCTTGAGAACCGTTCGACTAGTGATTTCTAATACAAAATTGAGCATAGTTATCTTGTCTGCTGTGTAATAATAATAATAATAATAATAATAATAATAATAATAATAATAATAGGCTTCTTCAGATCAAAAGGGAACCCTAGAGATCCCCAGAACCTGGAAAGGGAAGAAGAAGACATTTTAATTTCTCCTAAGAACAAAACAAAAAAACAGGGGTACAGCCATGGATGATGCTATCATGCAAGTGATGTCTTGTGATTGGGAAAAAAAAGGTTTTCAGCCAGAGAGAGGGAATCTTGGCCGTTCATTTGTGAGGAAGATAACATCAAAACTTTTCAGTTCAGCTGTGACTATGCCAGGACCAGAGCCTCTGAATAATATAGAAAAGGACTGGGCTAGTAGTTACGTTCTACTTCAGCACTGTCAGCGGGACATTATCCTCCCTGACAGACTAGCTTAGAGGGTGCACTACTCTCTGTCTTCTAAACGTTGCTTCTACTCCCTGTTTTCATCACTTGTCATTTGAAGGACTTCTTCCCCTTTGCCAAGTAACAGAGCAACCTCTGAACGGGTCCCTTCAGGGAACCTAGTTATTACTTGGGCAATCACTGCCTAATCAATGGGTAAGTTAATTCCATGAACCAATGAATTCAGAGTTTGAGGGAAGTCTCGTCTACCTAAGGAGAACTACATTGGCTTGTTGATGCATTTGACAGCAGTGATGTCCAAACACTTCAATCATTTAGTATCCTTTGCGGAGAAGGTTGACTGGAGACCTCTGTAATCTCATCCGAGCTGCCTCCCACCTTTCTCTCTGCACACCCTTTCTTGCATTTATGGCTAAAGTTGTGGCAGCAGCTGAAAAATCCAATAACTCTGCTTGTGCCCTGGTTAACTGAAGGGTTTTCCTTTGTCAGCTGCTCGGCTCAAACAACATCAAGTACAAAGCAGTCGCCATCAGCATTTTATGTATCTCCAAAATCCCATTAGCAGTAAAAAGAGCTTGAAGTTCCATTTGACAGAAAAAGAGGGAGGGAAGGAATAAGAAAAGGTAGAAGAACTTGCATCATCTGTCTATTTAACATATCACCCTAAGCATTCTGAGTCTCAAAGTCACTCGTTTCCTACAACCACAAGAACTCTTATTAATCTCTGTGAAGTCTTATATTAAGATGAAATTTATTGGCTTCAGGGGGTCAATATGCTGATCAGGGGGGCCTGCTGATTAAAACTTGAAAATAAATAAAACTTTCAGCCATTCCAGAATGTTGCCTTTTTCCTCGTGCACTTCTTTCCCTGAAGGTATGTTTGTTACTGCAGGATTTCAGAGGTCTTGAATAACAAATAATAACAGCGAAAATTCTAGGGCTCTGTTAAGACACAGCAAATACATTATGGTCCGGGTGGAGAGAAAGGGTCAAACTGCTAAATATATTGAAGGGGGAGGTGATAAATAATATCTTTAGGCTGCATAAGATGCAAGAATATGTGGAAACCACAGGGACCTATATTGAAATAAAACCTCTGCAGTTCAACCCAGAACCTCCTGATTGAATTGCTTATTCCAGAACTGGGCATCCTTCAGACCTGGGGAATCTGCTTTATGTTTTAGATCCAGCAGCTGCAGCTGCAACCAGTGGCTTGGGAAGAACATGGTCTCTGTACATGGTATACTGTTTGTGTCCTGTTTCAATTTGCTTGGTTGGGAGGCTCGGATGCAGTTCTGCACTGAATATTTCCCTTCATCTTCCTCCTCCTCCCCCCTATCATTTAGAAGTTGCCTTTGTCTCTTACAACCTATTATTATTTATCATTTAAGGGGGAAGAAATTGGCATTTGCTTAGGGAACCGATGGTGAATTCGGGCTAGATAATGAGGAAAAAAGGGTGCAGGGAGAGGAAGAGCTGTCATTGCCACTCTGCAATTAAGGGCATGAAGAAATGGAATGGTTCCAAATAGATATATATCCCATGAGCAGTTGGAAGAATGGCCCATATTCTGTAACAACAGGAAAGTGGAAGCAGCAGAGGCAGGGGGAAAACCTTTAGGACTAATGAATTCACCTCTTGTGAACAGTTCTTGTGAACTGTTTAACGGGTTGGCTTCTACCCTAACACTTCCAGAGTGGCTCAGCTTTCTTCCCTCCTTCCTCTTCCACCTGCATGCTCATTACAGCCCTTTCCATGCAACACAATAGATTGCAGCACAGGGTAGCTGAGGCCAAGATCTGTGGCAGCCCTGGATGTGGTGCAAGCCTTCACGTAATGATGCCTTTTCATAGCTAAGGATGTAACTCTTTCAGTACGCTTTTCTCATAGGTAACGACAAACAATCTAGAAAGTTTTCTCTTTCATACTCAACAGGATATATATATATATATGCAAAACAAAAAAATTGCATGCACATATTTGTAAATTTTGAAAGGAGAAGAGGAGGAGGAGGAGGAAGAAGAAGAAGAAGAAGAAGAAGAAGAAGAAGAAGAAGAAGAAGAAGATCATATTTGTTAATGCTGCCACTAACTTTTAAGAAACGTAGCTCTCGTCTTGTCACTCTCATGCAAGAGAGAAACATCTTTCAGCCACTGACATTTTTTAACAGCAGGAGTGCCTTGTGGCTCAATGTGTCAAAATGCATTTTCTCTCTGAAAAGACGAACATTTGCCAGTATTTATTACAGCCTTATTACCAGCCAGCCTTCTTGTTAAGCAGTGAGGTTATGTGCCTCAAGTGGTGAATTCAAGTGGCAGTTGGCTTCTAGGGAGGGCCCTAATGTCCCCGTTTCGTCCTCCTGAACTCTCTAGCTGTCCCCTGCCCCCTCTTTTAGCAATAGCCTTCACATTGGAGGAAGTTAAGTAATGTTTCAGCTGCCTTTCCAACTGGCATCTGTATGCCCCCCCTCCCTTCATTTGAGGGAGAATAAGACCTTGTCCGGGGCTTATTACCAAGGTACATTTGAGAAAGGGATGGAAGTGCCAACAAGGACTGCTCCAGGAAATCAGTTACAACCACTCCACACCCAGATCCCTTCAGAGTTGGGTCGCATCCATAATGGGCACGTTCGAACCCATATTTTTTTGAGCCTTTCTTGTTGACATGCTCCCTCTTCACAAACCCTTACTTTGAATGACATGTCCAGTGTTTAGACACATGGACTTCTGAGAGCAGAAGCTGCTAAGGTTTCAGTTGTTTGATCAGGTCCTTCATACATCACCAAAGCTCTCAAAGTTCTGTGCAGTTGAACAGTGAAAAGGATATTGGTCTTTCTACTGAATGTGTATACAATACTTTATGGGCTATACAGAGTGGAGGGATTCACTCTCAAATTTTGAGGAGACTACGCACATCCAATCTTGCCTGATTTCGGAAGCTGAGCAGGGATGGCCCTGTTTAGTACTTAGATGGGAGGCCACCATGGAATACCAGGTGCTATAGGTGCCTGGAGTAGGAAATGGCAAACCACCCCAGTATTCCTGCCAAGAAAATTCCATGGACATGGGGTCGGGAATAGTCAGTCACAACTGGAACAACACAACACATGCACACAAGCCACTTGGGCTGAATGCATGTCACTGGGGAACACACTGGTGAACCTTTGGCACTGCAGATGTTTTGGATCACAATTCCCACAGTCCTTTGTCACTGGCAAATTAGGCTCAGAATTCTGGGAGTTGTAGTTCAAAACATCTGGAGTTCCAAAGGTTTGCCATCACGGCATTAGGAGAATGCTGCTGTATTCATCTCACTGTAAGGTTTCCCAAAGTGTCTGGTTGGCCATGATGGGATGCCAGGCTTAGACAGGAATGTTTTTCTCCAGGTAATAATATGCAGTTTGGCTTTGTAATCCTTCTTGATGTTACTTATAAAAACCCAATTGATAAAGAACTGTGTTCTTTAAAAGTGTAATTTAGTGAGGGCAGATCAATCATGGGCTGCAAATAAGGTTAGGAAGCACATCTTTATTCATAAGGAATCCCTATGTTTGCTGGAAGCAGGGCCTAATTAATGTGGATGTGATTTTTCCTTCAGTTGCTTAGGAAAGGCTTCTGAAGCACTTCATCTAAGGCAACCAGTAGGGCCCTGCCTGGTTCGAGACATCATTTGGTTGAAATCTGAGCCTCTGCCATTCAAAGACGACTCACTCCTTATCCCATAATTGCCATGCACCACCTTCTTCAGTAAAAAAAAAAAATCTTGTTGCATCTTGAAAATCTGCATGATTTAATGGCAATATGAAAGAGGTAGCAGGGGTGACAACCCACCCTGGCCATATTACCAAGCCTCCAAAATTGACCCTTTACAATTGTGGGTGGCAATTATGCTGAAGTTCTGGGGGAAGGTGTTGAACAAGGTGGAGATATTCATAGATGTGGAGATGGCCATAAATGACTGCAACATTAGTTTGCAATTTGGTGGCTCTTAGCTGCTGACTTGCTCCTTCCCAACAGTTCCTAGAGAGAGGGAACCCGCTTCTTATATTTGCTGGGTGCTTGTTTCGCCCCCTACCTTTGCACTTAATGAAGAGTTCTTGTGAACAGGAGGGCTTGCCTACTGTGCACCATCTTAAAGGCAAAAAAAAAAAATAAGATAAAGGCCCCCCCCCCTTGCACATGCATGCTAGTCATGTCCATCTCTAGGGGCAGTGCTCATCTCTGTATTCAAGCCAAAGAGCCAATGTTATGCAAATCCATGCTGCAAGGAAACACTGTTTTTACCTTCCCGCTTTTTACGGCAGTGCCTGTTTATCTACTTGCATTTACGTGCATTTGAACTGCTATGTTGGCAGGAGCTGGGGTTAACAGTGGGAGCTCGCTCCGCTGCGTGGCACCCGGGATTTGAACCGCCCAGCTGCCGACTGTGCAGCCGACAGTTTTCGGAAGCCTCAGATCACTGATGTCTGGCGGTGCCATTAGATGAAACTCTGCAGAGGACATGCAGCAGAATTCGGGAGGGAAGGGCTTGTTCTCGACATGTGCATTTAGAACTGCCACCCGAGAGACTCACAGGGTTTGAGAAGTGGCTTCTTCAGAGCTAGTGGACCACTTGTGGAGAACACAGCTCTCATGTATGATGATGACATGTATGTGCTTATAACTTCTGTTTTGTGTGTGGGGTGGTGGTAGGGGCATTGTTAGATTTTTATTTTGCTTTTTTCATTCCAGGGAAGTCCAGCATTTGCATAGGAGAGAAACAGGAATTCCTGCTTGAGTTTACAGCTTGGGCACCTCATTCCCCATGAAGCAACGAGGGTGGAATGGGGGAGTCAGGCTAGGCAGCCCAAGCTGTGGACCCATTTTGGGGGCTCTGGTTCTGCTTTTGTCTGACATTGTTTTGGAAAGTCTCCCATTTGTACAGGCAAGTGCCTTCCATAATGTTGCCCGTGATGAACTGCAAATCCTTTAATAAAGTACTCCAGCAAAAAAAAAAATCTGCTGTGGGATTCCAGGACAACAGCAGGATGAATATGTCAGAAAAGAACAGAGAGTGATCATGTAAAATACCCAGCACAGGATCCAAAGAGAATTAGGCTGCCGGATACACACGGCACATTTGCAAACACATTTTTCTTCCATTGCTGAGTTCATTTTTCTTTCAAGGTAGCACTTAAGTCGCAATGGTGCCACATTTTTTGTGCAATCCAAGCTGCAGGATTTTTGTTCTTTGAAATAGGTTGGGTTCTCCTCTTCCCACTCCTTGGGATATATTTTTGTTCTGCTTTTCCTGGTAATCTTTAGGAATAAGAGCTGAATATGTTCCACATGACGTAACATGGTTGTCTAGAATCTGTTCTTCCACTTATACGTAACTGTTTTGATTTTATTTTTTTTAAACCCACCATTTTTAAAGGAACCGAAATCAGTAGAGGTAGTCAAATCTTGACACAGATAATTACAAAATATATCTATACCAGATGTTGAGGCAAAAAATGGGGAAGATTGGAGGAACAAAAGTGGAGAGGAAAGGAACAGAAGTGTATATTCCTGCAGGTTATAGTAAATGAAGCAATGTGAGGAAAACAGGGAGAAATTGTCCTACAAAGAAAGTGCCGGAATATTTTACAAGTCCCACACTGTTGCCTGGAATGGTACAGGGAATAAAATAACACGGAGCCCTTCTTGCGATGTATGATGATGTTTTATTTTTAAATAGTGGAACAGAGCCCAGAAGGTCAGCAACATGTGACAGAGCTAATGTCTCTGTTGTTGCCTCAAGAGCGTGTTTCGCCACTGCTTGTGCTGAGGTTTGACAGACACCGAGTCCAGTCCTAGCACATTTATAGATCAACGCTTGGTGTCGGGTGTGATACTATTGCATGGCATTTGCTGTGTTTGTTTTTGCAGTGGCAGACGTTGAGTAGATTTCCAGGCCATTTCAGAGGAAAGAAGCCTGCCATCAGGAATGGTCAACCCAGCCAAAATAAATCTCCCTGGGGGGGCCACCACAAAGCTTACATTACTGCAACACCAGCCCTCTATTATAGGACAGGGAACTTCCTGGATAGCTGTTTGCCAAGGACCAGCCGTATCCCATGTTTCTTGTGTACTAATAGGCGATTGTCCCTGCTTCCCTGGCTCTAGTTCAATTGTAGTAGATCTGCCAGCTTGCCACCATAATAATACATGTAACTGTGTAATTAATGCACAGTAATACATGGCTACACAGGCTTTGTATTTGTAACCACTTATAACTTTGTGTTTACATCTCTCCTTGTGTGATTGCACTGACACTATGTTATCAATTTTTAGCTTCAATGTTGCCGTAAGATGCCCCTCAATTCCCTGTTTCTCAAACTGATTGTGTCTTAATTCTAATGGACTAGATATTGTCTCTCCTTGCTGTAAGACGCCTTGGATCCTTTTCCAAGGAGAAAGGCAGGGTAAAAATACTCAAAAATAAATAAATAAATAAATAAATAAATAAATAAATAAATAAATGATCCATGAATGGGAACAGACTTCCCATCATAAGGAGCTGGTAAAGGGCCACAAATCGCCTGGCCTTCTGTTAGTGGGAGCAGCATGATATCAAACTCTAGAAACCTTACAACAGGGTTTTCATTAACACAGGGGAAAACTCTTTGGCATATACTTTGCATTCCGAAGGTCTGCTGGCCACGGACAAAAGAACAAGATGTACAAGATGTGAACAGGAGGAGGTGAGACCTTCCTTATATAAGTCTGGTGACCAAGGGGATGCTTCATTACAGGATGATTTTTTTGGCGCTCCTGTTCATGGAGTGCATGTTTCCACCAGTCTTTTCCATCATCCCCTTATCTAAGATAATGCACGGAACAGTTATTAAAGTAAGTAATGAGAGGTTTCTCAAAGTGTTTCGTAGTTGCTGTCAGGGGGTACAGGCACCCACCCCCTAGCCAGCAGTCTGGCCCCACCCCAGGGGTCGCTGGCAGTGGCAAAGAGGGTGAGTGGCCTCCGGTTCAGGCTGGTTGGAAGGAGTCCCTGCGGCTGCAGGAGAGACTGTGTCCTGTGATGAGAAGCAGAAGTGGGAAGGCTTGTGCATGTGTGGGAGGATGCCAGCTCACTAGGCGTCTTGGCCAGAGCCAGGCACTGGAGATTCCAGCCACATGCTTGGAGGAGGCTGCCTTAGCCGAGCTGTCACTGCCACTCTAGAAAGGCAAGGGAGGGAATGGACCCTGGAGCTCTTATGCTCATTTATTGATACAAGCCTTCTCTAAAAAGAAGTCTATCCTGGACATAAGCCCTCTGTTCCTCCCTGAATCTGGATTTGAGGGGGTGGGGTCCAGTGAGACTAATGGGGCCCCCAAGCAGACAAGCTGTTGAGAGACAGTAACTTTCTCCTATAAGACGGGGGGGGGGGAGGGAGGGAGGAGGCCCAGTGAGTTGCTGCTGTAACTCTAATAAAAATGTGTATAAGTCAAAAAGCTGAACTGGAGGCCATATTGAAAGGGAACCCCCAACTCTGCCATTAAGGGGGCTGGTATGGCAGCGCACTTGTCCACAGGCATTTTGTACAATGGCTTCTGTGATCCATGACTGTGCACAAGTTGTTCCCTAACTTAGTCCTCCTGGTTAAACCAGAGATCCTTATTATTGAGAATTCTAAGGTTTGAAATACTAGGTTTCCATCTTCAGGGGCTTTCAGGGTTTTGCTGGGTGATTGCAACACCTAACAAGTGTTCCAGGAAAGGAAAACCAAAGGTTGCTGGCCCAGTAGAGGGTTCCCATCAAAAACTATAGACTGTGTTGCTTTGCTTTGCTGTGACTTCAGTGTGTGTTAAGACCAACATGATATAGGATATGATGTGGAAAAGTGGAAGGATCAACCAAGTGGTAAAGGGCTTAAGAGCATGAATGCCAAATGAAAGAGGGAAGGCAATATTTATGCTATTGTCCATTGCTCTGTGCAGTGTGCTTTGTGCCATTCAGATAGTTCTCCCTTCAGAACTTGCTGTTGCTTGACTTCTCCGAGGAAATGGGCAGTGAAAAATCAAGGGAATTAGGCTATATTTCTAAAACTCTGTTGGGTGTAGTTCTCATGGGGAAAATATCGACTTCTTATATTTTGTGTTTCCCAAAAGTGATATCTTACTCGCATTAACTGCAGACACAAGACACAATTAACTAGTGAACTTTCATAGTCCTTCACTTAGTGTGATCAAAGTAATTGGCTGACCCAGAGCAGCTCCAAGATACTAGGGAATTACACACACCCCATCTCATGCAGTGTCCTCTTGTATTAAAGGTCAGATGCTAGGTGGAGCCCTTGGTTGAGGAGCGCCAAAAATAGGAGTGCCAAAAATCTTCCTGTAATGTCTTTCTACCTTCTGGAGCACTTGACATCCATGGAGATGCCCACTAGGAGAACACAGAGAAAGCCCGCCATGTTGCTGTCCTGAATTTCCCTGATGAGATATGCTGGACCTTTGGGGGTTATTGTGTCAGAGAAATTATTAGTTCCTTAAAACTTGGTCTGGTCCAACTTCAGCCTCAACAGTTCCTCTAAAATTAGTGGACAGGTGGACCCTTTTGAAAGGAAAGAAGGAAGGGAATGGATAAGTGGATTTCTTTTGACACCCCCCCCCACCCACCCACTATTTACATATATGGGTGATATCATGCCTCTGGTTCTAGACATGTTTGGTTTGGAAAGGAAATTACAAATTTAAGCTCTTAAACTCGAGGCACAGCTGATAAGTTTAAGCTAGGACCCAGTAAACAAAATATGGATTTCTTGTTTAGCGCTGAGTTTTGGTCTGGCTTTGATCTGTCTATGCATTTGTTGTCTTTCCATAATGTTGCAATAGCTTGTTAGTGGGATGTACCTCTAGTTTTACAGAATTATGTTGTTTCTATTTGCACCCAAGCTGTTAGTAGGAAACAGTTTAGAGCAGCCAGCTTTTAATATCTAACTTCAGGATATATGGTAATTAAGAATGCATTATGGACCACTTGCCAGATGTAGAGAAGTAGGTAAGAGTGCCTCAGAACCTAAGGACCACTTCTGTTGTGACAGAGTACTCCTGTGAAGGGAGGGGGGGAAGGATGATCGTTCATGCCTGTTTTACTGTATATGGCATATTGTTTTTAGCAGCAGATCATCTGTCATATCCAATCGCAAAATCATAGTGTGTTTGCCCTACACTTGACATAAATGTGGGTGGAATTTTTACCATCACAATCTGTATGTAGTTTGCACATTTTCTCCTCTCACTTTTTCTTTGCATTCATTATAGGTGAAAACAAAATAAAAAGTAAAAGTAAAAAAAGGCAAAAATGCTCACACCTTAAAGGCTTACTTATATATATATAAGTGGACAAGTTCATCAGACACATTTTTGTCTTTTTTACTTTTTATTTTCATTTTTTCACCTGCAAAGCTTGCACAGACTAACATGGCTATCCACTCTTTGTACTCAGGTTTTTTTTCTGTTTAAAATATTCCAGAGGGCCTTGTCACAAATGAGACTGAGCTAAGTTTTTATGATACTTGTGTTTTCTTTCTAGTAGAGTAAGTATATGTTTAGATTTAACATAGTTCTCTTCCACGGCATGAGTGTTGTTAATAATGTTTTTATGTCCTGTAGCTCAGATTGGATGGAAGTCTTGGGAATCTCTTAGGACAATGCTCTAAAAACCTTGAATGCTTTGATAGTCCCTTCCTTCCAGCCTTTCCCCTATAGTCCTTGGAGTATTGCATTGGATCTGGCCATGGTGACACTTGCCTTTGAGTGCAATCATGTGGCACTCTGTTCCACTTTTTGGAGCTCTTTGGAAATGGGCTGGTTTGTCCCCATTTACCAGTGTGCATATGACATACAAGAAACCACATACCAGCCTCACCCTCATCCATGCTTACCTACAGCTTACGTGGCAGGGTAGGATTGCTCTCTTTTGGTTCTGTTCCAGGATGTCTATTGTCAGTATCTACTTTAGTCAACATAGGGTCTAACTTTTGAACAGGTGGAAAGGTTGCTAGTTCTCAATAATTCTACAGGAATCCAGGTTCTTCTGTCTCCCCTGTTGGGGTGGGGGCAGAGGAAGAAGAAGGTGCAATTAGAATTTGTTTGTGTTTAAAGATCCCTCATAAACCAACATTGCTTTAGTTAAGTGGCAAACCAATTCAATCATATAGGTAAAGGTAAAGGTTTCCCCTGTACATGAATTTTAGTCGTGTCCGACTCTAGGGGTGGTGCTCATCTCTGTATTCAAGATGAAGAGCCAGTGTTGTGCAAGCCCGTGGCCACGTGGCCAGCACTTTGCAGCCAACAGTTTTCAGAGCTCTAGCCCGCTGAGCCACCACACCCCCCAATTCAATCATCTACCATGTACAAATAAATATTTTTTTCTTTTGCTTTAAAAGGAAGAAAGAGGCTACATAGGGTCACTTGACGCATGTGGATGCAAGGATCACCCCAGATAGCAACCTCAGAGTACCCCCATTTGGCCAAGGACACTTGATCTAGTTCCACCCTTAGAAATTATAATAGGCTGTAAATGAGTCTGTTTTTTAAAATTGTACATAACCATCAGCTGCTTCAGAATGGAGCTGGTTACTGGGGGCGTAGGACTCCCTTGTTACACCAGTGGTGCTGGCAATTGCATTGTTTCTGGGCACAATTATAGTACTTATCATGATCTTATGCTTAGTTGAAATCTCTTTTTTTTTTCTTGTAACCTGAATCTGTTGGTTTGGGCCCTATCATCTGGACCCACAGTAAGCTAGTATGCTTACTGGACAATTCTCCAAGTGGAGGGAGGTAAAGAGTGGGGTCCCCCAAGTTTTAGTACTAGGAACCCTGCTTTTCAACTTCTTCATAAATGATCCAGAAATGGGAGTAAATAGCAAGGTAGCCAAATTTGCCGATGACACTAAATTATACAGAGTAGTAAACACTGAGAGAGATTGTGAGGAGCTCCAGAAGGATCTCTTGACACTGAGCAAACCAGTGGCAAATGAGCTTCAACATTAGCAAATGCAGAGTGATGCATTTTGGGGCAAAAAAAACCCAATTACACCTATAAACTGATGGGGTCTAAACTTTCTGCAAAAAAACCAGGAAAGGGACCTTGGTATCCTGGTGGACAGTTCAATGCAATTGTCAACCTAGTGTGCTGCAGCAGTGACAAAAGCAAACTCACTGCTAGGGATCATTAGGAAGGGTATAGAAAATAAGTCAGCAAGTGTCATTTTGCCTCTTTATAAAGGCCCCATCTAGGGTATTGTGTACAGTTCTGGTCACCATTCTTCCAGAAGGATATTATGGAAATGGAAAAAGTTCAGAGAGGAGCAACCAGAATGATTAGGTGACTGGAACACCTTACCATCTGAGGCTGCAAAGGCTGGGCCTCTTCACTCTTGAATGATGACACCTAAGAGATGACCTGATTGAAGTTTATAAAATCATACACGGTGTGGACAAAGTAGATAAGGAAAAACTGTTTTCACTATCACAAATCACTAGAACTAGGGGGCACACCATGAAACTTTTAGGTTCTAGATCTCAAACAAATAAGAGAAAGTTCTTTTTCACCCAGAGGATCACTGGTCTGTGGAATTCCCTGCCAGAAGAAGTGGTGACAGCTGTCAGCCTTGACAGCTTTAAGAAAGGATTAGACAAGTTCATGGAGAACAATGGCTATCATGATGGATACCTAAGGACAACCTCGGGGTTGGAGAGAGAGGCAGGATCTCTCTCAATGCCATTTGCAGGTGAAGACATTTGCATGGGAATACCCTGAAGCAAATGGTGAGCCACTGTGTGAGACAGAATGCTGGACTGGATGGGCTTTGGCCTGTTCCAGCAAGGCTTTTCTTATGTTCTTTTCTATACACAGTCTAAGGGAGTTCTACTTTTGTTTCTAAATGCTCACTGACCAGCCCTTCCGTGATCCTTAAAACATCTCCTGGTTTTGCCAGGAAAGTTGACCAGTCAATTGTTTTCCGGATTGTCTAATCCGTGTAATAATGGCTCTCCAGATATTTCAAGATGGTTATCATAACCTTGTACAGCCTTCTCTTTTCCAGGCTAACTCTATCCAGATTCTTGAACTATTTTTCACAGGGTACGGTTTTCACATATTTTACCATCTTGGTCATCGTCTTCTGGACATGTTCTAGCTTGTTGATAGCTTTCTTGAACTGTACTTCCCAGAACTGGACATGATATTCCAAGGGCATCTGACCAATGCAGAACAGTATGGAAAAATTACTTCATTTCATCTGGACACTATATTTCTGCTGATGTGGCCTCGTGTTCCTTTAAATTTTGTGGTTGTTTCCCTTTGTTCTGTTTTATTTGCTTTGCTGCTACTGCTGCATCATATTATTGCCTTATGTTACCTTGTGGTCTACTAAGGCTTCTAGTTCAGTTTCACAAATACTACGGCTAAACAATTTGTCACACATCCTATATGCATGAATCCTATTTTTTTGTTCCTGTCTAAATGGAGAAATGTTACATTTTCTCTTTCTGACACTCATTTTGTTTGTTTTGACCAAATTCTCTTGATTTATTGCGTCTCTATCCCAGTTGGGTGTCATTTGCAAATTTAATGAGCACCCGTTCCACCCCTTCACTCTGGTCATTTGTGAAGACACTGAACCCCACATCCCTTATCGCCCCCAGGATGACAAGGACCTGCTGGTTAGTACTCTTTGGGTACAGCCTATCAACCAGCTATGAACCATCTTGAACAAGCATTACCTAACCCACATTTCATTGGCTTGGCATTAGAGTACTGTGCAAAAGCTTTGGTGAAACCAAGACACCCTACATACACAGAATTGTCTTCACCTACCAACCTTGTGCATCTCTGTCAGAAAGAGATATAAGATGAATGTGTTATACTTTGTTTTTGAGGAGCCTGTGCTGGATTTAAGATACATTTGTACAGTATTCTTTTTTAAATGCTCACTGACCTACTCTTAAGAGATTCCCCAGTCTTTCGCTCTCTCTTTTCCCCCATTTCCTTTTCCTTTTGGGTTTGTGGGGACAAAAGTTTCCCATTCCCAATCTCAGAGCCCTCACTTATTCATGTAGAACTATCTGAGAATTTAGACAGAAGCCACAACATTATTTATTTATTTATTTATTTATTTATTTATTTATTTATTTATTTATTTATTTATTTATTTATTGTTTGTTTATTTTATTTTATTTTATTTTATTTTATTTTATTTTATTTTATTTTACCCCACCCTTTTTTTCCTTCGAAAAGGATTACAGCCACAAATTCCTTTAGTGTCCTTGAATACCCCTCAGCAGGCCCTATGGACTAAAATTAACATAAATATTGGGTGCTCCCTTCCCACCTCTTATCTTTGACAGCAGGCAGCCCTTCACTGTCTCCAGACCGAGGGGTCTTTTTTTTCTTTGGGGAGAAAACAAAGGCAAAGTAGATGTTCAGCAGTTTTGTCTTCTACCTGACACACCCATTAATGTTTCCGCCATCCTTTCCATGCAGCAGACTTACTGACTGATTCCACATTCTTTTTCTTGTTCCAAGCACTGCTGAAAAATCCTTTTCATTGTTTTCAACATTTCTTACCAGTCTGAATTCATTCTGAACTTTAACTGTCCTGGCCTCCACGCAAATATTGCCTCCCCATTTGCACTCTCCTTCTCTGATCTGCCCATTAGACATGGGCACGACTCGGCGAAATTTCCGTTTCCGTTTCCGTTTCCGTTACATAACGGAAACGGTAACGATAATTAAGCTGTCAGAACTTGAACTCGAACCGAAAAAAGAAAAATTTGGTTGGATTTTTCGTTTTCGTTTGTGGCATTGCGGTGATCGTGCAATGCGAAGCGCAGAAAAAGGTTTTAAAAGTTTTTTTTTTTAAAAAAACGACTCCCGGCCGAAAAAGCAGGCGAAAATATGCCTGCCTTTGCCACCTACCAGAGGGGTGGTGTCTGGGGGGTCCCCGGCCTTCCCCCCCCCTTCTTCTGTCCTGGGCTGCTTGCACTAGGCGGGAGGGGGGTCATCCTTGTCGTCTCACCATGCCATGCGGTGGGGGAGATCCAAAATGGCGACCACAATTTTTCTTTAGAAATCGTGGTCAAAAAACACACCAAATCACCACAGAAACATGTGAAATTTATTTCTTTTAAATGCCTGATTTTTATAAGAACATAAGAACATAAGAAGAGCCATGCTGGATCAGGCCAAAGGCCCATCTAGTCCAGCTTCCTGTATCTCACAGCAGCCCCACCAGATGCGTTTGGGAGCGCATGAGACTAGATATCTGTCTCCTGATACCACTCCCCTGCATCTGGCCCTTGAAGTACCCTGGTTTCTCCATCATGGTTTGTAACCTGTGATGGACTTTTCCTCCAGGAATCTGTCCAATCCCCTTTTGAAGGCATCCAGGCTAGATGCCAACACCACATCCTGTGGCAGGGAGTTCCATAGACTTACAACGCTCTGGGTGAAAAAATATTTTCTTTTGTCAGTTCTTACTCTCCCAGCCCTCAATTTGAGTGTATGTCCCCTAGTTCTGGTATTTTGGGAGAGAGAGAAGAGCTTCCCTCTATCCACTTTACTCATACCCTGCATTATTTTGTATGTCTCAATCATATCCCCCCTCAAGCGCCTTTTTTCCAGACTAAAGAGGCCCAAATGTTTTAGCCTTTCTTCAAAAGGGAGGTGCCCCAGCCCAGTAATCATTTTAGTCGCTCTCTTCTGCACCTTTTCCAGTTCCACTATGTCTTTCTTGAGATGCGGTGACCAGAATTGTACACAATACTCCAGGTGGGGCCTTACTATTGTTTTGTATAATGGCATTATAATGTTGGCTGTTTTATTTTATTTTATTTTTAATAGTAGCAGCAGTGGGTTTTTTTATAGCAATAAAACATCGTATTTATTTTATTTTATTTTATTTTATTTTATTTTATTTTATTTTATTTTATTAGACCTGCCCATTTGGGCTGGGCATGGGATGGGACGATGCAAATTTTTTGAACCATTCCACCAATGGCATGGCCAGGTTTTGACTGACACTTCTGGATGTGCCAGAGGGCATAAAAAGCCGAGGCACCTTCCAGAAGTCGCAGTCAGGTCTTGGATGTGGAGGGGGGGAGGGCTGTGTGGCTGGCTGCTCTGGCTATTCGAATCGAGATTGGAGGGAGGCTGGAGGCTTTAGATTTAAGTTAGGCAGGCAGGGAGGGAATTGAATTTAGAAAATAATTTCTTTGATTCCCTGCAGCTTTGTCTGCTGAAGGGAATAGCACTTTATTCTTTATTTCTTCTCTGGCAGTTTGTGAGGATTTTTTTCTGATATTGGATAAAGGGGGAGGTTCGACTGGGAGTGGGAGGTGTGGATTTATTTTAAATATATATTATATACTACCATTTATTTTCTATTTTCCCAACTTCAATTTGCTTGCACGGACACACATTTGGGGTGCAAGCCAAGAACAGAACCTAAGTGATATCCTAGCTGCCCACTCGCCCGCTCGCCCGCCCGCGCCTTCCTCCTGCCGCTGTTGCCACCCGCCCATGGCCCCCCACCACTGCCGCCCGACTCACTTGTCATCTTTCTGGCAACCCAGGCTATCCACGAGGCTTTCCTTCAGCAGCCCAACTCATTTCCCCCCTTAATCTTTCTTTACTGCCCAGCTTTCACACTCATACATGGTGACTGGAAATACAAGAACGTGGATGGTCTTGGTCTCAGTCTCTGGTGGCACATCCTTAGATTTGGCGATCTTTGATTGCTGCCCCAAAATCTTTGATTGCTGCCCCAAAATCTCATCCTTTTGATTTATTGGCTGCAGTCTCCATTTAGTTTGATGACTGAAACAAGATATATTATCTGATTATAAATAAAAGAAACATCAGTAAACATGCTTAGTTTATCAGGTACTGAGATCATGCAACGGGTAATTTTTTTCACTTGATAGAATTTACTTTTAATGGCAGAAATAATCTTTTTTTCCCCAGTTGATATTAAATAAGGTATGCGTAGGTGGCTAAGTTATATAGTAAAGTTTTCTCTGAAAGAGGCATTTTCAAATGTACATGTTTAATTAATAATGGTCTTCTAGAACTAGTCTTCAACTGAAACTAGGAGAGGACATGCTATTTTTAAAATTGTCATCTCTCTCTCTGTCTCTCTCTGTCTCTCTCTCTTTCGAGAACATATTGCTTCACACAGACAAGAAAATAATTTATAATGGATGTGATCATGTACAGATGGAGAAAGTGCACAGAGCCTGCATTAAAGTTCAGTTCTGCCCAAAGACTCAGAAAAAGAAAACCTAAGTGGTAAAAAAAACCCCGAAAAAATCAGGCAGATATCTTGAAAATGTTATATGGACGTCTATCCTCATTTTCAAACAAAATAGCACCTGTTCTTGGGTGGGTGGGGGTGTTCTTCACAACATTATTTAAGTAAGCAATTGCAACTATTTGCTTCTATTCTGTCTGGCAAATTCTGAAATGCTGAGAAACCATTAGACCTAATACATAGTGCTGTATATTAATGATGATCAGATCATGACATGGGTGTAGAAATACTGCAAGAAGACTATCTCAGTGATCCCACTGGCTCTTTATTTTTCATTGCGGTACACATGGGGGTGACAAATGTTGACTAAAATTGCCAAGCATGTGTTGATTGTCGCCCGTCAAGGGATAATTAGCCTCTGCGATTATCCCTTGCAGAAGGCAAACTAGTTCCACCAACTTCTTCCTGCAACGCGTGTGTTCATTTCCCTCATGCTTAATATTGTTCCCGATGCATCATTTTGAACTTGTTCTCTTAACGGCCACCCTGTTTTCCTTGACTGATTCCTGTGCACCTGGTTTGAAAGAATCAGCATGCTGGTCATTCTCCTGAACTGTGTCACTTTGGGTATGTTCCATCCTTGTGAAGATATGGGCTGTGACTCTCCACGCTGCAAGATTCTTCAGGTAAAGGCATTGGATTTTTTTTTAACCTAACCTAACTTACTGCCTGTTAGGGTTCAACAATAGAAGATGGTACATGGAAAGAACCAGGGGTCCATGGGAAAGCACCTGCCCCCCTCCCTGGTGTTCTGGTTTGTTTCAAAAGGTTTTAGGGAGAAAGCAGGTGGTTTGAAAAGTTGTCCATCAGAACCAAAAGTACCGGGATTTGGTCAGTGGGCCTAGACTACTTTTTATTATTCCACCCACTCCTTTCTTGTTTGCCAGGAAGCTATATATTTGACCAATGAGTTTCCTATTAAATGTGCCTCACTACATTCAGAGGACTATCTGTTTGAACAGAGCAGAGTAGAAGTAGTTCCATCACATTTGATAGACTGGATTGATGGGGCACTGATGGATGTCTCAAAGCCGATCTTTCAGCTCACAGGCCTGGGCTAGGTCATTTTGGGTGAGAATAAAGCAAAAAGTGCAACCCACTGAAGGCAGTGTGCCCCATGAAACCAGGAGCTCAAATTGAGCCGGCAGCACCAGTTCTTCCCATGGGACATTGAGGAGTGAAATTTGCACTTATATGATCATTTCTGAAGAGGAAGCATAAGTTCCTCTGAACAGCTAGACAAATTCTTTATTACTCATAAATGGAGCATGCAGTTTCTCAACTGAAGATAAATAAGGCCAGGCAATACATAATCTAGTATGATGTTCAGATCGACTTTTTTTGTGAATAAATTATCCCGATATATAGGCTGGAGGGAAATGGATTATTTTTTAGCTATATTCAGACCTGTAAAACGGGAACTGTCCAGTGATGGCCCAAATCCTGTTGCTTGGTGCAGTAAATCACACTAGAGTAGGCCCAGAAACTTAGTAGGGATTTGATGTGTCACCCTTACATATGTTCCACTAACTGAAATGGGCGTACTCTAGTTGTGACTTGCTTTAATGTAATAAAACTAGAGTTGGCTCATTTAAAGGAGTTGAACTTTTAACTAATATCTTTGTGATACAAAGTCAGTTCTGGCTTATGGTGACCCTTTTCAGGATTTTCTAGGTAGAGAGTACTCAGAAGTGATTTAACATTTCTTTCTTCTGGAGACATCCTAGGAATCTGCAGCTTGACGACAGCCAAACCTACAGATGAGTGAACTCATTAAATCCCCATTGATTCCATATTTCTCTTCTAGTTCGTATTCTAACCAACAGGATTTTGGCCTCAATATTGCTGTATAGTTCCATTCCCACTCTGGGCATCAAATGGTGATTTTGCCAGCCTTTTTTAAAAAAGATTGATTTAAGAACTGGCAAGGCTACAGAAGAGCATGAGAGTATATCAGACAGGGATAAGGTGTTTGGTTCTCTAGATGATGGACTGAAACCTCTCATATCAGTGTAAGGTAGGGATGGTGAAAGGTGGCATCTATCACCTTTGACTGCTGAGGTCAATACCTTCCTCAACATGGTGTAGATTAGAAGATTATGCCCTGCAGTATGATGTTTTTCTTTGGATAGGTGGTGTCATAGATCTTGGTAGCGTCATAGATCTTGGTAGCAAGTTCACTTCCTCGCCTCACTTCTTTATTTACCAGAGTTTTGATGACTTCATCTTTGCCTTCTTTGCTGTGGAAATGGTCGTCAAGATGATTGCACTAGGGATTTTCGGGAAGAAATGCTACCTGGGAGATACATGGAACCGTCTGGATTTCTTTATTGTTCTAGCTGGGTAAGTCACAAACCTACTTTTCCCAAGCAAAAGGCTGTTGTTGTTGTTGTTGTTGTTGTTGTTGTTGTTGTTGTTGTTGTTGTTGTTGTTGTTGTTGTTGTTGTTGTTGTTGTTGTT
>JAHTLZ010000010.1:20277487-20306206 GCA_023846285.1 Phrynocephalus versicolor | reverse complement strand
CTTTCTTTCTTTCTTTCTTTCTTTCTTTCTTTCTTTCTTTCTTTCTTTCTTTTGCAAAATTTAAGGTTGTAAGTTTCCCCCCCCCCAAAGCTACTGCTGCCAAAGAAAGCCTTCATCTTTTCACTGTTACGCAGGAGAGAAAAATCTTACACTGCAAATTCTCAGGGAATTATGAAGATGTCTTTGACCCTCTGAAGGTGTATGTAGGATTAAACAATGCCAGAGGCAGCCTTCAAAATAGTAGCAGAAAACCCAGACTTGCGTATTGTTCTTTTTGCTGACTCTTTTGCAGCAGTTTTGAAAATTTTTGTGAAGGGAGCTGGGCTTTAACTATTGTGGAAAATCTCTTTAGGCAAATTGGCAGTGAAATAAATGATCCCACGAAGCTACTGGTCTAAGTGTCATACAATTGAATCAGAAAACAGGGGAGGACATGTAGCTAAGCTCTGAATAGCATTAAAGGCAATACCTCAGGAATTAATGTAGCTGAACTTGTCTTAAGGAGAGCTTTGGGAGCTTTACCATGAGCCTTCCCTAGCTTTACTGAAGTAGCCATTTATTGAGATGGGAGGATGGTCATATTCAACAAGTCAGAATTCTCTCCTCTTACCATATCAGAAGGACTGTTTTGAACCTAGCTCCTTAACCCAGAAGCATCTTGTGCAATATTTTTTTTTAATTTCTAAGGGAAAGGAAATGGTGCTTGTCTATAAGGGGAAGTTGTGATTCCCACAGATCCCAACCATTGCAGAGTCTTCTTCTACTTTGAAAAATACCTTATAAAGTTCCTGCCTGG
The DNA here is from genome assembly GCA_023846285.1 of Phrynocephalus versicolor. Taxonomy (NCBI): domain Eukaryota; kingdom Metazoa; phylum Chordata; class Lepidosauria; order Squamata; family Agamidae; genus Phrynocephalus; species Phrynocephalus versicolor. The sequence goes on along the minus strand of JAHTLZ010000010.1, from coordinate 20,305,410 downwards.
AAACACAAGGGTGCTCCTGGATTCATCTTGAAGCCTGGATGCCTGCATTTCTCCATGGCCAGGAGTGCTTCAGCACAGTTAAAGCTAGCATGACAGCTGCACCCATTCATGGGGATGTCTGATCTGGCTGTGGTGATACAGTACATGCCTTGGTTGTATCCTGGCTCGACTACTGTATTTATTTGTTTTTAAAGTGGCACAACTTTTTGCCTTTTATCCTCCCCCCCCCTTTTTTTCTCCCTTTAATTTTGCCAAGATGACAATATAAGGCAAGAACAGAGGATTCTTTTAAAAAACGGATCAATGCCTTGACCAATTTAAAACCAGCCACACATCTACTAGTACTTTAACTCTAGAAGGGGATACGGATCATTTAATTCAGTGGAATGGCATTTCACCGAGGAAACTAGATAAGAGCTATGTAAACACAACAAAAATTATGCGCTGTTAACTTGATTCCAACACATGGCCGACTCTCATAGGGTTTTGTAGGTATCAAGTGCCCAGAAGTGGTTTCCCATCCCCTCCTTTTGATGGTGGTCTGGAACTGTGTTGCCTGCTCAAGGCCGTAACAGTTGGCAGGGTCTGTAACCCCCTCAGCCACCACACTCCAGGTGATATTGGTTGGTCGATCTCCTGAAAGGTACAACAAGGCTTCACACTGCCAGCCTCTGGCTCTGCAGCAGTGAGCTCCAACGTATGGAGTGATGCCCTCTGGGAGGTGACAAGAGAACAATTTTTAAAGAGCAATGCTAGTTGAAAACTCTCAAGTCAATCATCCTTTACAGTTCAACGCCAATTCAGTTTAAGTAGACATGTTTAGAATCAGCAGACACCTACTGGTCTGTACCCTTCCCTCTTGCCAAGTTTCTAAGGTCTGGGGCTCTTCCTGCTGATATACCCTAACAATCATTCACCCACCAGATCTTTTCTGGATTCTGCTTGTCTCAAATGGTTTTGACGTTCTATGTCAGCCACAAAGATGTAATTATTGCTATATAGAGGTCAGTAGAGGTGGCTCATCCAGTTGAATAGCCCATCTCTGATAATGGCCAATTCCCAGCAGTTTGTATAAATTTGTTCAAGGGGAAAAATAGGGCATTTTGGAATGTTATGTTATCTGACGTCCATTTTGAACTTCAAAACATCATCAGTTTAAGACTATCTGAAAAATTAAATTGCTCTCCCGGACCATAAAAATAGTCCTATCCTCAATTAATTTCTATTATTGTCTCATCTCAACCCAATTATCCCACTGTCCTCTGGAACATCTTAGAAACATCGGTTCCTTGAGTTACACAACGGGTTACATGAATACATACTTCTCCCTTGTTTGTTTTCAGCCTGCTGACTGCTAATGGCTGTGGATTGTCCTGATTTCCGATCATCCTTATTTGCTTCCTCTGTTTCCTTCATGCCTGTATAACCTGCCACATCTTTGCTCTGTTTAAGCCCTTACACAGTCGACTTGGGACCGTACTACCAGACAGAGAACGAAGATGAGAGCCCTTTCATCTGCTCTCAGCCCCGGGAGAATGGGATGCGGTACTGCCGCAGTATCCCCACACGGAGGGAAGAAGGACTTGAATGCACACTGGACTATTATTCCTACAATGATACCAGTAATACCTCCTGTGTCAACTGGAACCAATATTACACCAACTGTTCTGCTGGGGAGCACAACCCTTTTAAAGGAGCAATCAATTTCGATAACATTGGATACGCGTGGATTGCAATATTTCAGGTGAACAATGGGACTGATGGGGGAACTTAGAGCAGCCTTTAGTCTTGTTCCAAAATAACCCGTTTTTCATAACAGCCATAGAAGCAGGAACATGGAATGAATTCCCAACTCATTGTTTTCCCATTGGACCTATGACAAATACAGGCTAAATACAGATAAATACAGGTACCAAACTTTTGGAAGCCACTTTTTGCCCAGCCTCAGTTCCTGAGAGTGTGCCAGTTCACTGTGATTTCTTAAGCTTTCTATTACTAGCAGATAACCCAGAATGAATAATAATATTGTCATGTCTTCTTCCAGTCAAGTACATAAACCTATGACTTCTTTATCCAACATTTCCTTAGACAATTAAGTGTTTCCTTGAGCTATTGTACTCCAGTTATCCTACAGTGTAGGACAGGCATGCCCAAACTTTGGCCCTCCAGATGTTTTGGACCACAACCACAGTCCTTTGCCATTGGCAATCTAAGCTTAGAATTCTGGGATTTGTGGTCCAAAACATCTGGAGGACCGAAGTTTGGGCATGCCTGGTGTAGGATAACTGGTGGGGGGGGGAGGTTAGACTTTGCTGGTACCCGGAGGTCTGTAAGGAGCCATCCCAGGCTAAATCCATGCAGAATGTTTGATCATATCCAAGGACATGAGTGGGATAAGGGATTGGTGGAAAAGGAGGCAGGGGCCCCTGTTACAACATTTTACCAGCTCCCCTGCCCCTCCCTTCATGAATGCTTGGGCCATGCCTATAAAGCATAGCCAAAAGAATGCTAAGAATGATCATCATCGAGATTCTTCAGTGAACTTGCTGTGCTGTTCACAGTTGCCTCCATTTTAGCTTTAACCCCAAATGCAAGATAGTCCCATGAACTGGTGCATCGCCTTGGGTGTCCATAGGAATGTGACTCTGCCCCCCGCTTCTTTGCAGGCCTGTATCCCCTGAGATAAGCTAATCATCTCCTTCCTTTCCCTTTGCTTTCTCCCAGGTCATCACTCTGGAGGGCTGGGTGGATATCATGTACTTCGTCATGGATGCCCATTCCTTCTACAACTTCATCTATTTCATCCTCCTGATCATTGTGAGTCCTCCCTCCGGTCTTTCTGGCAACCATGAATACACAGATGTCAGCAGGAAGAGGGAAATGGGCTGGAAAAACGCCTGGAAGGAAGGGGATTGGAGTACCTAGTAGAAAAGTTCGCTGGAGGAAGTTGGCATGCTCCTAGCAATGGACATAGTCCAAAAGTATTCCAAAACAGAGACATGGCAAATTAGCATGCGAGCAAGGAGGTGATGCCCTTCTGCTAGTTGCTGTCAGTGACAGACGCTTCTGCATATTCCTTCTCAAATCTGCTATGTTCTCTGTTCTCATTAAAAAATAAAATAAAAAGAATACTGATATTGCTGGCAAGAGAAGCAGCTCTGGGCGGGAAATGTCCCGCTACATTGCACAACATATGGCTGGTGCTAGATGACCTTAAAGTTCAACCTACCAGCAACCAAGATAAAGGCTTCAGCCCTTCTCACGAGGTCTATTGACAAGCCATGATTCTCTGGTGGCCTTCAGCGACCCTCACGTTTTCTTTACCGCATGCATACCAGAATCTCCTAAATTTTAATGGTACATTCCCTGCCCCAGTATTCAAGTATGCAGGGAAAGAGGAGGTGTATGGCATGGTGTGGAACATGCAAAGAGGTTAGAGGAAAGTACAATTTATTTATTAGAAATGTAGGGGAAGCTCCACCAACCCAGAAGGCATCCAGTTACTCCCCCTGAATCATGGACATGCATTCCACCTTTATTCCCCTTGCCAAAAAAGCCCAACCCCTAATCGCAGACACAGCCCAAAATATACGCAGAGAAGAGATGCCCAGCACCCAGAGAACTCACAGACTATCCCCAATCCCAAGCCCTTGGCTCTGTTCTCATTGTCTTTTTCTCTCACCTTCCCCCTTCTAAGCAGGTTGTCTCTTGCTGGTGCTAGGCAATACACAGGAGCAACTGATAGTATGTATTTGCTAATGCCAGTCAAGATTGGCCGTGGGCATCTTGAGGGGTCAGCCCCTTTGCATTTCTCAAAACAAAACACACCTAAATGAAAAATTCTGGGTTTGGCTCCGGCAAAGAAAACCTAGGCCGATCCACCTGTGGGGAGCCTGAAGATTGATTATTCCCAACCTCCTGCATTTCCCAGTCACCTTTTCTGCCTCCTGAGTTTCTCCAAGTCACTCGATAAAGTTTGGAAGATGCGGAGCTGTCACACATGCTCTGTAGCTCCAGCTTAATCCCTAATGGAGGAGACTTAGGAAGCAGAGCCATGGTGCAGGAGGAAGTGAGGGAGGAAGCCACACATTTTGTTCAATGAGTGCGGAGAGGCCAGAGTAAGTGAGGTCTAAGAGACACTGGGGCAATTTATTTATTTATTTATTTATTTATTTATTTATTTATTTATTTAATGTACCACCCCATTAGTGCAAAAACAGTTTATTGGAGTTATTAAAACATTATTATTTCAGTCACTCTTTTAGCAATCACCACCACTACCACCACCTTCATCACTACCACCATCAATCAATGAAACACCTACCACATATAAAATGTTTCCTGAAGCCTGGATGATTGAGACTCAGCCTTATATTTACCGGACTAGTCTGGCAAGCATATTGGCGTTTTGGTCAGAATCCAAGTACAGTGGTACCTTGTATAAAGGAATTTATTCATTCCAAATGAAATCATGTTAAGCAAATTTTCCTTTATACAAATTTCCCCTAGAAATGCATTGAAAATGGAGTGATCCCATTTTTCTGTTGTACAGATTTTCCCCATAGGCAATTATGATAAGCAAATTTCCCCTATCTCTGGAATTTTTTTATGTGGTACAGATTTTATGTTATACAAACTGTTTGTTATACAAGGGTCCACTGTACATTGCCTTAAATAAGGAGCAACTACATGCATGGGCCACTCCCTGGTTATAACATATTTAAGCAGATGGCCTAGCTTTATGTGTATCTCTCTCGCCCTCCCCTCCATATTCCATGGCACAGAGTTCAGTTCTGCAGCCCACCCCTCAGGGATTCCACCAAGACAGCAATGCAAAGGAAGGTGAATCAGCAGCTACCGACCGCTGAAGTGGCAAGAATGCAGAGTGTATCCTGTAGGTTTAAAGTAGCCAGGAGGGAAGGACCGCTTATTGGCTGTTTTTCCGAAACATTCAGACTGAATAATGATCATGATCTACTAAAAATGCAGCCTAATGAAAAGCCTGTTCCAGAGTAAATTATCAAATCTTTGGCTGCAGACAGCTGCCGTTGTCGGAGAGCGACATCCCAGCAATTCCAGCTAACAAAGAAGATCTTTTCACAAAAGCTCCCAGCCCCTCTGTCAGAATCTGCCATGAAAAGGTTTCGAGTGAATACACGCGCGCACACGCACACACACACACAGGCACAACACATGCAAGGGATGGGAGGGTGCTTAATTGTGATAATTACCAGCATCGTCTACCAAGAAGCAAAAATCAAAGGAACCCTTTTAAGTCAAAATGAATACCCTGTTCTACTTTGAGCCATCCATGGAGCAAAAGAGTGGGTGTCCCTGAAGTGGGACTGAGCATTGAGAGGATTTGGTGTGGCAGGGCAGGGAAAGACCCTGTGTGAGTCACAGCAGGCAGCGGCTGCAGCAGTGCTTCACCAGGAACGAGTTTGACTGTATACTGTATTTCGTGCGGCATGAATCACAAACAGGGAGAGTTACTTTTTGGGGCTGCAGCTCTTGGGATTTCCCAGCTGACGTAGCCAGGGACCAAGGTGCCTGAGAGATTCCCAAAGTCATAATCCCCAAAAAGTGCCTCTATCAATCTCAGCATGAAACCCATATTTGTTGTGAGCTGTTTTCCATGCCCCTTGTAGTTTGGAGTCTCCGAGCTGATCCTCTCCTTTCCTCCCCATTGTTAGGTGGGTTCTTTCTTCATGATAAACCTCTGCCTAGTGGTCATTGCAACTCAGTTCTCAGAAACCAAGCAGCGGGAAAGTCAACTGATGAAGGAGCAGAGGATCCGCTACCTCTCCAACGCAAGCACCCTGGCTAGTTTTTCGGAACCAGGAAGCTGCTATGATGAGCTCCTCAAGTATCTGGTGCACATCGTTCGTAAGGGCACCAAACAACTGGTGGAAGTCTATCAGATGGCAGGGGTGAAAATGGGGATTCTCTCCAGCCCTGGAAGCAAGAGCAGTGTTGAGAGGCAGACGTGCAAGCATCGGCCACGGAAAAGGTCATCCGTGCATCACCTCATTCACCACCACCACCACCACCACCACCACTATCATCTGGGAAATGGTAGCTTGCAGGCGCCGCGTGCCAGTCCTGAAATTAGTGACGTCGACACCAGCTCACTTCATAATGGTGCCAATCGCCTGATGCTCCCTCCGACGGCCAATCCTCATGCTGCTTCCAGCAACACCGAGTCGGTTCACAGCATCTACCATGCGGACTGCCATTTTGAGCCCATACACCGCCGAGCCCCTCTCTCTCAGCCTGGCCTCAGCTTACCGGGACCAGAGGTGCTTCCCAGGACTGTGGTTGGCACCAAGGTGTATCCTACTGTGCGCCCAGGCAACTCCCAGGAACTCCTGAAGGAAAAGAGTTTAGGAGAACTAACCTTGAATCCTGGGGCTAGCGCTCTGATGAACCTGAACATCCCCCCAGGACCTTATAGCCCAATGCAAAAAATATTGGAGACACAGAGCACTGGTAAGTTTTAAGGCTGAGACATTAATCTTCCTCGTTTTGGCTACTCCATCTGAAATTATGATTGATAAAATATGGGGTAAGGTAAAATGACACCTGGCCCATTCAGTGAGTCCTCATTTCACAGTTCAGAAGTATGGCGTATATTTGTTATTCGTCAGTAAAGAAATAGGAGAAAATTGAGACTATGTTTTGGGGTGGCTTGGCTTGGCTTTTAGAGAGAAGCTACCAATTTTTTTTGACAGACTTGGGAGTCAGGGGGAAAAAATTAAAGGTGAAAAATGAATAGTGGTGATAAAAGTGTCGCTTCCTAGCTGCTGGAGTTTTTGAGATCAATGAGGTCAATTATCAAAAAGGGGGCATTCTGATCTCTGATGTATCACACTTAAATTAGCTATTTTCTGGCTTTGCTGTGTTTTGATTTGTCTGTCTGCTAGACACTAAGTAGAGTAATGTGCTCACAGATTTACAGACCTCCTCCTTAAAGGACACAAGCCCTCCAGGGGTTTAAGAATGCTTGCCTTTACATTTGCCTAAAAGCAATGGGAGAAAGGATTCTGCCCTCATATGATACATAAATATCCAACGTTGTGTATACAGTGTTGCGAGTGCTCCAAGCAAGGGAAGCTTTCTGGAAGAGAGGAAGGGCCAGGCAGCCAAAGTCTTAAGGTCTGCTTTATATATATATATAAAAAGTTAAGCCCAGACCAACAGGAAACTCTTGTTACACCTATGGTCTACTCACTGTCTGTCCTGGGGAACAAAACCCTCTCCTCCCCGGGACCCCCCCCGGGGGGGGGGGCGGCAAAAAGCTTTCAGAATGGTTTTGGAAGAGAAACTGTGCTAATGCCAACGCATCAGCAAACGGTAGGAAGTCCACAAGTAACTTGCTGGCTATCGTGCTGCTGCCCTTTGATTAGTACAGCTCTTCGTATCCCAGGTGCCAGAAGAGCTGATTACTTTCTCTTCCACTTTAATGACCAAATGTGTAATGACGCGGCTGCCAACTCTTGGCACTGGATAGCTGTCACTTATGTGTGTGTGTGTGCGCGCGCACACACTTTTTCCGGCTCAACATTAGCCAGCAGGCCTCTTCAAAATAGGGATCTCTTGATACATTTTGAGGTATATTGGGGGGTTGTCAAGGTTTGGAGGCTGTTCCAAATCATAGGTCAAATAGTTTCCAGGAAAGTAAACGATACCTGCATAAAATTCTTAACTCCCAGAATTTTCTCACTTTCCCAGGCAGAATTTTGAGGGTTTCAGACCATAGACATTCATCTCCATGTCACTCACCTGGACTGAGGCCTACCCCAGGCTTTGCTTCCTATTCAAAATGTAAGCTGCTTCCTGGGAGGTCTAGGGGTCTTTGTGGGAGGTGGTGTCTGTAGAGCCTAATGGGCAGTGAGTCTAGACATCCTCAGTCAGAGAGTTCTAGGAGCTGTTGCAAAACAACTCCCACCCACCCCAAATGATCTCCTTATAAACAGTCTTTAGATTAGGTTCAAGGTGATACTCTATTAAAAAGTTTCAGAGAGGGTAGCCGTGTTAGTCTTTCCAAGAATTGCAGGCAAAAATCAAAGAAAAACAAAACAAAACAAAAGACACAAAACATGTGGCATAGTTTAATGTAATGTTTCGTGGATACGCCCAGTTCTTCAGACATACAGCAGCAGAATTAGCAGCAGAACACCTCATTCTGCTACTATTCAGTATGGACCTTTTCACACGACCCCTAAGATCCGCTGGCCACTTAAATTCGGACCAGAGATCTTAGGGGTTCATTGCTCTTCCTTCCTCCCCACCACTCTGCACTTCCTGGCTGCTGGCTGCGTGAGGGGAGGGAGGAAGAAAGAAAGGAAAAAATGCAGGCTCACCTTGAAATCTCAGCCGGAGCTCCGTCGTGCTGATTCCTTCTCTTCTCTTTGCTTTTTTTTTTTCCTCCCGCCCCTTCTCTTAAAGGGGCGGGAGGCAAAAAAACAACAAACAGAAGTGAGGAGAGCCGGGCACTCACCAGATTAAATCCGGACCTGGCGATTGTCACCCTCTGCGAGCAGGTACAAGAAAAATGCGCTGGGACGCGCTTAGGTGGGCGTGGTCGCACTTAATTTCCTGCAAACTCCGGAGCTGGTGGGGAATCAATTGTAAGCTCCGGAGCTTGCAGCCATTTGCTGCGGAGTTTAGGGGTCGTGTACAAAGGCTCTGTGTCTGAAGAAGTTGTACGTGTCCACGAAACGTTACATTAAAATATGAAAGTTAGTCTTTAAGGTGTCACATGTTTTGTGTCTTTTGGTTTTGTTTGTTTTTCTTTGATTTTTGCCTGCAGTTCTATTAAAAAGGATGGACAGGTATTTTTATATAGAAAATATTGAGGTTGTTGTAAGAAAAAAGCTACAAGGGGTAATTTTCAGTTTGTTTGGTTGTGCCATGCAGGGAATTTAGTTGTCCGTAAAAGAACAAAGTGTCTGTGCTGCAATTCATAGGGATTATTTGCCCTCCTTTCAGGTCCTTGCCAAAGCTCCTGCAAGATCTCCAGCCAAGGTGGGAAATCTGACAGTCCTTCCAATCCAGAGACCTGCCCGTACTGCATGAAGACCTTGGCTAACAAGCCAGAGCAGGCCGATAATGAAACAGGAGACTCCGACAGTGAGGGAGTGTATGAATTCACCCAGGATGCTCACTACGCCGATCAGAGAGACCCTAAGCGTTGGAAAGCCCGTGGAAGAAATGCTTTAAAATTGCTGTCCTTCTGGAGAGTGGTTTGTGAGACATTCCGGAAGATTGTAGACAGCAAGTATTTTGGCCGTGGGATCATGATTGCTATCCTGATTAATACCCTCAGCATGGGGATCGAGTATCATGAACAGGTAAGCTGAACTCTGCCTGTAGTTATAGTTAGGCTGTCGCTACAATGGAAGAGTCCTGGATGTTGATCTCATCATGAACTCTATTTTGGTTGTTGGCTTCTTTTTTTAACCTCCTTGCACTGAGGAGCATCGATTAATGTTGACCCTTGGCTTCCTGTCTAATTCTACCTCGCTGCGTTTGTTATCTCTTCCGTTAAATTAAGCTACACATCCCTCCCCAGCCAAGTGGGGAGCTCATGGGGAGGCGCTTTGTGGTCTGCTGAGCATGGGATCTGCACGGGTGAAAGGAATTCAGTTTACACTTGTTGGCTTAGAAAGGGGATCAGGATGGGAGGCATGTGAGAGGGCTCAGACATGTTTCACCGCAGTGATGGGCTATTGTGTGGGGACTGGCGAGGTAAAGCAGAGGAAAGTGGATGCTTCTGCGGGCGGTGGATGCTGGAAGGCAGCAGTTGGCAAGAAAGACACAGCAAGGTCCTGGAAGACAAATCTGTATGTGCTCTGTGGCTTCCGTAGCTCTATAACGCTTGAGCTCATTGCCCTCAAGTGCAGTAGTTGTCACAGCCACCACGTTTGCCAGTGGCATCAGATTGGCTTCAGTGGAACCATGTTGTCCTTTGTCCTGCGGGGGGTGGGAGATGGGGGGGAGGTTAAAATATTGCAATATCTCCTTGACTGGTAGATGTTCATTGTGGTGCTGTTAGAACTACGAAGAGAGTTTGTGTTGGGATGTGAAGCGCTATTTACAAGTTGTTCTGCAGTTTTGAATTTTACTCAGAAAAGCAGCAAACTTCCTGTAATCCACCCAGTGCCTCAAGATTACTTGCTTATGTTAATCCATCATGACTACGTGTCATGAGATATGCAAACCGTACCATAAAATAAGTATTGTAATTGCATGTTTTACTGTTTTAAATACAGCAGTCATTCCCATACGATTGGGACGGTGGTAGTGTCCTTGGTACACAACCAACTTTGCTCACATCAATCATATTTTAGGAGAGATATTTGCTTAACGGCATAACTGCTAAAGCATGCAGTTGATATTACCAAAATAAAAGCTACTGGCACAGATTGTATTCTCTTACTGCCAAACAGCATATGAGATCTGAAACATATTCTGATATCCACAGGTTTGTGTCAGTGCTGCTCCTTGTCAGAGAATGAATCAGTGTAGCCTCCTTTCACTTCTGTTAAATGTTGCTTTTTTGATGTCTTTTTTCTTTTTGTTCCAAGCTTTCCTGTTCACTCTTAAGTTATAAGAAATTTATATTTAATTTTAGGGGATACTGCTTTTCTACAGATTACTGATTTTGTTTTTCAAAACAAAAAATGAATTAAAACTCTAAAATTTATTTATTTATTTATTTATTTATTTATTTATACATACATTTATATACTGCCTGTCCTCTTGATGCCATCATCCTGGTGTCATCTTCATTTAAAGGGGGGGGAGAGAGAGAGAGATTGGATCCAACTTTATGTTAACTGTAGCTCATTTGAGGACACTAATTTTGGACACTAGAGAAAATAGGAACAGCCTGTGATGTCTTTATGTGGACCACTTGCATGTCATACAGTACAAAACTCAGTGTGTTGCCAGCATTTGTTTCCAGCGGATTCTGACAGCCAGTTCAAGGTTCACTCAGCCTTCCATCCTTCCGAGGTTGGTAAAATTAGTACCCAGCTTGCGGGGATGGGGGGGGATGTAAGCTGCCCAGAGGGTGTCTGGAAGTTGAGTCATGGCTACTGGACTTCTTTTTCTAGAGAGATAGAAACATTTCACTGCTCATCCAGACAGCTTCATCAGTCTGAATACAGCTAGTGCAAGTCCTCCATCTTATAGTCAGCTTTGACCTCTTGTCACCCTGGTCTGAAATAGGCTCATAACATGAACAAGTACCTGAATAAGCTTGTTAGATAGACAATAGTATCCATAGCCTTAAGGTGAACAATGGCCTAAGGTGCTGAAACCTATAAAGTATGGATTGTTAGCTATGGCTTTGGTGGTGAAGGCTTTTTGATTTGTCTGGGTGTTGTTGAAAGCAACTATGCTTGAAGCCGCCATCTCTGTTGAGGGAGGGGGTTTCAATGCTCACGTGAATGGCTTCCCTGACTCCTCTCTCAGACACCAATCTTCTCTGTCTAATATGTGTACATCCTCATCTTTGAATGAGTGCCCTTTGTCCTTCAAATGGAGGTGTACTGCTGATTCTGGTCCTGAGCTGTTATCTCTCTTATGTTGGGCCATCCTTCCATTTAATGGCTATTTAGTTTCTCCACTGTAGAGGTCTGCACACTCCTCACTGCATTGGACTCCATATACTATATTGCCCTTTTTTGTTTTGGTATCGGATCCTTTGTGTGGACAAGTCTCTGCCTTAGTGTGTTATGGGTTTGAAATAAACAGGGATGTGGTGTTTGCCAAAAATCATTTTAAGCTTCTCAGACACTCCAGCCATATAGGGAATGACCAGGTTCTTCAGTTGGGTCTGGGTCTCAGACTGATCCCTTGTTCTTCAGGGTTGGGACACTGCTTTATTGAAGGCCCACTTTGGATGTCCACAGGCCTTAAGTGCTGTCTTCAGGTCCCTGTCTTCCTTCTTTGTGGCTTCTGTGGAGATGGGGATGCTCTCTGCTCTGTGGCTTAGGGTCCTTATGACTCCTAGTTTGTGCTGTAATGGATGGTGGGAGTCACCAAAGGATCCAATACCAAAACAAAAAAGGAGCATTTCCACTCAAGAGTGACCAAGCTTCATAATGAGGTTTCTTGTACGGCACATGTAGGTCTTGTCAATACGAATGTGCTGAATCTAATCTTTACCTTTCAAAGATCCTTTTAATGTATTTTCTGTAAGTAGTTTAAAAATGGCCACGAGAGAAGCAGTTCTAAGATCAAGCTATACCATGTGTGTAATTTAATCCCAGTATTTGTTGCCTTTTCATGAAAAGCAGTCCTGAGCACCTAGGGATTTGAGTAGATTAGATTTGTAAAGAGTTGACTCTGCTTCTGTCAGAATTTTTTTTTCTCCACTCAGACCCTGTTCCCATGCTTTCACTAACCATCAGGAAAAGATGCATACTGATATCTTTTCTTCTGGTCAAGGGAAGGGTCAGGTGGAAGGATGGCTGATGAGAATTTTGAAAGCTAGTGGAGAAAAGATTAGGCTTATGGTTCATAATAAAATGTAAATCAAACAAATATGTGTTGACGTTTGTTTGAACCGCATTTTGCTCTGAACCAGACTAATATACATTTTTCCAAAACAAGACAATGAATCCTTTAGGTTTTCTATTTTTCAAGGTTCTGTAATGGCATTTTAAAAATGAGTTCAAAAATGTGCTCCATTGAGAACACGATGTACTAAGAGTCACACATCGATGAAACCATGCGCAAAAATCTCTTTTGGGAAGAGGTTGGAAAACCTGTGAACTTTGTCATAGGTCTTCCATCAAGCATCCAAAAACCAAGGTAGAAATGGGTTGACATGAACTTGTGGAAATAACCCCGAAGAAGTAAAAAAAAATTAAAAAAATTAAAAAATCAATTGATTCCCACCTATGCACCTCTTTCCTAGTCAATACTCTCTTCTAATTCATGGCCTCCTGATAATCCATACATTTACTAAAATCAACAAACCTAAGTTATAGGCATACATCACATGTAGTTGGGTCTGTACTCATATACAGTAGTCTGAGTATTGCCAGCAATTCACAGATGAAGCTTGTGCCTTTTAAATTGCCTTCTTTCCCTGGAATTCCAGGAAATTCTCCAGCTTCAGGTCAGTCGACACATATTTGTGAACATCCTGGGATTCCCTTCTTCTTGAACCATGTAACATCCCTTTTCAACCTGCTGTCCTTCAGATAGGTTGGGCTACAATGACTGTGCTCTCTGGGAATGATGATTGGTGTAGTCCAACATAACCGAAGGCTGCCAAGATGAAGAAGGCTAGTATACGGGATCAAGCGGTTCTTCCAAAAGGTTGCTTTTTTCTTTGTTTCCCAACTTTGTATTGTCAACTTGCTGTTGAATACTGTACAGTAGTGTTTATTCTAATTTTTGTTGCTAGCTTGCTGTGTCAGAATGGTAGCTGCAAACTAAATTCTGCAGGTGTGATTGCACAGCCTGCTACCACCCTTATGTATTAAGGCATCAGTAGCTGTATATTATGGGAGCCAAGGCTAATTCTGTGTGCCAAATGTGTCCCCTCAAGACAGCATGTTTTCTGGAGGCTTAATGCAATGTGTCTGGTTAACCTTTCTTTTTCATTTTGCCTTAAAAGGAAAGACTCCTTTGTTCCTCCGGGTAGGATCTGTCACATGGGTGTTGGCCATCCCTTGATGACCTTACTCAAAATACATCTCTATAGCCAAATAAATGAATGATTGCTTCTCAAATTCATAATTGTTTTCAATAATAATGCCAAGCAGATCATTTATTTGGAGCCAGGGGGAAACTAGAAAACTTGATGCAAAGTTCATGGTTGACATCTTGGACTGTTTAAAGCATAAATAGAAATGGCATTTCTTGATAAGTCATTAATTGCTGCCTGTGAAGTGGTACGGGGGGGGGGGTGTTGCACCTCAGCAACTACCCTTGCCATTTCCCCTCATGATTCTTCCTTTTCTACCAAAACCTTACTAGAGACATGCAGGGAAAAGACCCAAATAACCAGTGTAATTTCCTCAAACTTGTTCACATCGACAAGAGGGGATTATGGAGAAATGGAGAGCAGCCACATCAGAGGTCCTGACACCTTCTGCTTCCTTTTATGATTTTTGAAAACTCTCCCAGTTCCCTTCTAACAACAAATCCGAGCCATGTTCATGCTGGCTGGGGAATTCTATGATTTCATAGTAGTGAGGAGACACGAGCTGTTTAAGGACCACCCTTTAGTTTTACTCTGTCTTGAGGGCAGTGCCCTCTGACCTGCCACTTGCTTCAGCAGAACTGCTGCATCTTGCCTGAGATAAGAGAAGTCTGGTTTTCCTACCCCAGATACATAGGAAGAGAACCTGCATGCCTGCCATCTCACGAAAGCCACCCAGATGGACAGTGTGGCCCACAGGATCAAGGCCTTAATCAGTCCAATCTCTTCATTAGAACATCAGCCCTCCAGATGTTTTGGATCACAACTCCCACAGTCCTTTGCCATTGGCAATACAGGCTTGGAATTCAGGGAGTTGTGGTCCAAAACATCAGGAGGGCCAAAGTTTGGATGTGCCTGGGTTAAGCTGTCAGGTGTAAGAGCCCACCCTCTCTTACTTCTGTCGCTGGAACTGCTCTCTCCACCCAGTTGGCTTGGCTGTTGGCTGCAAACCCCAAAGCCCAGACTTTATGAGAAGGTTAGGCTACAAAAGACGCCTCTGGTAGTAGCAGCAGTGGGCAGCTGATCATGTATATTCATGTGTGAACAAGCAGGAGGTGGTAAGAGTTCCCACTGCCGCATGCCTTCACCCCTCCCTGCTCTTTTGTCCTAGAGTATGGAGGGTGTCTAGCACTGCTCTCCCCTCTCCTTCCGTCGCTGAAAGTAGACATCTTCCTTTGCCACCGCGGTTGCCTCCTGCTTCGACCAAGGGTCCAGGAAATGCCTCCATTTCAAATGGGGTTGTTGGTCCCATTACCACCATAGCCACCACTTTCCATCACATTTGTCTCCTTCCAGCTGGCATTTCCTCTCTCTTTCTGCCTTCCCCTCTCCCCCTTCCTCTTCCCCTCTTTGTGAACTGGTGTCCTCTACTCTTTAGCACCAGTAGCCAGAGATGCAAAAATGTTGTGGTATTTTTTTTTGTGGGGGACGGAAATGTGACTCCCATCAGCTGTGCTGGCAGTGGGCTTCTGGGAGTTGTAGTCCGAAAGCAAACATTTGTGTCTCTGCCAGTGACCCGGGGAATGTGGGCAAATAAATGATTCAGTGATGGCTCCAGAAAGATATCAGACATGGATGAATCTGGGACTCAGGCAGGAAGGAGATTATTATAAGCGAGTACTCTATGGGTTTCAGTGTTGCTATCTTGGAAAAAAATAGTAGCATCAATCTGGAGAACGTAACGTCCTATTTCTTTTTCCTCCAGACTCTTGGAGTGAATAGGGAATGTTCAATCCTGTTTTATTAATTCATCTGATTAAAGTGGCAGAAGAGAATAAGGAGATGTTTTTCTGTAAACTCATGTGGCTTACAGTGTGCCATTTCATAATCTGACAGTTATGAGATAGGGAATTAGAACAGAGAATTGATGGCTCCAGTCTTTCTGCTGAGATTATAAATGGTGAATGTGACCTTTTTCTACCCAAACTTCAGAGCAAACAAATCAACTTCACTCAATGTATCTTCATTGCTGGATTGTTTAACAAGAAACGAAGGCTCTTAAGGACACTTGGCTGTTTTAGTTGTTGGAAATGAACCGGCATTTACATACTCACTGAACCTTGAGTTACAGCAAACCGAAGGGTTCAGCATCAGAAGTGTTGCTCCTATGCCATCATCCTTAGTGATAGTGAATAAAATAAAGAGCAGGATAGGCTCAGTGACATGCTCGCAATGAAATAAGTGAAATATTGTTTTTTCAGCTGATTTATTAAGCTTTCCTCTCATTTCTTATATAGATTTAAAATGTGGTGAGAGTGAGTTTTGTTTCATCACATGTAGTATATCATAGCAACCATCATATGCATTGTCAGCTAGAGTACAGAAGATAAGGCTGCTATGAGGCAGAGGATTTGAACACACTTTTGGCTGTGGGTTGTGAGGAGTTTAATCTGCTTTTTATACCAAAGTATGCAGTCTACATCACTGAAACCAACAAAAGAAGTGAAGGAGCCTTGCATACTGAGATTTATGCTTCCCTATACTGTATGTTGGTGGTTGCAATTCTTGAGTAAAATAATAATGGCAGTGGAGGTGTTGTTGCACTAGTTAGTTGTTGCTATAAACCATAGAATGGTATGTGCACACCAAAACACGTATTCTTACTAGAAATTATATACAAAAGTGTATACTTTATAAGATAACATTGCCTACAGCGGAACAATATACATATTGTGGTGAGCATTGGAAAATGTGGACAGAAATTCATGCTTGTGCACCATTTTAGAAACTAGTTCTGAATTAGGCCAAAATTGGCTTAAGATCAGAAGAAGAAGAAAAACGGAATGTTTCTGAAACATTGTTGTGGTGTGGCTGTGATCATGTCCACTCATGGCAATACTACATCCAGTTTCTGATTTACTCTGAAAACTCAAAGTCATGTCAATTTTTTGTTATGTGCAGTCCAGTTGCTTCTGGTTTATGGCAACCCTATGAATGAGTGATCTCCAAAATGTCCTGCCCTCAACTGTTCTGCTCAGTTCTGTTCCGCTTGTGTCAGAATACACATTGTTAAGTCTGGGAAGATTCTTAAGTCATCCTGGCGAATTTATATGGAAGATGAGACCCAGCAACTGGACGTCTTTTCTTATAAGATCAAGATGTTTTGTTACCCATCCAAGTAACTTCTTCAGTCTGAGTAATGACGGTAGGAGACCTCCAATTTATATTCCACCTTGGTTTCACTCCACCCTGGTCTGAATCAGCTGGTGGAGTGAAACCTAGGTAGAATATAAATTGGAGGTTTCCTACCTACCTTCTTCTTCAGACTGATGAAACTACAGCACTTGGATGAGTAGCAAAACATTTCGATCTCACAAGAAAAGAAGTCCAGTTGATTTTGATGCATATTTCAAGGTGGGATTTGGAGCAGAAAATTCAGGAACTGGAAACTAGAGGCGAGTTTCAATCTGCCTGTCAGAACAAGAACATCAGGTCACTTCATATAGGAATTTGCAAAGTTCTAATAATTCCCAAGGCATCCCTCCTGTTAGGGATCTAGTCACTGTTTTTCTGAACATAATGAACCTGGGGAAAGTGGCTTTAGGAGTTTCTGTTATTGACGGGCATTGGAATAATTACCTCCAGGTATAAGATTCTTGCTGGAAAGTCTACACTTGCTTTGAGAAAGGCAGGCATGGAACAGAAGCCGAAAGCCACATTTGCAACTGCTGGTGTGAATATTCCATGGGCAACCATTCATGTAGGTAGGTATTGTAAGGCATGCTGCAGCAAATGGTGTCCGTGTCACCCCCGAGTCAAGGACACATAGCTGCCACAGCCAGTCAGGTTCGTTTGGTATCTAAGGTAGAACATTTCATGAGCCCGACTCTCTGACAAGACAATAATTCAAGCAAACAAATAGCCATTTGTGGCCCTGTCACAAATACCTGAAATCCACTGCCTGACATGGCCATTTCATTGCCTTGAGGTAGGGCCGACACTAATATAAAGCAATTGTACTGAGTGCGTGAAATACACTGCTTTTAATACATTTAGTCTGGGATATATTTATTTATTCATACATACATAGCAAAAAGAGAGAGATGGAAATGTTTTCCCATTAGAACAGTAGGGAAAGTGGTGCAATGTTTAGCGCTCTCATTAAATACTTGTGAAAACCAGTCCTTCAAGGGCTTATCTTTAATGGATTTATGACTTTGGGAAGTGCTGCCCATTATTGCTGAGGATGTGCCATATGAGTCATGAACATACTAAAAAAAGAAAAGAAAAACTAAAAGGCAGAAATCTTAGCACATTCATTTTTAGGAGGATCAGCTATTCCTTCGGAAGAAGGAACTGTCATATAATTACTTAAAGCATCCTATAACCCACCCTGAACTAGGTTTCCATAAAAAGAAGAAACTGGGAGGCTTTTTTATTAATAGAAATAAATGACACATTTCCTCTGCATTTTAGATTCTTTGTCTGCTTTCAAAATGTGGATCTTGATTTACTGAGAAGAATTTCAGTCACTGTGTTAGCAGAGTGAGACATAAATGCGCCCAGATGCAATTGTACTGCATTGCGGGGCCCAGGACAACCTGGGTGAACAATTAATGGCACTTGGAGTCTCTGAACATCACCTAGAAAAGAGAATCAGCTACTTTGCTGCTGCAACACTAGCACATCAGTATGTACAATATTCAATTGCTTGGCCTCCTCACCAATTATTTGGAGCAGGTGACTCCGTAACATGCTGAAAATCAGTTGATCTAAAGAAACAGTTATCCCAGTTGGAACTCAATTTGGTCTCTATTAGGGGTTGAAGGAAACATTATGGGATGTGTGGCAGGGGTTCTCATTAGGGCAAACGCATACAAATGGAAATAAACTTTAAAATGCAGCGAATAAACCAGTCACTTCCAATTTGATCTCAAGTGATGAAGTGAAAAGATAATCAGGGACCTGAGGCAATGACCTGCAGTGGTTGGAGTTTTCAGGGTGGCAAAAGTAATAGTTTAATTGATGGGAGAAGAAAGGTAGTGGAGAGAAATGCAGAACCTAAGGGAAATTATGAGAATACCCCCATCATCCTCAGTGAAAGAGCAAGTAAGTTGGTGATATTCTCAAAAGGCTGTCTAACCAAAAGGAGAAAAACGGTTTGAGGGGTAATAATGTTTTCTGAAAGAGAATTCCAGGAGATTTTTGAATACATCATGAACTGTTTCTTGACAAAGCTCATTGGTTTCTAAACAATAGTTTCCTCCAAGGCACCTAAGTGTTATTTGCTGTCTCACGGAGACCTCCACTTGTCATTCACTCTACAGTACTTTCCTCTGGTGCTGCTGGCAACTCCTGGTTAACCAGTATTTAAATCTTATATGTGTGCATTGAATGGAAGTCAAGTGGGTCTGTAAACCCATAATTGGATTGCACGGAGTCTGGTTGTTTCTGCTCCAGACGGGGATGCTGGAAAAGGACAGAGATTAGCAGGAGAGATGAAATCTCAGAGTGCAGCAGAAGCTGCAAGGACTGGATTTTTGTGATGGGCCTTTCGGGAAGCTGTTGTTTGAAACCTTGGAGAAGTAAGCAATTCAATAGGAGGAAGGCATCACCAAAAAAAAGTTATCTGCTGTTGTTTTTTTAACAAAGGTAGAGTCTCACACAGAACAATAGCTAATAAGCACACCCAGATTCCAAAATGCCAGTGTAACCTTTTCCAGGCACTTTTAAAAGCTCATTTAAGAGTGTTAAAGCTTAATCCTTACTGAATCAACCAGCAGGGGTCTCGAGCAGGTGACTATACAAACACTGTAACATTGTCGCTAAGTACCATTAAAACCTAGTAACCATTGCGGCATGAAAATATTAGCCATCTGTACCTTGCCGTGTAAAGAAAATGTGCTTGCAAAATGGATCAGAAATGACTAGGTCAGCAGGAGGATTCAAAAGAAAGTGTTTCAGGTAAAAATGTCGGCAGTTATGCATTCATAGACAAGAAGTGTTGATTATAATGCAAAGGTTTCTGTGTTGCAGTAGACCACATCTACATAACTTGTGGGGCCATTTAACTGAGTCTATTTCTCTGACTGCTTTCTTATCTGCTTCTCTATCTCCTGTGGTGCTAGATGCTGGCTCAAAAAGACACAAGACTGCCATTTCATAAGATTTCTCATTGCAAAGAGACAGAGTAAGCCCAAAACTCACACAGTAGCTTTGGCCTTTTCACTTACTCTTGCTAAGCAAGAAAACTGAGAGTCTACCCTAGAAGAGGAAAACATTTCCTCTTCAATAAGTTTCAATTAGGGCCACTTATACACAACCCCTAAGCTCCACTGCAAATGGCTCCCAGCTCCGGAGCTTAAAAATGTTTCCCCACCAGCTCCGGAGCTAACAGAAAATTAAGTGCAACCCCACCCCCATAACCGCTACCCAGCGCACCTTTCAAGTACCTGCTCTGGGAGAGTGAAAAATTTTGATGCGGAGAGTGCCGGGCTCTCCTCGCTTCTTTCTGTTGTTGTTTTTTTGCCTCCCACCGCTTTAAGAGGAACCAGGAAGTGACCGGGGGTCGGAGCAACTTCCACCAGCACTCTGGAGGTAAGAGTGCATTCTTTTCTCCCTTTTTTTCTCCCTCCCCTCACGCAGACAGAACAAGGAGGTGCGGAGGGGGTGGGAATGCAGGGAGAGTGACAAACCTGCAAGATCTCTGGTCCGAATTTAAGGGACCAGCGGATCTTAGGGGTCGTGTAAAAAAGGCAATAGATTAAGCCAATGGAGAGTGTTGCCAAGTCTGTCGCAAAGACCCATTGGCCTTTTTTGATAACCATACCTATGAGAAGAACTAAGTTCGGGATTTAGATGGTAAATGTTTAATCTGAGACCTGAGGAAGCTCAAGGAAATATGTTCCATTTCAAATTAGGAGTTTATTTATTAATTTTGTTGGTGGTATCATTCAGGAGTAGATCTCTTGTAAGCATTAGAGACTGCCTGAGTGGAACGATTCTGCTTTTGTATATATTAAGGATATTATACCTCATTATTCAGGAGGATGTCCAGTGGCTTGCACCAAAAAAATAGATAAATGGGGGTACAGTACCCCAAAGTGTCTAGAGGTGCTACTCCTACTCCAGTCAGGAATTGTCCATGACAACCTATTGAACAACAGAGAAAGCAACGAGATGTACATTTGCAGCTTATACAAAGTTGAGTAGCTACTTAAACAAGGTAGCTTGTCCTGTTGCTAAAGGAAGAAGTGAGGCCTCATGTAGAAAGCATTGTATATTTTAGGCACCATGTTTGAAAATACCTCATCTGTCACAGCATGGTGGAGTACAGATGGAGACCACGGCTAGGAGTGGACAATCTTACTCATGCCCATTTTGGTTTTCTCTTCATTAGTAAACCTATTTCCTATTAACCTGTTGATATTTCTGTAATGGGCATGGAGCATATATGGAATGGTTGGAACATATTTGCTCACCTAGAACATATTTCTTAAAATATTCACCCTCAAAGCACACGTTTCTGAACATATGGTATCCTAAAATTTGCATGTCTTTTTTTCTTAGCTGAGAACCTTATTGCAAAACACAGATAAGTGCAAATGTGTTCCAGTCTACACTTTGCTCTGGCCGATGTTTGTCAGATTGGTTTGTTCTGAAATACAGCACAGGTTTGTGCTTCTCTAAGTAAGACGTTAGGCAATTCTGCATTCCGTCACCTTCTTCTGATGGACAAACTCCCAACAGTGATGGTGTAACAAGTGGAAGAATCGATGAAATGGCTGCAATGAGTGATGTGCAGATACAACATGGTTCCATTCCTCCTGTCATAGATGCTGGTTTGTAAAGGTTATGTTTGATAGACCAGCCTATAGATATGAATGAATGAATGAATGAATGAATGAATGAATGAAAGAAACATTGAGGTCAACATGGCTGCAGCCTAGGTGGAAAGCAAGAGGTAGGAAAGTAATGGCAAGATAGAATGGCATTTTTTTCTTTTTCAGAAACTTGAAAGTCAAATCTGGGTTACTGTGGTATGTGTGGAATGCACAGATACATACTGTACTCTCTTTTCTGAGATTATTTTCCTTTGTACTATGAACTGTGCACTTTCTGTTTTATATTGCAAAGCTCTGCTTTGGCCACACACTCTCTTTTATTGATTACCCTGTCACTTATAATAATAACAGAATGGTAAATTACGTTGGTACTTTTTTCTTCTTCTCTTGGCAATGTCATTGAAGCGGCGGTTGCCAAATGTAAACCTCTGCTCCTTGATCTGTTCCCTTTTGCATATATTGTATATATCCATTTAGAATTTATAAACATCATGTGTAGAGGTTGAAGTGCGTGGGATTTTTATACAGAATAGTTGGAGTAAATGGGATGCCTACTAGCACCTTGTAACAGCCATTTAAGCATAGATTTCCATGCCTGTTTTTGTATCACTTCTAGTCAATGCATGCCTTGGAGTCAAGGGTTGTCATTAGCTTGATCAAACAGTATCACCCCAGAGTTCTGTATACCCCATCACTTTCTTGTGAAAACTGAAAGTAAAATGCACAATGATACCTTGAACTATGGCTGCTTTCACACAACTACTAAAATCCGCTGCAAAGTGCTTGCAGATGCAGAGCATAAAATTGTTTTCCCACAAGCAGCGAACTTTTAAAAAAATAATAAAGTGTGACCACGCCCACTTAAGCGTGACCCAGCACATTTTGCAAGTACCTGGTCTTGAGGTGGTAAAATCCATGTTGCTGTTCCAATGCGGATTTTAAACTGTTACTCGAGTCTGTGGGAACATGGAAAATCCACACCAAAACCTCCTTGCCCCCATTATGGTATCCGCTGCAGTTCTCAGTCGTGGGATCAGAACAGATGCGGATTTTCAAAACGCAACCATGGGAACACCCAATCCGTGACAGCAACCATGTGACCGCTTGGGGGTGATCCGGATCAAAGTTTGCTGCAGATTTTAGTGGACATGTGAAAGTAGTTAGCAGAAGCACTGCTGGATAGCTCTGTGGCTTAGGTCTCAGAACTGGAGGTTGGAAGTTCAATTCCCCACTGTGCCTACTTGAGAGGGGCTGGACTCCTAAAGTCTCTTGTAGCACTTCAGTTTACAGGTTGTTGTTGTTAGAATCATAGAATCATAGAGTTGGAAGAGACCTCATGGACCATCCAGTCCAACCTCCTGCCATGCAAGAACCCCATCACAATATTTCTGACAGATGGCCATCCAGCCTCTGCTTAAAAACCTCCACAGAAGGGGACTCCAGCTCCTTTGGCAGCATATTCCACTGCCGAACAGCTCTAACTGTCATGAAGTTCTTCCTAATGTTCAAATGGAATCTCTTTTCCTGTAGTTTGAAACCATTGCCCCAAGTCCTAGTCTCTGAAGCCATGGAAAACGAACCTGTTCCCTCTTCAATATGACATCCTTTCAAATATTTAAACATAGCTATCATATCCCCCCTCAGCCTTATTTTAGAGAGACTAAACATTCCCAGTTCCCTAAGCCATTCCTCATAAGACATTTCCTCCAGACCCTCAACCGTCCTGGTCGCCCTCCTGTGCTTGAGGTTGTCAACATTCTTTTTAAATTGAGGTGCACAGAACTGGACACAGTATTCCAGGTGGGGTCTGACCAGAGCAGAATAGAGTGGTACTATCACTTCCCTTGATCTAGACACTATGGTTCTGTTGATGCAACCAAGAATCGCATTGGCTTTCCTGGCCGCCGCATCACACTGCTGACTCATGTTCAATTTGTGGTCCACCAAGTCTCCGAGATCTCTTTCACAGGTACTATTCTCCAGCCAAGTGTCCCCCATCCTTCATCTGTGCAATTCATTCTTTTTACCTAGATGTAGCACCCTACATTTCCCTCTGTTGAAATCCATTCTGTTGTTGTTGTTGTTGTTGTTGTTGTTGTTGTTGTTGTTGTTGTTGTTGTTGTTGTTGGAGGAGGAGGAGGAGGAGGAGGAGGAGGAGGAGGAGGTATAAACAGGTAAGAGAAGTACATTCTCTACTACTCGGTTTAGATTCCAAATACTGTAGAGCATTGCATCTTTTTCATTCACCAAATTAAGGTAGATCTCTAAAAGACATCAGTAGGATCATGACTACACAAATCACCAGACAATGTGGATTGAATCTGCAGCATCCTTGGTCGCTGCACATGTCAGTGCGCATTTTTAAATGGTGCTAGTGCACGTTTCTGAAAACTGCAACAGGGCTTCCATTGCCAGCTGGCCATTGCTGGAAAGCTTCCCAGGTACAGACAGCACTTGGGCTGGCACCAGGAACAACAGCATCATTGTCCAGCCCATGCTCAGAGGCTGTTGCCCTGCTACCTCCACACTGGTTGGTAATGTTGTTCTGGGTGAGGATGACCACTCTAGCAGCTTTGTTTTTCCCACATGTCAAGCGAATGAGCAGCTGCCTGGATTCCAGTGCTGTCCATAACAGTGGAAAGCCTTCCAGCCAGCCAGTGGCTGCTCCATGTCCTGCTGTAATGCAAGGAATTACATTCAACCACGACATGTAAAACAAGGTGGTTTCACGCTTGTTTTCAGATCATTTGCAGTGAAAAGCTTGCTGTGGGTTATCTGAAGCATAGTTTCTGGCTTGGTGGCAGTATTCAGCATAAGGTGTAAGGGCCCAAAGTATTTTCCTATATAATTTGCTATGGTTTCTAAGTGCCTTGGAACACACAGGTACTGAAGCAAATGCTCATCAACCCCTGAATCCCACATATGGCCAACAATTGAAGGGAGAGGCTGTACGGGAATATTTGTGATAGACCAAAAACTGCTGCAGAACAATTTCATTCTTATGACTTGAGGGACTTGCCTCACTCAGATCTTGGAATTGTGTGATTGTTTTTTTAAAAATCTGGTGGATTTGCCTTCTGATAAGCCTCACTTGATTAATTTCAAATCAAATAGTGATAGGCCATAATGACTGAATAGCTACCAGGTTCAACTTTTACATTGCCATCCAATCTGTCTATTACTGGGGAAATCCACTCTACTAGCTAAGGATAGCCCACTAAGCTATTGATATTTCTCTGTTCCTATCAATGCCCCATGTTCAATTATTGACTGATTTTTGCAGCCAGGGTGATATGTTCTGGCTGATGGCAAATTATTTCATCCACACTAACACTCTGCTTTTATCTGGAGTTGAGTCATGGTTACTGGACTTCCTTTTTGAGAGATAACATTTCGCTGCTCATCCAAACAGCTTCATCAGTCTGCTTTTATCTTGCCCTCTCGTCAGCTTCATAGGAATGGGCCTGGTTTTAAATCCAGATTTCAGATAAGGCTCTATCCCATTTTCCTGTGTATAAACTTGCTGGCATCTGCATTGCTGTATGTTGCCACTCCTTTGCCAAGTGATATGTTTTGACACCTTAATGTGATGTTTTCTTGTCTTGCTTGTTCTTTATCCTCCTTGTGGAGCCTTTTCCTTTAAAAACTCAGCGAGGCTAGGCAGAACAGAAGGCGTTGATACTGGGGAAAGGGAAGACAGTTCCCTCAAACATTTAATTAGTTTGTTGTTTAAACATAAATTATTCCTATTAAAGGTGTGCTGTTGGAGCTTAATGGAATAGAATCAGTGTTAATGGCAGTTGTTGGAACTATTATCTGTGATGATGGCTGACTTATACAAACCCACTTCCTATCTTGTATTAAGAGTAATTAGTTTAATGAATAAGAGTCTAACGAGGGCACATCAGCACATAGATGAACCCAGTGAATGTGGTGCAGGTTTTTTTTTAAAGCAATAGCATTTGCATGTTAAAAGTTAGTGTTAAAAGTGGGTGTAAAAACAAGGAATTGAAGAGGATATATTCAAGATGAACTGGTGTTGGACCTGTTCAGGGTGAGGGAGGAGTGGTTCCAAGTCAAGAAGGTCTTGGAATTTCAAACTCTATAAAGAAATTATGAATTTTATCACTGTGAATTGCTATATCTTGCACAGTGGGGAGGAGAACATGCAGGCCAACTCAAGTGTACACATTAAACCTAGCTGGCTGCTGGTACAGGTGAATTTTTAACAGGCCGTGGCCCGGGGTGGCAGAACCCTGCTTTAATGGGCACAATGGAAACTCTAGTCCAGTGTCCACAAGAGAACAGTCCACTTGTTCGCCCATGGCCACCTTACTTTGACTAGATATTGTTAGACAGCAGCTCCCAGCAATCCCAGATAACCAGCATATGGTGTGAAGGAACAGAACTGTGGACCAGACACACCTGGAATGCCCCAATAAGTGGTCCAAAATCTAAAAGAGACTCGCCTGCAGTATGCCAGAAATATGGCTACTTTCCACATGCCTGTTCATGTCCTAAAAATAAATTTAAAAAAATAAAAATGTTGCCTGAGCAATTATGTCCAGAAGAGCTTTGACCCACCAGTGTAGCTGGTTTCCATCTCCCACTATGATACTTAGGATGCAGGTTATTTAAAAACAAGCTTCTTTTCCCTTGCCTTTCCTATAACTTGGCAATCCTGTTGCCATCTCTCAGAAACGGAGGCTGCACCTACCCTATTGGACCCTTTGTGACAAATCTGCCACACTACAAACAAACAAACAAACACTTGTTCACTTATAAATATAACATTCATTTCCACATTTCCTACTTTGTCCAACAGTGTTGTATATGCAGCATGATAACAGTGTCCCACAGATGTCAGAGGGACAGAAAGGCAGAGAGAGGGCACACATTGTGGAGCAGAATGTGAAAAAGGACCTGTCTCTGTTTCTCCTCCATACATTAGATGGAGTGCCTGCTGCAATTCTAGTTGTTTCATGGTGATTGTAAGCAATTCTGATATAGAAACCAATGAGTTTTAAGGACAGATTTACTGATATGAAAAATCTAGGTGCAGCAAAGCTCAAGAAGAGCTCCACAGAAAGTAAATGAGGGAGAAAATATCTGATTTCATTGGATGTACGTTTCAAGTAGAGATAACCACAAATTGGTTTATTTTAGTTTGGATGTTTGCCCCCCCCCCCCCGAATGTCCCCTCAGACTCCTAGGGATGCCCTAATCACCAAGAGGCTTCCCCTGACTCTCCTCTGCACCCCCTTCAGTTTTGGGTGAAATCTGAATTTGAGACATCCACGTGATAACACCCTCAAAGCAGGTCCCCCAAGGGAAAATGCCCTTTAGCACCTGGCTTGGGGGAAATTCCAGCATAGGTTCATGCCAGGGAACTTGACACATGGTGTTGCTCATCAGGAGGTGGAAGTGGGAGAGGCAATGCTCTTTCCACAAACCCCTCACACTAGAGGTCTGAGCTGAGGTACATAGGCTGTTGTGTGGTCATGAGGAGACAGGCTACCTGACAAGGGAAGTCATATGCTGCTGGAGATCTGACTTAACACCTGGTTCTGAGGTAGACGAGTTCAGGAGTGGCTGTGAGATGAAAATGGCTCCTGTGAACCAGTCTTATAAATAAGAAAAAGCAGCTCTCCCAGAGCCCTGTGAGCTACGTGCTTGGGTTCCTATCCTGCCAGTCCAGTAGCCTCTAGGTACAACCCACCCCAGGTTGCCTAGTTGCTTCTGATTAACAGGAACAAACTGTTGGGGGCTGAGACAATGGGCAAACAAACCAAATCTCTTTTAAAAGTGTGTTGGTTCAATTCCTTCTGGTTTATTACCTGAACTGACCCAAACCAAACAAACTTCCCAGGGTTTTTTTTTTGGGGTGGTGGTGGTGGTATCTCTAGTAGCCAGTTGTCTACTGCAGCATCTGTCTTTTAGGGTTAGAGATATGCACTTTTGCCAAGAGCCTGGGCCCGGGCACCAAAAATGTAGAGGACACCAAATCTAACAGCTGAATTGACTGTGTCTGCCCCTGCTGTCTTCCAAACTATATTATTTTAAATGTTGAGATATCCAACTGCAAGTGAAGTTCCCTTGGGGCTGATTGCGGCAACTGCTTCTTATGTAGCTTAGGATAAGGATGTAACAAATACAGATTTTTCTACTCTTCGTGCTGAAAAAATTGTCAACCTTTGGGGGGGGGGGACACCCTGTTCCTTCACAAGAGTGAAAAGACTTTTGTTTTCAGAAGCAGCTGCTGCTGCAGTAATCGCAATGAAATGAAATGAAATTGAAGACCAATCAGAAAACAAAGCAAGAGGATCTGCAAAGGAGAGGAGATTGTCCCCAGCTCTGGGAACATTTTTTCTTTCTTTCTTTCTTTCTTTCTTTCTTTCTTTCTTTCTTTCTTT
>JAHTLZ010000010.1:20261653-20271899 GCA_023846285.1 Phrynocephalus versicolor | reverse complement strand
GATCTCCTTGCAGTCCAGGGGACTCTCAAGACTCTCCTCCAGCACCACAGCTCAAAAGCATCAATTCTGTGGCAATCAGCCTTCTTTATAGTCCAGCTTTCACTTCCATACATCACTAGTGGAAAAACCATAGCTTTGACTATCCTGACCTTAGTTGGCAAAGTGATGTCTCTGCTCTTTAGGATGCTATCTAGGTTTGCCATTGCTTTCCTCCCAAGAAGCAAGCGTCTTTTTATTTCGTTGCTGCAGTCACCATCTGCAGTGATCAAGGAGCCCAAGAAAATAGACAGATATCTAGTCTCATGTGCTCCCAAACACATCTGGTGGGGCCGCTGTGAGATAGAGGAAGCTGGACTAGATGGGCCTTTGGCCTGATCCAGCATGGCTCTTCTTATGTTCTTATGTTCTTATGTTCTTAAAATAAACTCTGTCATTGCCTCCATTTCTTCCCCTTCTATTTGCCAGGAGGTGATGGGACCGGTGGCCATGATCTTTGTTTTTTTGATGTTGAGCTTCAGCCCATTTTTTTCGCTCTCCTCTTTCACCCTCATTAAGAGGTTCTTTAATTCCTCCTCACTTTCTGCTATCAGAGTAGTATCATCTGTGTATCTGAGGTTGTTGATATTTCTTCCAGCAATCTTAATCCTGGTTTGTGATTCATCCAGACCTGCCTTTCGCATGATGTACTCTGCATATAAGTTAAATAGGCAAGGTGACAGTATACAGCCTTGTCGTACTCCTTTCCCAATTTTAAACCAGTCAGTTGTTCCATATCCAGTTCTGACGGTTGCTGCTCGTCCCACATATAGATTTCTTAGGAGACAGATAAGGTGGTCAGGCACTCCCATTCCTTTAAGAACTTGCCGTAGTTTGTTGTGGTCCACACAGTCAAAGGATTTGGCATAGTCAATGAAGCAGAAGTAGATGTTTTTCTGGAACTCTCTGGTTTTCTCCATAATCCAGCGCATGTTAGCGATTTGATCTCTAGTTCCTCTGCCCCTTCGAAATCCAGCTTGCACTTCTGGAAGTTCTCTTTCCACATACTGCTGAAGCCTCCCTCGTAGAATTTTGAGCATAACCTTGCTAGCGTGTGAAATGAGTGCAATTGTGCGATAGTTGGAGCTTTCTTTGGCATTTCCTTTCTTTGGGATTGGGATATAGACTGATCTTTTCCAGTCCTCTGGCTACTGCTGGGTTTTCCAAATTTGCTGGCATATTGTGGCATATGGAGTTATATAATTTAAAAATAAAACATTGAAATGTTTATTGTTTTGCAAATAGATGTTCAGTATTATGATAGCTTTGCCACCCCAGGGCGGAATAAAGATGTGAGACATAGGTGTTTGGTGAACTAGGCCAAGATTTATTAACCAATTCAAGCCAATTGCACTTCATAATAATGGAGGGGGCAGCCACAGTGCGGAACCATTAGGGACCAGGAGGTCAGTCCGGGAGTCCCCCCTGTGAATTTGCTTTGGGCGAGTAAGGGGCCCCGCGGGGGTGCCATCCCTAAGCCGGCAACCCTGCGGCTGGCCAGTGCTATGTATCCTCCTCCGAGAGGACTGGCGCCCTGAGGTGGCATGTCCCTTCCCCTGGATTTGGATCACAAAAATACTCCTCCACCCCATGTGCTGTTATCTTCTGATCCTCGACACCCGTGGGGTTTGGATACCATACCTTGATGACAATTAGTATTCACCGGATGACACAATGTTCCGCACTACCCACCCGGGGCCGGCGAGGTATGCCCCTTTTATAGGTGGTGCCTCTCGCGGGGCCGCCTGGCCCCGCGAGAGCCACCACATGACCTCACGTCCTGCTGCCCAGTGTCACAAAGGGGCTCCGCTGCCGTAAGTACGTTGCAGAGCCGGCCATTACCTGGTGTTAACTTATTTTAATGCAATCATGGATTCGTATAATAATGTATTCCTTTTATAAACCAGACCCTTTTCGGTGGCGGGATCTCACACCTGACCAACTGACTCTCAGCTCTCTCATCTGAACTGAACTTAACTCAAACTTAACTCTCCAGCACCTATGAGGTTTCCATATATAATATTCTTAGCCTCTCCCACCAGCTTGGTGATAAGCTATTCAAAACGGACTAATGAATATTCATACTTGTCTTTTCCCTTTTCGCCACACCAGGGTCAGCTCTACCACTAGACAATGGGAGGTAGACAATTCAAGCAGCGGATTAGGGGTATCATAAAAAGGCAGTCTTGTAATTTTATTGCTAGGAGTAGGAAAGATATTCTTCTGGAGTTTTTCTGCTGATGCATGAGAATAATTCGTCTAGCTGTGTATATTCTACACTTTAAATTGTCTAGGCAGTAGGTGCAATTTGCTGGTCTAGAACAGGCAACAAAATATCTGAACTGTTTCCTCCCTTATTTGGTTTATTATGCCTGTACAAACCAATATTATGATGCTATATCTTAGCAAAAATCGTTGTATGTTGGTACAATAACATGTGCAATTGGGTCTCAAAATGTTAAAATGCATTTTCTATCAATAAAACTAAATAACTAGTGGAGTGTAGTTTGTCGCTTGATTGCTGTAGAGCTTATTTCTCTGTTTACTCTTGCTTTTAGTTCTGCAGGGATGTTCAGGGCTGCTACGGGGTGGCAGGGTGGCATGTGCCCTGGGTGCCATGCTGGGGTGTGTGCCCCAAAATGACAAAATAGTAGCTATATTCTGTACTATTCCACACACACCCTGCTTGGGTGGTTGGGTGTGAATCCAAGTTTGCCCTGGGTGAAGAGTGAGATAGACCCCAGTCGTGGACCTGGGGGTGTGAGGTCTTCTTAAATTCTTGAACAGTTTCTTTGTGTTCTGTCTGCCCTGCTACCACAATTCAACCTCAAGAGTTAGTTGTTTGAACAGAGATATGTTTTAGCAGCAGGATAGTTCATGAGCAGAGATGGGCATAAATTTAAAAATGAATTGAACCATTTGTTCAAAATTTGCTAATTAGTCAATTCATATTTATGCAAATTGATAACCCCTGGTGAATATGAACTGATGAATTTTTAGCATGTTTAACCTAGACAGAGAAAAGAAAACTGAGAGGCACTATGAATGTATTTTTCAAATATGTTAAGGGCCGTCATACAAAGGAGTTCTTAATCATGTCAGAGTGTAGGATGCACAACAATGGGCTCAAGTTAGGAGAACCCAGCTTTCGACTTAATATCAGGAAAAACTTCCTAGCTAGCTGTTAGAGTAGTGCAATGGTGGAACCAATTACCACGAGAGATGGTGAGTGCTCCAAGACAGGAGGCACTCCAGAGAAAGTTGGTCAACCACCTTTGATTTGTATTCCTGTATGGAGCAGGGCGGTGGGGAGGGGGGGGAGCGATTGGACTTGATGGCCTTGTAGGCCCCTTCCAACTTAACTATTATATGATTCCATGAATCCATCAAAATCCATTGATTCATATTTGTCATAAATACCCCCCCAACAAATAGAATGGATGAATGTTTATCAATGTTTGATTCATCAATGCCAGGCCATAAAATGACCCACAAGGCACCTTGAGACACCAAACTGCAGGGAAACCTCCCCTGACTCTCCTCTACAACCCTCCAAATTGGGTGAAGATTGGGTTTCTCAAACCAGATGCTAAAGCACACGTTCCTGGGAGACATTTTGTGGATGTCTAACTCAGATGTCTGAAATCCAGCCTTCACCAAATTTGTTGAACTTGTAGAGGAGAACAGAAAGAAGCATCTCTGGAATTAAGGTGCCTCTAGCTGCCTGCGGGCACTTTTGGTGGAGGGGCTCTTTGGTGGTGTAGAATTTGGACCCTCTAAACGTACAGGACTTTTAGAGGTGGAAGCTTTCCTGTCATGTTAAGTGTTGCTAGTTGCCTTGGGGAAATTTTATAAACTATTAAAGTAGAAAATGAATCAATAAATCAATTCATAAGAAAAATGTATACATTCATTATTCATGATTTGTTAACCTTGATGAATCACGAATTTTTAAAAAAATCACATTTTTTCTTATTCCTGTTCATCTGTATTCATGAGTGTTGACCAGCTGCATTTACTGTGGACAATTCAGATTCCACTGAGAGTGCTGCTGCAGTACTGATACAGGCATCTCCACTACAATATGCATTCTGATGTATATTCCTCCACTCCTCTTCCCAACCCTGGCTTCTCAGATGGATTGCATAAACCTTTATTTGGACATCAGCCATCCTCTTATTTTTCCCTTGACAGAAAGAATCACGCATAAAGAAAGCTTGGAATAATTGCCTCATCTACTAGAAAACCAATACAGTATCTTGCATCAGAAAAGTGGAATTGATCGATGCCTGTAGCAATTTGATCACATATTATTTATTTATTTGCAAAAAAAAAATTATCCACCCTGCTACCAAATGGTCTCTGAGTGGCATACAACAATGTATTAAAACTATAAAACAACATAATTAATTAAAACCATAAAATACAAAACAATTTAAAACAACCAATATACAATACAAGTAATAAATTCCTGCTGCTCATGAGCCCAGCTAAAAACACTATCTAATTAAAATGCTGGCTGAACAGAAAGGTCTTTGCCTGGTGCCAAAAAGCTAAAAGCGTCATCACCAGGCAGATCTCTTTTGGGAAGGCATTCCAAAGTGTGTGTGGGGGGGGGGAACTGCCAATACGGCCCTGTTTTGACATGCCATCCCCCTCACCTCTTTGAGGGACAACACCTTCAACAAGGCCTCCTGGCCAGATCATAAGGTACGGGCAGGCTCATACGGAAGAAGGTGGCCCTTAAGGTGACCAGGTCCTAAGCTGTTTAGAACTTTACATGTAAGCATGAGCACTTTGAATTGGGCCTGGGCAGCAGCTGGCAGCCAGTGTAAATTTTTTAGAACCAGCGTAATATGAGTCTGTGCAGCAGCAGCACTCACTAGCCATGTGGCCTGGTTCTGCACCAATTGCAATCGCTGGACCATCTTCAAAGGCAGCTCCACATAAAGCTCACTACAGTAGTCCAATCTGGTATGCTTCCAATGTACACAACAAAGTTGGGAAGTACCGTGTTTCTCTATGTGCAAACAAGACACTATTTTACTGTGGGTTTTTAAAAATCAATTTTCAAAATATTAGTTTCTATTTTTAAATGAGAACACAGGGTTTTTTTTTTTTAAGTGATTTCCTTTATTGTAATAATGCCGCAACTTAAAAGCATGTGAATCAAAGAACTCTTCCAGATGAACGAGTTGCTATCTAAAATGTAGCTGATCAACCACTGAGGATTTTGGTATTTTCCCCACCATATACAGTATGAGACATCAAGTTTTTCTTAGTCCAAACATTGACAGTATTTGTGGCTTGAGCACAACTTGGCAGGGTGACTGCTCTGTATTGATGTACATTCCCTCTCCCACGTATAGGCAGATGATGCCAGTGGTATGATTTGAGTGTCTGTGTTTCTTTTAGCCAATGCTAAAATACCAGGATTCTACCTTTCAAATGTCCCTCCCTACCGTATCCCTACATTTTCATTTAGCTCTCCCTTCTTACTCATCCTTCTCTTCTCCCATTATCACCACACTCTTCCTTTTACACTCCCACCCACTAACAGCGTGCCTGGCACATAGGTGAATATAAACCACTGTTTTTGGAGAGATGGATTTACCAAAATGTTTTATTCATTCATTTATTTTATTTTTAAATTTATATACCGTACCGATTTCCCCAAAGGGAACTCTGGGCGGTTTACAAATAAAGCAACATAAACCTATTAAAACACCACAATTCAAATCAAATAGTAAACAACACAAGAGAAAGAGAAGAAACCGGCAAGAGGCACATAACAGATCGTAACAATAAACAACAAATCACAAAGAGAATGAAACAAACATTAGCAATTGTTATAAGCTTCTCTGAACAGCCAGGTTTTCAGAACTTTCTTGAAGGCTTTAAAGGATTGAGCCAGGCAGATCTCATTGGGCAGTTTGTTCCATATAGTTCGGCCTACTGTTGAGAAGGCCCGATTACGTGTCGCAAACTTGCGGGCCTCCCTTGGGGTGGCCACCCGAAGCGAGACGGTCCATGAGGCTCTGGTGAGTCTGACCAGCTCTGACTTTTGAGAGATACACTATGTTTTCTTGTACATGTGTTTCATGCTTCCATTGCATTTGGCTGTTGATTCAAAATCATTTAGATAAATAAATAAATAAAAATAAAAATCAACAACCAATATTGCATCGCAAGGATTTGTCAGTGTATGGCTATAGCACGGAACATTTTTAGTTAAATTGCCAACTAGTTTAATGTTGGAATTGTTGTAGCTTCTTAACTGCACTCAGCATTTATACAGTCCTGTAACCTGACTGCAGCACTACTTAGGGGACTGTTTTGGTCAGCAGAGGGACTGGCTGAAGAAACTGCTGCCACTGCCACTGTCACTGTCACCTTCAGCGCTACCTGGAGAGGCAAAGGGTTAAACCTGAGATCTTGTGCAGGCTTGATTTATGAGATGAAGCAGAAACAGGAGAAGTAGCAGCAGTTTGCTTGAGAAACATGCATGTGTGTGTGTGTGTGTGTGTGTGTGTGTGTGTGTGTGTGTGTGTGTGTGTGTGCATCCATGCATGCATCCATGCATGTGTATGTGCATGTGCTGCACACGTTTTTACTCAAAACACTGTATTCATGAATCCCAGGATGTCTCTTAAGCATGCTTAGTCCTGACTAGTTTGTTTGAGGGGGTATTCTCACCTTAGAGTTTCATTCAACTCTCTCTCTCTCCCTTCCCCATATACTTTTTTAATATTCTTGTCAGCTTTAGTGTTTCCCCAAGCCTGCTCTTAATGTGAGAAGACGGAGGAATTCTTTTTATAGATATAAAACCGGTTTATGTATTTGACGAATATTAGGTTTCTGTGCCTCTCGTTATATGTGTGGGTAGGATGGCATGCAAACAGGAAGATGATTTTCATGGAAACAGCATTTTCAGTGGGTAGTTTATTCTTGTTTACTCAAGAAACTCAGTTCTGTAGGTTTCTGATAATAAGCTATTTACAGAAAGAGAATCTTGAAGTCAAGAGTTCAGAGAGGCGTCCATAGGAAGTTGCATTCCTCCGCACAGTGTGGATGAAATTTATCTCACATATGCAGAGTATAATCACCATGTTCCATTCCTGTGCTCCAGTGGTGGTCAGCTTTTCCCTAGCTGACACTTCATCTTTCCTACTAAATGGTATCTCCTTGTTTTCCAGTATGGCTGCTATTTTATCTTCATATACTGTATATGCATCATCTTTACTGGCAGCTGCCTTTCTTGAAAACCTCCCCTCCTTTCTGTTTCCGTCCCTTTAGAGTTGTGCCTGACCCTTATCTTAACCCAGGCAGGCTCGTGTGAAAGGCGTTGAAGGCTTTCATGGTCTAAGATATTTCTGCAATGCAAACTCTATTAAACTCCAGTCAAGAACTCCTAGTTATAGTTTAATAAGGCAAATGAACTGGCAAATTATGTTTTCTGGGATCAATCAGAAAATAAAAATTGCAGGTGAATTTTGTGAATTTAGTCTAGTGCATCATGTTGAAATGTGACTAGGACGGTCTAAAAGGATGGGATGTGGAAGGCTTCGTTTTAAATGTAATCAGTTACGGTTACACTTCCACAATCCAAGGAAATTAAACAAAATATTACTATGTTAGAGAGACATGACTTACAACTGAGTTGGCATGCTTTTCCATGGTATGAAAAAAGCCAAAGTACATAAATACTTCTAAAAGCATTACTATACAATACAATACAATACAATCTTTATTTGCAGCCACAGGCCCAACCAGCATTACTAAAAACATGGGAGAAACCGAAACTGAAATTACATAGGAGAATCCCAAGATGGGTTTCACCTATGGAAGCATTTACATATCCAAACCTTTTAAAGTTGGGAAAAATTGTGACATAGAGTGATATACAGTACTAGATGTAGATGGGAATTTAAAACCCAAGGAAGAATGGATAAGCCAAGGGTTGGTGAGTTCATGGTGACCTTTAATACAGATACAATCTAGGTATAAAAAAAAAGATCTGAAAATGTGTGGTTTTAATTTTGAACAGATAGCATTTGATAAAATATTGTTACTCTCAGATGATAAGTTAATTAAGAAAATACTGCATATAAATTTGTGTTAGAATAGAAAATGGAAGATGAGCATGTGAAAGAAACAATGATACAATGGGCAAAAATGTTGGTTACAATATGGAGCTGGAGAAATGGCAAAAACATTGGAATAGAAATTCTAAATTAAGAATGGAAACATTGTATAAAGAAAAACATGTATAAAATGTTTTATAGATAGCATTTTCCACTTGCTAAGTTAACTAAAATGTTCCTAAACTTGTCTAGGAAATGTTGGAGATGTGCACAAGAAACGGAGACTTACTATCATGCATGGTGGACATGTGATAAAGTGAAAAAATATTGGATTAAAATAAATACTTGGCTTACTAGAATGATAAAAATACATGTCGATTTTAGGCCAGAACTGTATTTACTAGGCATATCAGAAAATGTAGATAAACAAAATACTTATCTAGTACAGCACATTCTAACAACAGCAAGGATAGTTTGGGCATAACTTTGGAAAAAAGGAAGAAACGTCAACAGATGAAATGATTTTAAAGAAAATTTTGGAATGTGGAGAGATGGATAGACTGACAATGAGAATCAAGGAAAAAGAGGACTCACAATATTACCAAGTATGGAATCCGTTTTATCAATGGCTAGAAAAAAGAAACAAAGAATAAGAGTAAGCTGGTTGTAACGTAATAATGACTGAAACCCATGTAACATGATGTGTAACAAATATCACATATACTTATTTTTGTAGAATGAATAAAATATAGTATTTTAAAAACCACAAATTTTCAAATTAGGACTGTACTTTTCCCATTTCTCAAAAGCAACAGGTAAATTAGCTACTTTTAAATTACTATATTTGTTTTGGTTTTCTTTAAAAAAATCTGAATGCTAGAAGCCATTGGTTTATATGATGTTAAACATACTGCTCTGGTACTCATCTCCATTGTTTAATATTCATAATAGAAAGCAAGGCAGCAGCACAAGCTGGAACTTAAGCTGTGAGACACTGCTCCTTCATCTAGGGAGGCCACCCAACAAAATTCTAAATATATCTTTTAAAAAGCTTCATATTACAAAAAATGAGTGAAGTTATCCTTGTTAAGGTATTATAATAGTGAAAGCTTCTCCAAATTTTTCCTCCTTGCGAGGGGCTGGACTTGATAGTTCATAGGGTCCCTTCTAGCTCTACAGTTAGAGCTAAGTTGTTGTTGTTGTTGTTGTTGATGATGATGATGATGATGATGATGATGATGTTCTTGTTGTTGATGATGATGATAATGATGATGATGATTGTGGTGACCCCTTAGCTACTAAGAAAACAGAACTCATTGGAATAATTATGGTAGTTATTTGGAGCATTTTATTTTCACGATGCTAGAGTTTCCTGGGGTCTTCAGGTGGTTGTGGGGGAACCAGAGAGATGTTTTGACAATGCCTGTGTATAAAGCTTTGTTCAATTTCTTCTTTCCTTACCTTGGGTCTGCTTATATATTGGTCAGACTTTTGTTGCTTAGCATAGTAAATTGACTTGCAAAATAAGCTGTAGTTCAGGCAGGGCCGCCATTTGAATCAATGGGATGTACAGTATGCAGAAAGGAGTTCACTCACCAAATCCCATTGATTCAGCCAGACGACTCTACTGCAATTTTTACTATGCTAAGCAATGGGATTTTAGCCATTGTATCCAAATGCTGATCCTGGAGAATAGGATGTTCTTCTTCACTTGAGGTACAGCTATCTAAGCCAAGGATGGAGAGTGACCAGATGCCATACAAGTTAAGCAGGGGTGCCCAAACTTTTTGTAAGGAGGGCCAGATTAGGTGGCTGAAAATGTGTCAGGGGCCGGTTGCTCCCCAACCCTGCCACCCCACTGTAAGCCCCACCCACTTTCTTTTAAAAAAACATGGGGTGAAGGAGGGGGAGGGAGGGGTGGCCAGCCAGCCGCGGGCCACTCAGAATGGCCTGGCGGGCTGGATTTGCCCCCCTCCCCCCGGGCCGGACTTTGGGCAGGCCTGAGCTAAAGTATACTGAACACCCCCACATTTTCGCAGGATAAAAGTTCATACCTACCTACCTACCTACCTACCTACCTACCTACCTACCTACCTACCTACCTACCTACCTACCTACCTACCTAC
>JAHTLZ010000010.1:20243979-20261643 GCA_023846285.1 Phrynocephalus versicolor | reverse complement strand
TACATACATACATACATACATACATACATACATACATACATACATACATACATACATACATACATACATACATACATTTGGTGGGGGTACTACTTGGATGGGCGACCACCAGGGAGGGAATACCAGGTGCTGTAGGCGCCTGGAGTAAGAACTGGCAAACCACTCCAGTATTCCTGCCAAGAAAACTCCATGGGCATGGGGTCACGAAGGGTCAGTCACGACTATAATGACACAACATACACACACAGATCAGATCATCTCCAATATTATATGATCTTATTCATGTCTTTGCATTATATTTCAGTTGTGCTATTTCACATTATATTTTAACTGACCCGAAATCAAAACTCCCTTTGTTGCTCAGAGAATTGATTTTGTTTATGATATTGATGAATGTTAATAGATCCCAAGCCATAGTACAGTATAAACATTTTCTGCTGACACTCTTGAACCTTTCAGAGTTATTTCTCTGTTGAAGTAGATTTCTAGACCCCAGAGATATTGCAATATTCAAATAGCTGAAACCTGGCCTGATTTATGTAGCAATAATGCTATTCCTTTATTACATTCTCTTAAGAAAAATGTGGGGGTCTAGCAGAAAATGAGTTTGTTGTGGGTTGTTGAAAGAAAAGCAGTTAACGTAGTTTTAGTTTTCATAATCTTTTTTTTAAAAAAAGTAAAGGTGTTTCAATTAACCTGGCTTTGCATGTGTAGACTTGTCTAAAATGTACATGTGCTGATTTTTTTTCATGTGCACAAGTGCATTTAGAAGTAATTGCTATAACTGAAATAAATAGAATACACCATATCATAATGGGGAAATGGGGGGAAATATGATCATATAAATATGCAATGATCAAGAAGAATTAATCCAACTGCTAAAAAAAAACCCCAAAACAGCTAAAATTTCAAATAAAATAAACTGTAAAAACTTTCCTACTTTTTTGGAGCATTCTGAATTTTAACAGAGGTAGACCGATATCAATATGTTGACTGATATTGATCTACCTCTGTTAAAATTTAAATACACTGGTTGCTAACTTCTCCCTTCACAAAACACCTATGGCTCCATGTAGAACATTTGTCCAACGCTGGTTCCACATGAAGGTTTGAGGGGAAAGAATGCCACAATTTTGGGGACAAGTGGGAAAATGCCCAAAGCCTGGAATTTGCCACTTTAGTTCAAGGGACCAACAAAAGTCCAGAATCTGCAGACCAAGGGCTCTATCAGACATCCTTTAAAATACTGATTAAGTTTCAAGATAAAGTGTTTCCAAAAATCTTGTCCCCACGGCCACTGGGCTTTAAAAAAACGGTTATGCTGCCTTTTGCGAGTTTTCCAAGACCTACCGGAGACGTTGGGAATTTTTTGCTCCTGTAAAAAATGCAAGCCAGAAGTCCGTGGGAGTTCACATAGGATCCAGTTTTCTGCTTTTTTTGTTTTTTCCTAGCACTGACCAGCTCGTCCTGGGGCTGGTTGGCGCTTTTTTAAAAATATTTTTAATTCCCCCACCCAAAGCTGAGCAGCTGGCCTTCAGCTGTCAGTGCTGTTTTGTGTGTGTGTGTTTTGTGTGGTTTTTTCCTAGCCCCGACCAGCTGGCCCTGGAGCTGGTCGGCACTTTAATAAAATAAATCCTTGTACGTGGGAACAGAGATCCCACATCTTCAGTCATGTGACCAAGAAAGAAGAAAAGCCGGAATTTCACAACATCCGGATCTTCCCCCAGGTGAGGTAGAAGCCCAAGTTGTCTTAAGATGAATATGTAATGATACCAGCTCAGCTAAATAGTTAGAGTAGCAAAATCATAGGGCTTTAAATGTCAGAACAAGCATTTTAAAATATGTCCTTTCTGATATTCAGCCTGTGCAATGTCCTATAAAAATTGGAAATATGGGAGTAACTTGGTGAGTTTAAAACCATTCATATTACACTATCCTGTAAGAAGGTAAGGAGATGGTGAAGAAGGAAGACCCACCCCCCAAAGACTATTACAGTAATCCAAGCGTGAAACCACCAGAGCTTGGACAAAGATCTTTGTAGTC
This sequence comes from Phrynocephalus versicolor, assembly GCA_023846285.1. Lineage (NCBI taxonomy): Eukaryota > Metazoa > Chordata > Lepidosauria > Squamata > Agamidae > Phrynocephalus > Phrynocephalus versicolor. The sequence continues at coordinate 20,259,600 of JAHTLZ010000010.1, read as the reverse complement.
TCATGAGTCAGGAATTGACAGATCTTAATTAGCAAGATGGTAATTGCATACCTAGGCTGTCACCTTCACAAATGAACAAAGTGACAGACGTTTGTCCACTAGAATGCATAGCTCTGTAAGCTCTGAAACAGAGGGCACTCAACAACCTTGAAGGGAGTGAAGAGGGGCAGTCAATGGGTGGGCAGTCAATGGTCAGTCTTATCCATTTTCAGTTTCAGAGGATGAGAAGACATCCTAGAGGGGATGTCCAATAGGCAGAGTATCAAGGAAGTCCAGACCTCATCACTAAGCTCAAGATAAGACTGGTACCCCTCAGTATTATCAGCATAAATGTGCTAATGAAAACCCAAACTGGAAATTGAAGCACCCAAGGGAAGCGTATATAGGGGGAAAAAGATCTTGGCCCAATCCTGAGTCTTCTGGAATACCAACAGTGAGGGGGATGGATTGAGAAGTTTCGGTACCCATAGAAACTATTTTTAAAAAAGAACAATTTAACAAATAATGAGAAATCCAAGAACTAGCATTTCTAGAGACATCCAAAGAGTCCAGTCTTGCTAGCAGAATCTGGTGCTCAAGTATATCTTGATGTGCCAGCACCATCAATACTGAAGAACAATGTTGGGCCTTGGCCACTAGAATATCATTCAGATCTTGAGAGAGTGCTGTCTCAGTTGAATATCCAGGCTGAAATCCAGACTGAAATAGATTGACGGCATTTTGACAAGTTACATAAGGGGCCAGATGAGAAAGAGGTACACTCTCCAAAATTTTAGACACAAAAGGAGAAACAGAACAATAATTAGCACAACCTGAAGGATAAAGCCGCCCCCCCCCCCCCCCCGCTGCTGTTGCCGCCGCCACCGAAAGGATAGACAAAAGCAGGCTTGCAGGAAACAGGGCCTTTGCTATTTCTTTGTTGTTGTGACTAATGACATTTTGTTAACTTGTATGTCAGCCTTCTCCTGTCCAATGATCAAACTTGGCAGGGGGTGATGGAAACTGTAGCCAGCAGGGATGGGGACTCAAATTGCGAGATTTGCTATCAAGTTGGACAAGATTCTGACTTAAGACTCAGAGCCAAAGAATTGCCAACATCCTTAGCAGCTAGGAGATCTAGAAGATATGAACTTGGTGGAGGCCACTGCATGTCACTATGTATTTTCTGTGATAAAATCTAGAGTTTTTAAAAAAGTCTTCAGAGACTACTTGATAAAGTGTGTTTTGCTTCCAATAAAAATCTAATTGAGCAAATGATTTGAGATCAAAGAGGATTTCATTCCTTCCTGAGTCTAGGCAGGAATTAACTCTGCCATTTCCCATTGAGTCTTCTCTGCAATATAACATTTTTTTTAAATATGCCTGCTGATTGTTTCCAGTCTATTCCATTGGAATGGACCGGTTGAGGTTAGATTAGTGGTTACCAACCTTGGGTAACCCAAGTGTTCTTGGATTGCAAGTCCCAGTGCCTTCGCCACCAGCTGACTGGGGTTTCTGGGAACTGTTGTTCAAGAACACCTGGGTTACTTAAAGTTGGAAACCACTGGGCTAGAAGATGGGTTAAGTTGACATCTCTGTGACTGCTTTTCATGCATCTGCAGCACATCATTTCCCTGGCTGACTAGACGTTGTCCTCTGTTAATTTACTTTTCAAGGTATACCTAAAAGACCCAGTAATGTTGGTCGTTCACCATTCCTAATTTTTCAGAACACTTCTCAACCACACTGCAACTCCATTTATTTGGGGTGGGGGTTGAGAGTAGAGGAATAAATTGTCTAAGATTATTATTTCTGGGTCAAGTATCATCGCCCACCCCCAGCTGAACCCAAAACCAGATGCCTGCAACTGCATGACTGGGAAGAATGCAAAGGGAAGGGGTACTGGTGCAAGTATAGCAGAAGTATGTTCTGGATGTAATCTGCCCACGTGAGAGTGTGCTTTTGTGATGAATGTACTGTTGGGCTTTGGAGCTTTGTCCTAACAATTGTACTCGCATGCCTTTAGTCAAGGAAATTTAGACATCATCAGTTAATCTTTCAGTGGCAGGGGGTAATTTTTTTGGGGGGGGGGGTTGACTTTGGGGATCAATTTTTTTATATAGTCCATGTGCTGTGTTTAATTTTAATTTTATGATATTGAGATGTTGTCTGATTGTTGTTAGCCACCCAGAGCGTTCCTGTGACCAGTGGGGAAGGATAAAGGTGCAATCAATGAATAAATAAATAAAATGTGCAGTCCTAGTATTTGCAACATGTTCTTCTCTTGAGCTCTTTTTTAAAATGCAGCTGGCTGATATTCACACAGCTTTAAATGGATGCTATAGCAGCACCAAGGGAGATGACATCTCCTTGACCTGGTTTGAAATGGAGGTAGAGATCTATTCTCCTGTGTTGGAGGACCATGGAACACATTGGTTGGCCTTCTTTTGCACGTCGGGTTTCCAACCCACCCTCCCTCTGTCCTTAATTGTGGCTGGAGGAGGAGGATTGTACAGAAGGGGAATTGGAGCAGGGTTTATTTCTGTAATCAAAATGAGAGAGAATATCTCCTCTGCTGAACCGAGGCTACTGCACTGGATGTGGAGAATGCAGCCTGTACAATCATTCCGTCCTCCTAAGTGCTGAATGTGCTGGAGGCTACAGTGACCTAAAGAACAATGTAGCTTTCAGGGTCAAACTGTGCAATGTAAGGCTGTAGTTTATTTTTCAAAATCACTTCATAATAAATGGATTGCTTGTCAAAAGCAGACCTTTTTCCTGAACCCTTAATCAGCAGCTCGGAGAGAAAATTCTTTCAATGCTTTCCAAGTTAAGTCACCCTAGAGTATTGACACCGATTGCAGGCTCCAAAAACCTCACACTAGTGATACTCAAATATTTGCGATAACACCCCAGCCTGAAGTCACTTCCATGGCAGTGGTTCCTAGCACTCTAGGGAATAAGAGTAGGAAGACTGTCTAGTGATGCCTGCTGACAAACTCTTCCCTGTTGTCTACACGTGAAAGGGGCAGTGTCACAGAAGGAAGAGAAAGGGTGTCCGTGACATTTTGGAGTTAGAGGGAGACTGCCTAGAGCAGGTGTTCCTGCCAGCTCATGCCTAGTTGTTTATTTTCTGTTATTTCATAAACGAATTGGCAGTAAAAACATATATAGCACTAGCATACAATAACAATCCTCCTACTAACTAGCGTAGTAAAGCTTAGCAATGATATAACAGCCCTAGGAAAGAATACAGAGGGGGGAAATGTTATACACACATACAAAACAATATCTGTTGATCTCTCTTGCAACCTCCTTTTGAGATTCAGAGCACAGTAGGTGTTTTTTATCCCCTACCAGGGTAAGGACCATTTGAAATGCCCCACCTCCAAAGTCTAATGGTGCTGGGTATTTCCCAGAAGACTCGCTATTTCCACAGGTGATCAGTTTCACTTTCTGGATGGCGCTCCTCATTAGAATGCAGAAATAGCATAGGTGCTTACGTGTCTGCTCCTCAGCACCTGCTTTTACTTGATGGTGCTCAGAAACCTCTCCTTGCTAAGAGCCATGTACCAGGAGGAGCAAAATTATGAGCTGAATTGGGCAAAAATCTCCCCTCAGATGGAGCTTACTTTAGAGAGCCTCCTGGCACAGTGATTAAACTACCCTATTACAGTTGTAACTGTGCTCACAACCTGGGGTTCAATCCCAGGTAGAAGGCTGAAGGTTCACTCAGCCTTCCAGCCTTCTGAGTTCAGTAAAATGAGTACTGTACCCAGCTAATGGGGGGTGGGGATATTTATTTATTTATTTATTTATTGAATTTATATCCTGCTCATCTTCCCGGAGAGAACTCTGGGCGGCTTCCAGCAATGGACCAAGCAGCGGTCAGCAATACAAATATAGCCTTCTTAATTACTTGTAAGCCACCCAGAGAGTCCTTTAAGTGCTATGGGTGGTATATAACCAGCACACTTTGATTTGCTTTACTTTAAAGTCTGTTCTTTACTGAGCAGTAGTAAAGGTGGTGAAGGAAATCTTTCTTCTCCTCCACTGTGTCCTTCTCTGGGTATCCAGCAGAGCTTTTCTGTAGAGATGGGCAGGAAACATTTTTTTTTCATTCCGTTATTTGTTATTCATTTTGTTACGTAATGAAACGAATAACGAACCTGGCGATGAAATTGGAATGAACTGAACAGAACTATGAAAATTAGGTTTGTTACGTTTCGTTTTCGTTAATGGTGACGCGCGATGAAATGAGCTGTTTTAAATGTTAAAAAACATCCTGAATATCCGTAAAAACCCAGCAATAAATATTTATTCTGCCTCATAATACCAACCGGGGGGTTGGGGTCCTTAAAACGTGCATTTATGTCTTTTCTCAGATCGCTGTATTTTTTCCCTTTAAGGGGAGTTAGGGGACATCAACCCAAAATGGCTGCCAGATGCCTAATATTGATTTCTTGGGTATAAAACACCCTGGACATCCGTGAAAACACAGTAATAATTATTTATTCTGCCTGATAATACCTACTGGGGGGTTGGGGTCCTTAAAAAGTTTGTTTTTGTCTTTCTCCCATCGTGATGTATTTTTCTTTTCTCTTTAAGGGTGACACAAAATGGATGCCATCCACAAAATTGATGCAAGCCATGTGATGGGATCATGTAAATTCTTGGACAACTTCAACCAATAGCATGCCCGGGTTGCAGACTGGGTGGGCAGGTCTGGCAGCAGAGGGCATAAAAAGCTCTGGCAGCCCCCGTCCTCCTTGCAGTCTGCGGTGAGAGTTAGGGTGGGATTGCTGTCTCTGCGACTCGTTATTTTCACTTTAGGCCAGCCAGGCAGGTGTGTGTCTCTGTGTTCCTGCCGGCTGCAGCCTGGCTCTTAGGGGAGAGAAAGAAAATATTTCTCTCTAGATTCAGTCTTGCAGCCTCCCTGTGTGCGTGTGTACGTACCTCTTGGTGAGTACCCTCCCCTGCCCCACAGTGCAGTCATTCTGCGGCTGCCTTGTGCCCTGGGCAACACCCGCTGCTACCTTTGCAGCCTCCCTGTGTACCTAGTCTATACTGTGTCTCTGCCAGCATCATTTTTTTTTTTTTTAGTATTTTCCCTCTGGTCTGGGGCATTGGGGGACGCCTGCGCGCAGAAATGCTTTAAATCATGCAAAAAGTGGGTAAAAATGAAAAATGAACAAACAAACCAATGAAATGATTTTTTTTCAAAAAATTCACGAAAAACAAAAACAAACTGAAATAGGACCCACAACGAAAAATGAAAAACTGAAACGTCATTTTTTTCAATTCGTGCCCATCTCTACTTTTCTGAATAGACAGGGTTCTCTGTCACACTGGTCCAAAAGAGTTCATGATGACATCTGGTTCCTGCTGTGACTTCTTTACACAGCATTTTAAATATATACAGTGGACCCTTGTATAACAAACTGTTTGTATAACATAAAATTTGTACAACACAAAAAATTCCAGAGATAGGGGAAATTTGCTTAACAGAATCGTCTATGGGGCAAATCTGTACAACATAAAAATGGGATCACTCTGTTTTCAATGCATTCCTATGGGAAATTTGTATGAAGGAAAATGTGCTTAACATAATTTCATTTGGAACAAATTAATTCCTTTATACAAGGTACCACTGTACTGTATTTTCCATCTCGAAGATGCCCCCATGTATAAGATGATCCCCACTTTTCCAGGCCAAAACTATAATTTTGCAACCACACAGTTATTTGCTCGGCTTACTGCCGTGTATAAAACGAACCGCCAATTTTAATCTAACAATTTTAAACAAAAATACAGTGGACCCTCATATATCAAATAGTTTGTATAAGATAAAATCTGTACAACATAAAGCATTCCAGAGATAGGGTAAATTTGCTTAACAGAATCATCTATGGGGCAATCCCGAACAATATAAAAATAGTCAAAATTAGGAATTTCTCTGTTTTCAATGCATTCCTATGGGAAATTTTTATAAAGGAAATTTGCTTAACATAATTTCATTTAGAATGCATTAATTCCTTTATACAAGGTACCACTGTATAGTAATACACAGAGAAATACTGTAATTGTCTTCATCCACTGGCATTTAGACTGCACGGTTACAACCAGTTGAGCTTAATGAGGTGTCCATCTCACTGTTTTGTCCCGTTTGGGGAATATATTTTCATGGGGGAGGTCCTTGAGCTAGGTGCTTGGTCAAATCTGAGCTTCTACTTCTGTGTTGCTCTAGTAGCTCTTGACAATCAATAAAAAGGGAAGAGCAGAGATTTACAGAGTTGAGTAATGCCTCCTTGTGCAAAGCGGTTGGCCCAAGTTTCCTCCTGCCTCCACGTCTTAAGTGTAGTTGTAAAGGATTGTTAAGGAGAGGAAAATTGTACCTAGGAAAACCAGTCCATAACCAAGCAGATCTCCAGGCTGGTAGCAAACACCCACTTCCTAGGCTGAAGTCATTATTTGAGTTTTTGCTGAGCAGCTCCATCCACTTTTGGGTTATTTTGATCTGGATCCGACCATTTCTGTTAGACTTCAACATTTATTTATTTAGTTCTGCACAAAACCCATCTTGTTGCCTCTGTAAAATGACCTACCTTAGTGGGAGAGAAACAGGGAAGTGTATTTCCTCTCCTTTACTTGCCGATGATTTTGTTTTTATCCATTTTTGTTTTTTTTTCCCTCTTTTAAATCCTTTCTTATTCCTTGATGTACTGTTGTATTGTATTTTAATTGGTTGCTTCAACCCATGTTGTTAACCGCTTGGAGTTCCCTGGGAAGATGGGCGATATATAAATAAATAAAATAAATAAAATAAATATTTATGTTCAATTTTCCAGCAGAGTTCAGAAACATTGGCCATGATGTCCTTTTGGGTGTTCATTGAGAGTGGAGAGGGTGAGGAAAAGCAATGTGTGCTGCTTGTGTGCTGTCCCATGATGCTTAAAGCATTCTCTGGGCACTTTACAAGTTAATTATGTAGGATATGCTTTGCCCCCCTAATGAGTTGGGTATTTATTTTACTGACCTTGGAAGGATGAGTGAACCTTGAGCTAGCTACCTGGGATTGAACCCAGGGTCATGAGGACAGATTGTCTGCAGAACAGCAGTTTAACCACGCTGCCATAAGGCTGCAGTGTCTTTTGCTGTCAGAGAAGAATCAAGAGAAAACCCACCCTTATTCAATCGCAGTGAGGCTTTTCTGAACATGATAGGGCCCTACCAATAGAAATCACAGGGGTATTTTCAGGAGCTTCATGGAAGAAATGCCAAGCTGTGTAGGTTTATTACAATTCTTACAAAGGCAGCATTTTTCTTGTGCAGAATTCATCTGGAAACGGCAGAAGACCCACCAAGCTTCACAGAAAAATAATTCCTGCACAGGAACATCTCTCTTGTGCCAGTTTCCCTGGAAAATGTATTAAGCAACACAAAATTTGTTTCCTACAGAGATCAGTGGACAAAAAGCAGGGAGGTGTAGCTTTATAGTACTGTACAGTATACTGCTATTATTTCTATTAGACATGGGCACGACTTAGCGGAATTCCCATTTCCGTTTCCGTTCCTTATTTCCGTTACGTAACGGAAAAGGAAGCGACAATTACTCCGCCAGAACTTGAACTCGAACCAACGAACGAATAATTGGGTCTGATTTATCGTCGTTCCTGGCATCGCGGCGATCGCGCGATGTCAAGCGGCACAGAAAAAAAGTTTTTAAAAGTTTTTAAAAAAAACTCGATTCCCGGCCAAAAAAGCAGGCGAAAATATGCCTGCCTCTGAGAGTGCACCTACCAGAGGGGTGGTTTCTGGGGGGGGGGTCCCCGGCCTCCCCCCTCTCCTGTCCTGGGCTGCTCTGATGGGGGGGCATCCTCGTTGTCTCGCCAACTCGCCATGCCATGCGGAATCCAAAATGGGGCGACCGCAATTTATTTTGAAATCGTGGTCCAAAAACACACCAAAGTACCCAGAAACATGCGAAAATTGCTGCTGCCTGCTCCTATTTTAAAACTGCCAGAATTTTTACAGTAGCACTAGCAGCAGTGGGTTTTTCTTGCAACAAAATGTCCTCCTCTCCATTGATTTTATTTTATTTTATTTATATTTTTTTACACCTGCGCAATGATGGGCTGGCCATGGGAGTGGACCATGCAAATTTTTGGAGCCATTCCACCAATCGAATGGTCACTTGGCCACTGAGACTTCTGGGATGTGCCAAAAAGCCCACTAACCCTGCCCTAGCCCTAACCCTAACCCTAACCCTTACCCATACGCCACAGTACACTGTCCTTCTTAGTGGGTCAGAGAGACACCCAGAGGTGCACCCCACTACTCACCCTAACCTCACCCGTAACTAGCCTAACCCTAGCCCTTGCGCTAACCCTAACCCTAAGCCAGATCTGTGTACTTGCATTGCACTACACGCAAGTACGCTTCCCTTCTTAGTGAGACACAGGGTGCAGAGAGCCCGCCATTCTGACTGACTGCTGCAGTGGAGGCACCCCAAAGTGGGGTGCCTCTGCCAGTCCACGGCTGCAAGCAAGTCTGCAACTTGGTATGCATATCCATATGGCTATGCATACCCTTTTGTAGCGGGCGAGGAGAGGAGGCACCCACAAGGTGCCTCCAGGGGCCTGCTTTCGCTTCCTTCCTAGCGGGTGAGGAGAGGAGGCACCCACCCACCCCAGAGAGGTGCCTCCAGGAGCCCGCTTTCCCTTCATAGTGGGCCAGAGGAGGCACCCACCCCAGAGAGGTGCCTCCAGGAGCCCGCTACCCCCCTAAACCAGTACTAACGACAGATGAAAAAACGACAAACGAAACGATAAATTTTTGAAAAATTTCGCGAAAAACGGAAACGAGCCGAAACGGACCCGTCCCGAAAAATGACAACTCAAAAAAAAAATTTTCCTGGTCGTGCCCATCTCTAATTTCTATTATTTCTTCATATTAAAGTACAGTTTATTTTAATTATTATAAGCTACCATCAGTCTTTCCTTGTAAAATGTCTATAAGAAAATAAATTTAAACTTAAAATGCTGGCTGGCTAGCTCAGTGAATTAGTATCCAACGTGGAGGGGCATAAATTCTCCACTGTACATCCCAGGCCTTGAAGAAGCACAATTATTATTATTATTAATAAACCTAACACAGTATATGTATTTGGTTTAATACATATACTGCATGTATGATCTGCCCAGAATCCCTTCTGGGAAATCAGTGTGGTGTAAAAATACAATAAATAAATAAATAAATACATAAATACATAAATAAATAAATAAATACATAAATAAATACAGTGGTACCTTGTATAAAGGAATTAATTCGTTCCAAATGAAATTATGTTAAGCAAATTTTCCTTTATACAAATTCCCATAGGAATGCATTGAAAGCAGAGTGATCCCATTTTTATGTTGTACGGATTTTCCCCATAGGCAATTATGTTAAGCAAATTTCCCCTATCTCCGGAATTTTTTATGTTGTACAAATTTTCTGTTATACAAGCTGTCTGTTATACAAGGTACCACTGTATGTAAATTTACCTGATGTAAATATGTAAATTCTCTCTCTCTCACTCTATTTATCTATCTGTCTGTCTATCTATCTATCTATCTGTCTAAAATTTAGTGAATTACTTTGCATGAATGACCTTTCTCTGGACAGTCCTGCTACTGATTTGTGCCCCCCCCTCTGTATCCTCCAATTAGGTATTTCGAAAACAAAAAAACAACAACCAGTAACTGGAGGGAACATGCACTCCCCAGTATAATCTCTTTCCCAATCTCAGTTAATTAACTTGAATGTACCCCACCTTTTTCTTTATCTGCCATGTGTACACGAGAATGCAGGCAGTTCTAAGTGCTTTAATATATACTTCAGTGAGAATACACTAGTATATTCATAAGGATGGGTTGTGACAGCTTAATAACACATTACAAGGGCCATATGTTGGGGTTCACCCCAAGGTGTTGGGGAGAACTGGAGCAAGAGGCTGCTTTCTTGAGGGGAAAAAGCAGCCCATCTCTGCCTTCCGGGCAGAGGGAAAACAGCTCGTTAACGAGCAGAGAGCTGAGATATCAAAGAAGCATGCAGAATAGATAAGAAGGCTGCACTCAGAAATAAATGTGACATGTTCTGTCCAGCAGAAGTCCACCGAAGACAAAAGGCCTCCAGGTATTTTATTGAGTAAAAGATTATACCATGCTGTTTACTAATTAATGAGTACATAAACCTTTACCATACTCTAGCAGTTACACCGCCTTGCCAGGATTGGTCAAGAAACCTGTTGATGCCTATATGCCATTGCTAAACACAAGCAGAAGCTGGGAAGGAGGAAACCCCCCCCCCCAAATAGCTGAGGTCAGCTTGGAGCCAAGCCAGGAGAATCTTCTCTCACTGAAGCAAGTGTTGGCTTGACCCTGTTGCTAGTGAGTAGATTCCCACAGCCATAGTCAAGAAGACCTATGGTACACAGGATAAGTACAGGAAAGGGCTTTTGGTGTCCTATCATCATGCAGTGCTCGTAGTAAGATTTGGGGTTGGATACTTTCAGCCCAATTCTTTTTGTGTTTACTTAGAGGTAAGCCCCACTGAATTATCTGGGACTTAACCCCAGAATAAAGAATTGCACCCACATGTATAAATCCTGACCTCAAAGAAATTGATAATAGTCTCCATTTAGTGAAATCCTGAAGATTCCTGGAGTGTCAATGCTACAGCTGGTGTTCTCTATATATATTTCACTGGGGGACATGTGGGTTAAAATGAGGACTATAAAGTTTTCTGCTTCTATATCGCACCACAGAACTCTCTGGGCAGTTTACAATTTAATTATGTGGATCACACACACACACACACACACACACACACGTGAGCTGGGTACTCATTTTACTGGCTTTGGGATGATGGAAACTTGGAAAGCTTAGTCACTCTTTAGCCGGCCACTTGAATCTGCTGAGACTGAATCAGGATGTGAGCAGAGCTTTCACTGCAGTACAGCAGTTTAACCAATGGACCAAGAAGCTATAAGAGCTTCTGAATAGAGATGGGCACGAAATGAACTTTTAGTTTGTTTTGTTATTCGTTATTCATGTTATTATGGAACAAAACGAATAATGAACCTCAGAGTGGATTTAGAATGAAACAAAAAACAAAAAAATGGTTCATTTCGGTTCAGTTCATTAATGGTGGCGGAGATGTCTCCTACCTGGTGTTGGTCCTTCCTCGAAGGTCCGGTCTTCCTGGCTGCAGGGAGGGGGTGACCAGAAAGAAAGAAAGAAAAAAGCCAACCGGCCGTGCTACAGCTGGTAGGTGGCTGTGGTGGACAGTAAAAAATAATGATAACAATAAATAAAATAAAATAAAATAAAAGATCCGGCATGGGGGGCCCGGTACTGGCCTGCAAGCACCAGCCCGGCCCGCAGGCTGACCAAAAAAAAAAAAAAAGATCCAGCCAGAGGGCCCAGCCCACAGGCCACGGAACCGACCCTTGGCCAGCAAAAGTTTAAAAAAAGCTGACTGGCCCGCACTACAGCTGTAGCAGAGGCCACATTGTTGGCAGTAAAGAAAAAACAAAAATAAAAATAAAATAAAAATAAATTTTAAAAAATTAAAAAGGAGCGCCGACCCAGCCCCAGGGTGGCCAGGTTGGTGCCCTAAAATAAAGAAAAAAATGTAAAAAATAAAACCAGTGCCGACCAGACCCCAGGGCCACGCAGCTGGCACTTGAATAACAAAACAATTTTTTTTAAAGGAGCGCTGACCTGGCCCCAGGGGTGGCTGGGTTTGCACCCTAAAATAAATAATATAGATATATATATATAAATCCAGCACCGACCCGGCCCCAGGGGCTGTACAGTCAGTGCTTGAAAAACAAAAATAACAAGAAAAAAATGAGTCACTGGCCCCAAGCCAGTGCCTCAAAAAGCCCCTGCCCCAGGGACCAGGATCGCTCCGCAGCCGCTGCCGCAGCTGCCCATTATGGATGATGTGATGAATGATGATTGAAGATGATGATATTGATGTAGATGATGAGGATGAGGATGCTGCCAATTCAGTTTGTACTATTGTTGTCAATGTCTGTGTTTTTTTTTATTATTATTATTTTGAATATTTTTTTCCTGCCTGCGCACTGTCAAATGGATTAAATTGCGCAAAGCGGGGAGGGGGGGAATGAATAATGAATGAAACAAACCAACGAACCAAATATTTGAAAAAAAATTGTTAAAAACGAACTGAACTGAACCAAAACAAATCTCAGTTTTTTCGGTTCGTGCCCATCTCTACTTCTGAACGTGCCATGAGAATGAAGACAAGGGGAGGGATAGGGAACAATACAGGGTACTGCAGACCTGAGCAGAACACTGCTGTAAGATTTGCTTTCCAGTTCTTCCCCAAGAATAGTTTTGTAGCTATGGTAAAAGCAAACATTTAAAGAATATTCAGTGCCCAAAATAAACATAAATTATTTTGCTGGAGATTTTTTTCCCCCCTTAAGAGGGTTCTTCTCTTTAATTACTTTATTCGATGCTATTCTTCCCTTTCTTACTGCTCCAGTATTCTGACACAACTATTTTTATTTCAATTTAAGTAGATCAATGGAGGTTACTCACACTCTTTTAAAATGGATGCAGTCTGTTATCTCTGTGTGACACCCATACTTGTTTTCAAATCAAAAGAATTTGATGACAAGTTTTCTGGCTGATTTCAAGCAAATGTGTCTTAAGACATTTTCTGGTGAGGCCCCGCGTCGCATTGTATGCCTCATACAAAAGAAATCTGCTGAGATGTGTGGGATGTTGCAAAGGCCATATCCCAGCAAATCCTGTTGATGGCACATCAAAGATGCATTGTGTGTAAACAAATCCAGTCATTTTGTTTGCACACAGATGCTCTTTTTAGTCACTGCTGTTGCAATGCAATGTGAAGCACATCTAACCCGAAGGAAGGTCCTCACAAATTCCACCCCACATAATTCCACCCCACATAATGGGGTGGAATCTGTGAGGACAGATATTATTGGGCTGTAAATCCATTTAGCTCAGTCCCCATAAGTTAATAATGAAGGAGGGTGTCAACCCAACATATTCTCCAGCCCTGGGCATAAAGGACCCCAGCATCACTCTTATGAGGGGATATATGTGTGTAGAGACTTTGGTCCCTTGAGATAATTTATGTTGCATCTGCGCAGAGAGTGGCATGCATCAATACTATGTGACAAATACAATGTGCCTTAATCAGCTGACGTTAGCTGGATCCTTGTCTTTCATAGTTTCACTACCATCCACATATGTCGGAAAACAGCCATGACAATTGCTTAGTGTTTGAGTGAGAAGTGGTTAATTGGTTTTTAAAAAGAGTCAGTTTGGGCAATTTTCACTTGATTGGTGTAACTTTTGTGAATTGTAGAGGGCACAAGAAGGTTTCCTTTGGAACATTCAGGCTGCTCTTTGCTGTGTATAGCTTGGCCTCTTTCCCCCTTGCTAACAACGCGGTTGTGCTATTGTATAGAATACTGGGCCATTTCCTCGCTTTTTTAAATCATGGGTACAGAGCCACAATATTCCACGTCCATAAACCATAACTTTAAAAAAACTGAATTTATAAATGTTGTTACGGTTTATTGACACAGATGCAGCGTCTGCTTATAGTTGAGTTCATGAAAAGGGGTAGAAGATAACAATAAAAACCATTTTGTCCCACTTCAGCCCTATCGTGCAGGGGCAGGCTTGGATGTGCTTTGGGCAACTTGTTAGCATAATTTAATTGGCATAAGGCAAAACGTAAGGGACGGTCATTCTGCAGGAGCTTCCAGACAGGCCTGCTATCCATAGTTCCATACTAATAAGAAGACATTGTGCAAGTGATCTTTCTTTCCTTAGCTGATTTGATGTGCTATGGTAAGAAGATATGGAGAAAGGCACAGTATGAAATGGAAAGCTCAGGCCTGTAAAATTCTGTGAAGGAAAAACCAAGACCATGGCATGAATACAACCTTTGTCTAGACGCATCCGGTGGTTGCAGCAAACTCTTTATTCCAGAAGAAGGGCATTTGTGAGCCTAATGTGGATGTGAGTTTCAGGCATCATCCAACCATGCTGTCCTTTAGTTAAGAAGACTTTTCTTGTGCCCTTTTCAATGGACACCGAATTCTCAGTGTTCCGCTGATCAGATGCCACCATTCTAGCATTCTTCAACATTGTATTGTATTACAAGGCATGTATTGTAGTAAAAGTGGGGCACTGAAGTGGGCTCAGAAAAGTGTGTGCTACTTATGCCTTTTTACCAATACAATAATTATAATAGAAAGGCCCTTGAAGCTCTTCTTAATATAGCTGGTTGGGAAGACAGTGTTAAAAACCTGTTAAAGGCATTGTCCCAATAGCTTATCACAGTGATGGCAAACCTTTTAGAGACCGAGTGCCCAAACTGCAGTTCAAAACCCACTATTTTTTTTTTTTTGCAAAGTGCCAATACAGTAATTTAACCTGTATACAGGTGGCTATGAAGGGGCGATGTTGGGTGGCCACAGAAAGGGCTCCGAGTGCCACGTTTGGCACCCGTGCCATAGGTTCGCCAACACTGGCTTATCAGGTATCTTTCTATGAAGTCACTTACTGGGAAAGAGAAGGGAAGTTTGGGTACTGAATGATCCTACAATGTTTGCGTTTACCATATCAGTCTTTTACTGAAGCAACTTGAAATTACAGTCAGAGGTATAAAGGCTGCTGCAAATATATCATCATTAGAATCAATGTAAACATAGTACTGTGGTGTTTTTTTTTAAGCTAACTATAATGAAGGGGTCTTTTTCATTAACAGCTTGTGAATTAATCTGGGATAGTAGCTCTGATACATAATTGCCCTATTGGAAGACAAAGGAGGTAAATGCTAGGCTGAGTGACATTTCACAAGAGGAAACTGCATAAGAAATTAGTGAGGCACTATATTAAAGAGAAGATTAGCATTTCTACTGCAAAGGCCTTCAGTATTAACTTCTGGAATAACACAGCCTCGGGGATGAAAATAACTACATGCCAAATGCCCTTGATGCCACTGAGATTGTAAGTAAGATAATTTCCCCCTCTCATTCAAAGCCCATGTTTTAATAAGGTCATTTGAAATCACTTTATAGTGCAACTTGCCTGCCACAAAATTTGAGATATTTGTATAGATATAGATATAATTGTATGTATCCAGTGAATGAATGGAATGGGTTATTGATTTTGGATGAAAAATGTGTTTAATATCAAACAAGCTTTCAAGATATGCAAGACAAAGTACTGTATATCAATGCACTAATAAGGGCCCCCTTAATGTACTACTCAATAGAGAACAGAACATGAAGAGGGAAGGGGGTGGGGAGATCGGTTTTCAAAATGCAAAGTGTAATTCTGAAGCAAAATCATGAAATTAAAAACGATGGTTCATTGGGTTGCTTTTCTTCTTCTTCTGAGCCGTCTTGACTTCAAAAGATTTTGTATAGGTGACAGTCTTTGTTTCAGAGGCTGAGGGACAAAGCAGAGGGTGTCCACAATGGCTAAAAAGCATGCCAGGTGCCTGGGACTGTGGTTTTTCTTTCACTCTACATAATTTATTATTATTATTATTATTATTATTATTATTATTATTATTATTATT
>JAHTLZ010000010.1:20225052-20242552 GCA_023846285.1 Phrynocephalus versicolor | reverse complement strand
GAGGGGAAGAAATGTTGATATAATGTTAGAATTGTAAAGGAACCCAGTCCAACCTTTTCATAATGAGGCATCCATAGTTTAAGAGTCCTCATATAGGAATCTCTGACATATAGTCATCCAGTCTCTAATTCAAAATGAAGGACACGCCCTCACCTAATGTTATCTTTACTGTCACACCCATCCTTCCTGACAGAAAACTCTTCCTAATGGTCAGTCAGAATCTCCTTTTGTGTAGTTTGGATTAGAGATGGGGACGAATTGAAAAATGAATCACATTTTCTAAAGAATTTGGCCAATTTGTCAAATTCATTTGTTTGCTTTTACTCATAAATAAAGTCCATGACAAATACAAATTGATGATTTTTTTTTAGCAAATTTTGATTTGTTAGTTTGTTGGGCTATAAAATGGCCCCCAAGGCAGAGAGGCTTCCTCTGACTCTCCTCTACAATGCCTCCTAGGTTGGTGAAAATGTTAAAGGGCAGTTTCTTGTGCAGGCACTTGGAGGGTATATAACTCAGATATCTGAAACCCAGTCTTTGCCAAAGTTGGAGGGATTGTAGCGGTGAGATGGAAGAAGCCGCTAAGCAAGTTTGATTCTCTAGGTGCCTGGGGGGCATTTTCCTTGGGGGGCCCTCTTTGGAGGTGCATACATCTGAACTGTAATCCTCATCAAACTTTCAGGGCTTATAAAGGAGAGTCAGAGGAACCACCCCTAATTATTTTTAGGGCTCTAGACCCTATGGCAGTCCTTTGTCATTGGCAATACAGGCTTAGAAATCAGGGAGGAATGGGCCGAAACACCTGGAGTGCCAAAGGTTTGCCACCACTGCCCTAGGGGGTTCTGTTTAGAGCATTTTAAAGGGGAGATGGGTCAGTTAATTTATTCATCTCTGGAAATTCAATGATTTGTTGATTCTTTGATTCATCATCCCCAATGAGTCATGAATCATGCTGAATCATGCTGAATTACTTGTTTGGATTCATTGGTTTGGATACTCTTTCTGCTAAAAGCAGCAAAACACATGTTTCTGTGCAATGCCCTCCTGCTATTCAATTCACCTGTCAGTACCTTTGGCTTTTAGATCTGAAATGGAGGGAGAGTCAGGTTGTCTTAAACCAGGCCTGCCCAAAGTCCGTCCCGGGGGCCAAATCCGGCCCTTCAGGTCATTCTGAGTGGCCCGCGGCTGGCTGGCCCGCCCCTCCCTCCCCATCCTTCGCCCCATGTTTTTTTTTTAAATCTTCCACCAACACTGACACCACCAGGAAGCTTGTGGGGCTGGGCGGGCCGGCCTGCCAGCCATCATGCAGGCTGCTGCCACCAGCACCACCGGCAACCATGTGAGGCTAGGCGCACGCGGGGGGTGGCGCTGCCACCAGCATAGCCGGGAACATTGTGAGGTTGGGCGCACACGCAGGGCAGTGATCAAGCAGGCCGCGCCACTGGCACTGCTGGGAAGCTTGGGCGCCTTCCTTCCTGAGGGTGGGGCTAATGGGTCAGTGGGTGGGGCTTGCAGTGGGGTGACAGGGTCGGGGAGCAACCGGCCCCTGACACATTCTCAGCCACCAAATCTGGCCCTCCTTACAAAAAGTTTGGGCACCCCTGTCTTAAACAGTAAAACCTCATGGGTCCAGGCTTGACACGTCTACAGAGGCACAGATGTACCACTACCAAAAGCCTTCTGGCCTTGGATTCTAAGACAGCAAACCCAGTCTTCAGTGCCTGGCCCTAAAACCCTGCGGGGAGTAGCCCCAAAGCTCTGACCTAAGGCCAGCCCCTAACATGCTGCCAAGGTATCTGCTGCTTGGGGAGGGGGAACTGGGAGTGGGAGAGAGAATGCATTGCCACCTATATTTTGCTTTGCTATATCTCCATAACAGATTTGTATAAATTTAGCCTTGGCAGTTAGTAGAAGCTTTAAAGTATTGCACTACCATACTTAAGGGAATGAGAACTTTTGGATCTCCAGATACCGAAAGGTAGAAGTCTGAAGCCCTTGGAGAGGCAGAGGTTCCTGTTCCTGAGCTACAATGTGATGTTGTGTCAACTGCTGTGGCATGATCCTTGACTTGCCCTGGAAGAGATGAAATGGCATCATTGGGTCAAATATGTGGGACAATTACGGCAGCAACTGTGTGAACTGTACACTGGGGCAGCAAAACATTGCTTACAACAGGCAAGCATCTAAAAGTTTGCAAAAAGTATCCTCTGCAAGTGTCTGATAGTACCTTTGTCTAGGAAGTTCTTTGATGCTGCTTTCCCCCCAATTTACTGGGCAGAGGCTAGTCAGTTTAATTCACCCAGCTTTACATTTCAAGGCTAAACTTCTTCCATTCCAGCAACAAACGATAAAATGCTGCACTAAAGAGAGGCAAAAGAGGCAACGAACATATGCAGCGACCAGAATCTTGTAGATGATTTACACTTCTGTAAGTCAAATTGTGTAATGGACAGCAGGGGATTGCTGCCAATTGATGCGACACCTGACAGGTTGTGAGGTATGTGCCTGGTTGGGCAACAGCCACATATCTAGTACTGCAACTAGTGGCTCTTTTAGTGGCAGTTCACCGCAGTGAGTTGTGCAGGGTAAATTTCCAAACCAGATGGAATGTGCCAGTAGTCAGTGGCTTTCTAGCACTCGCTCACAGTGATTGGAAATCTTGCTTCTATAGAGCTACCATATCTAACGAAGTAGTGAATATTTCCCAAAGTGTTTCTGTGTTTGTCTGTTGTGGCCAAAGCATCCTGTGACATCTTTAAAAAGAGGAACTGGGTAAATATGTGCAGAAATGCAGGAGACCTTGTATTTGTGGTGGCCATGGGAATCCCACAAGCAACTGGGTGCCCAACATAAGAAACAGAATAGCTGGAAGCTTTGTGGTCTCATCCAGCAAGTCACTTCTTACATTTGTATGTCCTCTGCATCTAAAACAGACCCTTGTTAGAGGTGAGATGGTTGAGTTTTGGAACATCATCTATAAAATGGCTTCCCCAGAGGGATTTGACTGGTGCTAGTTTTGTTTTCTTCATTGTACCTTTCATTCTCTCAGTTTTTAACTTGTAGCAGTTTTTAAATCTTGCTGATAGCTCTGCTTTATTGTTTCTAAATATTGTTTTCTTCTTGTTTTTGACATTATCATTTATCTCCACAACATGCCCTTATTAAAAGTGAAGTGGGTACCAGCCAGAGAGAAAGCTTTTCCCGTGGATCAATTGCAAGGGGGGGGGGAATTGGGGTAGATTGTAAAGCCGTCACTGCCAACACCTTTAAAACAATGCAGTAATAATAAGAGTCAGCCTGGATTTGTCAAGAACAAATCTTGTCAGTCCAATATTATCTTATTTTTGATTGGGTGTGCTGTAGGCATAATATATATTGACTTTGACAAAGTGCTCTATGATATTCTTATTAAGCAAGCTATTTGTTTGTTTGTTTGTTTACTGCTTATCTGATAGCAAAGGCCACTCTGGTCGGCTTGGTAGAACAAGTGTCAGGTCAATACATTGTTGGTCTCCAAGACTCGTACTTGGAGACTGCTTATCAATGGCGCCTTCTCAACCTGGGAGGAGGTAACAAGTTGGGTGCCAATGCTGGACCCAATGTTTTTCATTTTTATTAATGCCTTGCATGAGGGACTGCAGAGAATACTTATCAAATTTGTGAATAACACAAAATTGGAAGGTGGGAACAAAATTCAAAGATATCTTGATAGGCTTGAGCACTAGGCTAAAAACAACAGTGTAACAACAATTACAAGATGGAGAATACTTGGCTCCCCAGTACTATGAGTGAGACAGAGAAGGATCTTGGAATTGTTGTAGATCACAAGCTGAATACCAGCCAACAGCTGCAAAAAAGGAGGTAAACACAAATTTAGGATGTATTAGCAGAAGTGTAATCTTCAAATCCCATGAGGTATTAGTTCCTGTCTATCCAGGACTTGTTAGGCCTCATCCTAGAGTACTGTGTCCATTTCTGGGCATTGCATTTGAAGAAGGATGCCAAAAATCTGGGGCAAGTACAGAGGAGGACAACAGTGATGATCAGAGAACTGGAAGCCAAGCCCTGTGAGGAAAGACTGAATGAACAAGGCATGTTTCACCTTGAGAAAAGAAGACTGAGGGGAAATATGATGGCACTCTTCAAATACTTGAAAAGTTATCATACAGAGGGGGGTCAGGATCTGTTGCAGGCATCACATAGTGCAGGAATCTGGAAGTTGAATCATGGCTATTGGACTTCTTTTTGAGAGATAGAAACGTTTCGCTGTTCATCCACACAGCTTCATCAGTCTGAATACAGCTAGTGCAAGTCCTCCATCTTACAGTCAGCTTTGACCTCTTTTCACCCTGGTCTGAATTAGACTCATAAGATGAACAATGGCCTGAATAGGCTCGTTAGGGAGACAATAGTATCCATAGCCTTAAGGTGAACAATGGCCTAAGGTGCTGAAACCTATCAAGAATGGGTCGTTAGCTATGGCCTTGGTGGTGAAGGCTTTTTGATTTGTCTGGGTACTTTGGAAAACACAGCCTGATAAGTAGCAGATAGACTATGCCTGAGGCCACCACACAAGCTATGGGAAGGTTTAGGCTGATTATCAGGAAAAAAACTCTAAACTGTTTGAGCACTACAACGATGGAACAAATTACCTTGGGAGGTGGTGAATGCTGCAGCATTCAAGAGAAGATTGGACAACCATCTGACACACCTGCTTTGCTTTAGATTCCTGCCCTGCACATGGGGTTGGACTCAGGAGCCTTTTAGGTTCCTTCCAACTCAGTTCTCCCATCGTTCTATGATTCTATGAAAGCACAGTAGAAATACTTGAAGGCCAAGTCTCAAAATGCATGTTTAAAAGCAGGGATGGAAAGCACTACTCATTATTCAAAACATTGATTTCACATGTCAGTTAATTTTTTTTAAAGACCCTTAATTAGTGAGAGTATATGAGGATAAAGGAGAGGATAATGTGCCCTCAGAGTTGCCTGCAATGTTCTATTTGCAAGACTGTGGTACAAACATCAGACCTTTTAGTAGCTGTCTTTCTGTACTTAATGTGTACTAATTACCTTGGAAATCTATAATGCTAGAGTGAATAATTGAAATTCTCATACTGCCAATTTGCTACAGCAAACTTGTTGCTGACTGGAAGGGAAACAGAAGGTGATGCACTCTAATATCAATACCAAATTTCCTTCTCATTTGCTGTTCATCATGTTCTAGAACTGGTACTAGTGGGTGTAAAAGGACATGCAAGGCATTGAAGAAATGGCTTATGAGCCTGAGATTCTGTGGCCTTGTCTCACTGACTTCTACATCTGCTTTATTTGCTGAATTGTCTATGGCTTAAGAGAGTCCTAGTCTATCCAAATAAACCTTTCATTCATGTTTGCTTTTTTTTTATGCTGTTCATTCCTTCAGCCTGAAGAACTCACTAACGCTCTAGAAATCAGCAATATTGTCTTCACCAGCCTCTTTGCTCTAGAGATGCTTCTGAAGCTCCTTGTGTATGGACCATTTGGCTACATCAAAAATCCATACAATATATTTGATGGCATCATTGTGGTGATCAGGTAATTCACACCAAGTTGTCGATACGTAAACCTGTTGTGTGATTCCTCCCTAGTTTGCTGTGCAGTGAAAGTAGCAAGTAAAAAGTTTGAGAACTTGAAATGTTAAAGGGCATCCTTGTGTGTGTGTGTGTGTGTGTGTGTGTGTGTGTGTGTGTGTGTGTGTCCTGTTGCAAGTCGTAACTAATAATAGATCCACTTAATCAATTGCTGAATGGTGTACCAATTCGTATGTACATCCCATTAAGTCATGGTCTCCTGTAGTCAACAGTAGCCATGGAGTATTGGACAACATTATCTCTTGGCTTTCATATAGTAGTTACGCAGGGAACCACCCCTTTACTGCCATTGTCAAGAAGCATTCCAAGGTCACCTGTATAGAAATTTGTGAAGAACTTGTAGCTTCCTGTACAGATAAAATCTTCAGCAGGATCCACCCACTGCTGCTGTCCTTGTTCCCCAAGGCATTCACACACAAGGAGTGAAATGCCTATTAATAATAATAATTTATGTGTCATCAAGACAATTTCCGACTTATACCAGCACTTCTCTGGCTCTCTAGATATCAAGTATTCAGGTTCTGACTAGTTGCTCCTTCTAGTGGTGTTTTGGGAACCTCTATTTGCCAAAGGTCACAGAGGCTGCCCCTGTTTGCCAAAGGTCACAGAGGAATGCCTGACAAGTTTTTTTAATTATACAGTACATTTTAATATGTACTCCAGCAACTTGTTGTTGTTCAGTCGTTCAGTCGTGTCCGACTCTTCGTGACCCCATGGACCAGAGCTCGCCAGGCCTTCCTATCCTCCACTGCCTCCCGGAGATTCGTCAAATTCATTTTGGTTGCATCGATGACACTCCAACCATCTCATTCTCTGTCGCCCTCTTTTCCTTTTGTCTTCGATTTTTCCCAGCATCAGGGACTTTTCCAAGGAGTCCTCTCTTCTCATGAGGTGGCCAAAGTACTGGAGCCTCAGCTTCAAAATCTGTCCTTCCAGTGAACATTCGGGGTTGATATCTTTCAGGATGGATAGATTTGATCTCTTTGCAGTCCAGGGGACTCTCAAGACTCTCCTCCAGCACCACAGCTCAAATGCATCAATTCTGCGGCGATCAGCCTTCTTTATAGTCCAGCTCTCACTTGATGTATCTCCAAAAGAGGGGGAGACAAGTTGCCTGATTACAGAAAAGACAAGAAGGCAGAGATTTTTTTAAATATCCCCCCCCCCCAAAAAAAGATAACCTATTTGTACAGGCACGGTTTTTAGACACAATTAATATAGTTTCAAAAGATGTGTGATATGTCTCCTCCAAGTGAGGAAGGCTGCAGTGAGGTGAATTGTATGCCTGTAGAGTCTGCTGTGGAGGGACTCATTGTGGATGGACAACATCAACGTCATTTCCCTCCTTAGCATTCTTTAATTTTATCCTGGACATGGTGCTTCAAACAGAGGGCATCTTCAAATAAAGAACTGTCCTCTGTAAAGTAGCATGCATGCCCCCTACTAACATGCATTCTAGTTGGGAAGTGCATGCCAAGTTACATGGTACTTCTCTCTGCAGAACTTGCCAGTTGAAAGATTGGTTAATATTTCCACTTCCTCTGTGGAATCCCCATTCTTAAGGCCATTCTGAACCTATCTCGACATGGAGGTTCACTTACAGAGGACATACAAATCAGTTATATTGGATAGAGGTATTTTATTAAATGGAAATGCATGTTTCAGGCAAGAAATCTAATCTTTTCAAAAATCCTGAAGCCATAAGAAAAGTTAAAATGCACACAGTACTGAGTTATTTTATCCAGTTCTAATATTGATTTTTTAAGAACATGAAATCCATTTATGTATAACTTCATGAGCACTAAAAGGTGTAATGTTCTGTATATGGAACTAAAAGTGTGTTTTCCTTCGATTTCCTTCAGTTCAGAAATTCTTATGCACCCAGCTTTAAAAATGTAATAAACGGGGAAGGGCGTTTGGAAAAAGGATGCAGATTTCATCACTAGAAAAAGGAGGAATTTTTAAAAAGGGTTAAAAGAAAAATCACAGAATTTTACATTTTATGTAATATAATGAAAGCTGAAATCCTCAACTAGGAATAAAACCTATTGAGCCCAGTCAGATTTATTTCTGAGTAGACTTGTGTAGGATTATGCCATGAATTTTACTTATCACTTTGCAATATAAAATGTTGATAAGAGTTCAATGGCTCGGACTGTAAGCATTCCCCACTTTTGCTATAGGTATTCCATGTACAGATGGTATGTGTCTTCCCATCACAAACCAATCTAACATCCCACTTTCTCTTCTTAGTGTCTGGGAAATAGTGGGACAGCAGGGGGGTGGCCTGTCTGTTCTAAGGACCTTTCGTCTTATGAGAGTCCTGAAGCTGGTCCGTTTCATGCCTGCTCTCCAGCGGCAGCTAGTGGTCCTCATGAAGACAATGGACAATGTTGCCACCTTTTGCATGTTACTGATGCTTTTCATCTTTATCTTCAGGTGAGTATTTCATAACATTCACTGCTATGGTGGTGGTGGTGATGGTGGTGGTGGTGGTGGTGGTGATTGTAAGCTGTTGTTTCAAGAGGCTTTAAGGTGAACTCATTCCAGATGAATTTTGGTCGGGCAAAATATTTCATACAAATAGCTTTAAAAAGATATATGGGATAGTGCTATGCCTATCTATCCATGGATAGGTCCCCATGAGTTCACCTGGGTTTATTCCCCAATAAATAAGGGTAGAGTGGCAAATTATGTGCATGCAGTAGAATTATGGGTTCTTTGAGAAGCTATAGCTAATGAAACCTTTGAGCTAGAGATCTCAGGGTAGAAGCACTGGGACTTTTTGATCAGCAGGGGTGCTGATAAAATAAAATAGTAAAAAGTAAAATAATCTTCTACCATTGTGCTTCTTTGTCTTTTATAACCACTGTACTGGGTGGTGGGAATAAAATAATTTCAAACATTGCTTGCTAATAGAATGGAATCACTCTTTGTTCATTCCAGCATGGACTTGTTCCAGTTCCTTAGTGCCTCATTAAGCATATTTTCCTTTTGCCTTCAGTATCCTTGGCATGCATCTCTTTGGCTGCAAGTTTGCTTCTGAGAGAGATGGAGACACCCTCCCTGACAGAAAGAACTTTGATTCCTTGCTGTGGGCCATTGTTACTGTTTTCCAGGTAATGTCTCTGTGTAAGTCATGCACTGACTTCTTGATCTTTGGGCTTTTTCACTGTGTCACGCAGATCACTAAGAGCAAAGGGATCACAAAATTGAGGAGCTCGGTGTGAAGTCTTGATGTAGCGAGCCCAGAATCTCAGAAATTTACCCATTAATTTGTAGTGCTTAGTTAAGGCCAGAAATTAGAGTGTCTACCAAAACTGGAGTCAAATGCAGAATTTTTTTGACTGTTGTTGGACCTTCTGGCACGGAAGGCAATCTGTCAAATAAGGAATTTGTATTAAAAAGAGGAGCATGTGTCAGCCTTAATAGAGGTGTGTGTTCATTCCAGCCTGGAAGGCCAACCTTCCTTTAATAAAGGGAGAGATGACATTCCTCTGGTGGATTGAGATGTGGTTGTCATCTTCTAAAATTGTTAGATTAGGTACCATAGGGAGAAAGCAACAAACTTTGCAAATAAAAAGAGAAAACCCTTCTGGTGAAAAATCAGAGAGTTCTTTTTTTGTTTCTGTGATATTAAGTGCCACTGATTCTAATTGTTTGCCTAGGAAGCAGAGGTTAATTGATGATGCTTCAGCAAAAAGCAGAATTCAGTGAAGAGGAAATGAAAATTACCTTTAGGGGTTGCAGACTGTGTTTTTGATGTCACCAGCTGGAGCGTGGCTCATTTTCTGTAACTGAGCACTACATGACAAGTGTATCCTGCTTATTTACTGCCAAAATGAGGACCAGAAGGTCTTCGAAAATCAAACAGTGACTGATCGATAGGCCACAAAGACAGGTGTAACTTGCATGTGGCTAGGTGAACATTCAGACTTCTTTGAGAAAAAAAGATTTAGCAGGTCTTAGTATGTCCTTATATCATGAGTCAAGAGTAAAGTTCATTTTTGCTAGTAAGAAATGAGAGTTGTACTCTACAGTGAAAACCTGAGTATAAATCTGAGGGGTTAGGTTCATGCGGATTATTTCTATAGAGACATACTTCTTTCTCATATGCGCCAGATGTATGAAGAAAGCAGAGTCCTGTAAGGTTTGACAGTATGCATATAATACTTGGTGTTGTTATTTGCCTATGCATATGATGCTTAGCTGTGGGAAATGTATGTTTTCCCTAACTGAAATGCATGTTTATAGGAAAGTAGAGGTTCTTCTAGGTTCATAAAGAATTATGGTCCTTGTTGTTGTCTCATACCACATGGCTGTTTGCTTGATTTTTTTCATTTCAGATACTTACTCAAGAGGACTGGAATAAAGTCCTGTACAATGGCATGGCTTCTACCTCTTCCTGGGCTGCACTCTATTTTATTGCCCTCATGACATTTGGAAATTACGTTCTTTTTAATTTGTTGGTCGCCATCTTGGTAGAAGGTTTCCAGACTGAGGTAAAGTCTTCAATAACTTACTTCCTTTGTCTCTGATAATCGAAAAATAGGGTTGGGTACACAGGGTTCAGAAACCACATCGCATTGAAAGGTGTGGAAGAGAGATGTAAGGTCCCCACACCCTTTTTTGTAGCAAATACTACAGTGTAAAACAGAGCTCAGAAAGCTGCATTGAAAAAGCAATTATAGTAGTTAAAAATCATAACTCGAAGAGCACAAAAGTAGTTGCCAACTGTTGTATTTTCAGATTTAAAAATTTTCCAGAAAAGTAGCAGCAAAACAACAAGAACACCAAAGTAGTTTAAAGTGGCTTATTTGGTTTAAGCTTTCATGGACCACATGTGGTATCTAAATAGGTGAGCTGCCTTCTGACTGAGTTCTGGGAACAACATGCAAATAGCCAGGATCTAAAAAGTCTTCCCAAAGTACATTAAGAAATTATGTTCTTGAAATATACAGTTTGTTATGCTTTTACATACTCGTTTAAGCCTTCTTTTGGCCAGCATGTTACCATGACTATGGAGTTTGGAATTTGTTTGGTGACCATGTGGCTGTCTCTGCTTTTGTATAAGACTTTTTGTAACTTTTTGAACCTTTATTTTTCTCATTTGACAAAAGTTATATTTCATCTTTTTAGTTACTTTTTTGGCAGGGCGGGGGGATCTGAATGGTTCAAAAAACAATTAGTCTGTAATACAAAACATGTCTGTGTAGCCTAAAACAATTATTAAGCCTCGACATAAACATGATGTAACTTTTAAGACTTATTTGTAAGACGAATAAGGGAATTGAAGAATTGCTAAGAAACTGAGAAACGTGGAGTCATTTTTGCCATCTTTCGCATTTTACTCAGAATTGTTGCACATAAAAGAGATGTCAACAAAGCATGTCCAAAACAACCTCTTACCATGTCTACTGGGTTCAGGGGAGGGAAAAAACCATGAAAAGCAGCACAAAACAAAAATCTGTCTTATAAATAACACAGAATTAAGAAGCAGGCATGGGCAATAAATTCTCCATGTATACAAAATCCACTCATTTGCCTGCTCTGGTGTGATGGTGGTGGTGGGTTATCTATGCAGCTGCAAAACACACTAACAAACAAAAAACTCTGAGCAGGTACAAGTGAGAAGCTGATCAAATGTCAAAGATCATGGATGCAAAATTTGGCATAGAGAGGAGTGAAGCACAAAATAAAATCACCTTCTTGGTGCAGCAGCAAACTCTGTTGTGTATAGAAGAAAAATAGATCCAGTGTTTAAGTTTGGGAGTGCTTCTCAAATTTACAAACGTAAAGAAAAATCCCAGTTATATCACAAATGTTTGGAGTGTCATACTCTTTGTCACCCATGATTACAATAATAATGTAACAAAAATGTGACTTTGTTTGGATTTCTGGTTCTGGCTACACCACGGTGACACAACTTGAAAAGTGCCCCAGCTTATCTGGAATTCCTCCAGATAAAGTGGCCCCTAAGGAGGTAAGTTTCCCTAGAGGGGAAACGAAGAAAAGGAAGCACATGTAGACATGAAGGGCTCGGCGATGAACTTCGGTAGAAGCAGGAAAATGCCTTACCCCCCACTGGGGTAAGACTGACGGCATTCTAATGAAGGCAGCTGTCGGTGCTGGATGCTGTAAATAAGCTGTTTATAAGCATGTTGTGAGTAGATCTCCTTGTCCCCCTCCATTTAGCTATGCCAAAATTCCTCCTTGGCTTTAGAAAAATTTCTTTAAATAAGCATCAACCTTCCTCCTCTTCTGGAAGTGGCGCTTAGCGAAGAGGTGAATATTTTGAAAAGACGTGATTATTTTCATACTACGTTATTGCCTTACTGCTTTATTGCTTTTCTTTTGAGGAAATTAGCTTATGTTTTTCTGCTCTTTTGTATGTGGTGACTTTAAGATGCAACCTTAAAGGAAATTACTTTGTGCTTTTAGTACTTTCAGTATCTGCTGGACTTAATGATGCAGTTTTAACAGCAGCATTGGAGAAGCTGTTGTTAAAGAACACTTTTTGACCTTGAGATAATCTCGTGTTTTGAAAACAAAGGCTGAAAGATAGCTATTTCTTGCCTCTATGACTTTAATTCAGTCATCTCCCTCTATACCCCTCCCTTTTGGAAATTAAACTATAATTACATGCTACTTTAACTTTTTGTTGTGAGCCATAAAAACACAATGGATTGGGAAAATATTTCAGAAGAATTCACAAATATACTTTTATCTGGATTACAAAGAATCATAGATATCTTGGATCCAACCTCTAAAGATACAGAAATTTCCAATCCTGATAAAGTAATAGAAGTAGAGCAGACACTGGACTCCAATCTACAGATGACAACAGCAGGATCTATCCAAGTTAGACCCCAACAAGAACTCTTGGATAACATTGAATCCCTGGGGAAAACTGAAAATAGCTTGAATCAAGAGATTGATTATACCAGAGCAAAGGGCGGATCTCAACATGAAGACAATTTGACAAGAATGGTGCAGGCTAAGCCTTTAAATGTGCCAGGTCCACGGAATATGACAAGTGCATCTGTTTTACTCAAAATGGGTGCCAAAAAGAGGAAAATTTGGGACTTTTTCAGTAGCAGAGCGGTCATCAAGATTACTATAAAGATAACACAACAACCCATGAAGTTAATGGATTTGACAAGGGAAAAGCAACCTGTGGAGACAAAGGGCTTGACAGGAAAAGAGAAAATTAAAAAACAAATTTTTGGCTTAGTGAATTTCTTACATAAAAATGTTTTCTATATTTTGATTGTCTAAGGCTACTAGTTAATTGGTATGATATGGGAAACAGAAAATGAAAATGTTAAGACAAGCCTGATAATATAAATCTGTTATATTTTTAAAAGAATAGTGGCAGTTAGGTATAGATAAGAATTTCTATGCATAAAGTGAAATATATAGACTAGGAGATAGTTCTTTTATAATAAGCCATAAAGTATTAACTTGAATTAGAGATGATTGCTGAAATTATGCACTCATTGGAAGAATAGGTAGATATACTGTAGATTATATATAGAAGATATAAAGTTATCCAAATCTATCCTAAATTGTTTAGTGTTGAAGAGCTAAACATCAAGATTGCTGATATTAGATAGGCTATATTCTTTGTATTAAAATAGATGCAAATAAAGATACATTGAATATGGATGAAATAATAAGGAAATTAAGTATGAAAGTATGCTCATTTAAGCTGGGAAAGGAAATATGAATTCTATTGGGCTCATTGTTGGAGAGAACTGTGATGGAATCGATAACACAACAGGAGGCAAACCATATATTTGTCTTATGTAATTTAGTGTAGAAAATAAGTAAAAATGATTTTAAAAGTATGACTTTGTAAAAGAAAGGACCTAATTCCTGTTTTTAAGTTATTTTTATTTATTTATTTATTTAATTTATTTAGAGTATTTTTACACCACCTTTCTCTGGTATAACATAAGAGCGCATCCAGTCCAGCATTCTGTCTCACACCACAGTGGCTCACCATTTGCGTCAGGTTATTCCCAAGCAGATGTCTTCACCTGCTTACAATTCCCTGCAAATGGCATTGAGAGAGATCCTGCCTATCTCTCCAACCCGGAGGTTGTCCTTGGGGATCCATAATGATAGCCATTAAAACCCTTGGTATCCATGAACTTGTCTAATCCTTTCTTAAAGCTGTCAAGGCTGACAGCTGTCACCACTTCTTCTGGCAGGGAGTTCCACAGACCAGTTATCCATTTGGTGAAAAAGTACTTTCTCTTATTTGATTGAGATCTAGCACCCAAAGGTTTCATGAAGTGCCCCCTAGTTCTAGTGTTGTGCAATAGGGAAAACAGTTTTTCCTTATCTTCTTTGTCTACACCCTGTATGATTTTATAAACTTCAATCAGGTCATCTCTTAGCCACTGTCATTCAAGAGTGAAGAGGCCCAGCCTTTGCAGCCTCAGATGGTAAGGATGGTGTTCCAGTCCCCTAATCATTCTGGTTGCCCTCCTCTGCACTTTTTCCATTTCCATAATATCCTTCTGGAGGTATGGTGACCAGAACTGTACACAGTACTCCAGATGGGGTCTCACCATAGATTTATAAAGAGGCAAAATGACACTTGCTGAGTGCTGACTTATTTTCTACATCCTTCCTAATGATCCCTAGCAGTGAGTTTGCTTTTTTCACTGCTGCAGCATATTGGGTTGACACCTTCATTGAGCTGTCCACCAGAACACCAAGGTCCCTTTCCTGGTTTGTTGCAGAGAGTTCTGACCCCATCAGTTTATAAATGTAATTGGGTTTTTTTGCCCCACCATGCATCACTCTGCACTTGTTAATGTTGAAGCTCATTTGCCACTGGTTTACCCACTCCCCCAGTGTCAAGAGATCCCTCTGGAGCTCGTCACAATATCTCTCAGTTTTTACTACCCTCTATAATCTAGTGTCGTTGGCAAATCTGGCTACCTTGCTGTTTACTCCAACTTCTAGATCTAGAGATTGAAAAGCAGGGATCCAGTACAGAACCTTGGGGACCCCACTCTTTACCTCTTAAGCCAAACTTTAGCTTGCTTCGAAGGCTAAGATTAAAGTTTTATTATCACTAATAGTTATTAGAGATGGATATGAACCAGAAAAGTTGCTTTTTGTGGTGGTTCATGGTTTGTGTGACTGCACACGAACCACAAACTTTCTGAGGGAGGCAACATGGCAGTGGAAAAAGGGTGCAGACTGTGTGGTCATGGGGGGGCAATCAAACCAGGAAGTTTGTTAAATTCCTTAAAAACTGTATTGGGTCAGTACATTTTAGTTCATTGGTTTGACGAACATGAACCAGCCTGAACCAATGAACCAGCGATTTTTAAATGAGTTTCTGGTTCATGTTCAGGTTTGTGCCATTCTCAAATAGTAATAATAAAATTATAGATTAGGAAGGCCATCAAATTGAAAGGACATATAAGGCCATGAGCTGCTGCAATAAATTATAAATGGAATAAATACAATGGTGGGAACTCTGATCCAAACATTTTTGGATTTGGGTTCCAAATTAAAAGCTGCCTTACATATCCAAATATGTGCTGTGCTGGGAAATGAGTTACGGTATCTTAATATTTTGTTTGTAGTTGTACTTTAATGGGCATTCTGCTATCTGCAAAAGAG
Source organism: Phrynocephalus versicolor (assembly GCA_023846285.1). Taxonomy (NCBI): domain Eukaryota; kingdom Metazoa; phylum Chordata; class Lepidosauria; order Squamata; family Agamidae; genus Phrynocephalus; species Phrynocephalus versicolor. Next base: position 20,227,272 of record JAHTLZ010000010.1, on the reverse strand, counting down.
TAACACATTTGCATCTTTATTAATTTAGTTTTCCCCCCACAGAGGGATCTTTTCCCTCTCTTACTATCTCCAGTCTAATGGGATGCAAATCTGTGAAGTAAACTTGGTCTCCTCTTTTTATAATGACAACCAACTTTACAATGGATGTGTGTCTTGTACAAACTGGCAATCGCATGATCCTCAGAGTAGTAGATCTAGTTTTAAAGCAATAAATGTTTAAATAAATAAAGGGGATGAAAGTCTACATGGAGGCATTGTTCTTCATGAGGCCCCAAGCGCTGGTATGATAGCTGTCCTTAAGCAGCAGCATCTCATAGAATGAGCTATAAATTAAAGCTATGTTGGTAATGTAGGTGTGACAGGAGAATAACAATCTTTCCGTTCTGGCACTTTGCTTGCTATCACATTCATTCACACTATATAAAACCCATTTGGAAAACAGTTTGGACTTTATATTTATTATTTTTCAGTTTACAGAGAAGATTTATTGCAGCCTCATAGGACAAAGACCGGGGTCTTGCTTATCTTCCCCAGATCGTTGTGTTTTATTTATAATTATTTCTGCTTGATGTCATGTCCATGCCTCCATGCGTTAGTCTTTCCTTTGTCTTAGATAATCGACAAAAGGGTCATTGTGCTGGTTCTCTGAGCAAAGCTTCATTTTTTGAGAAGTGGGTGATTCTTCTTATTCAGGCAGCTGAGACAAAACCACCTTCCAGCTCTTGTCAAGTGATAAAAAATATTTCCCCCCTTTTCCCCTTTCCAAGGTTGAGTGTGCTGATCATAGCATATTCACTGGGATGATGCCAATTTTGATGCCAATTATCAGTCTGGCTATTAACAGCTTGATATAGTGCCCCATCATGTCTACAAGAGATACAGAGAACGTAAGCCTGTTAGCTATTTATGTTTGGGGTCAGAATGGGAATCGACAGAACCCAGCAGATGCCGAGAGCACCAGCACACTCAGATATAGGATTTGTCCTTCTTTTCTTATGCTTGTTCCATTGGGGGGGAAATCCAATAAAATCTTGTGGAGGCTGCCCCTCCAGCCTAACAGCAGCAACAACAATCCCCCAACCCAAAAAGTGAAGAAGTTTATTTTTGTCAATCGCATCCACCTCAAAGTCAGTTTTGTCCCCTTAAACCCACCCACCCACCACCCAATCCCTCCTCCCATCTTCCACTGAAATCTCTTCTCAGTGCTGATGATGGTTTAATCTTTTTTTCCTCCTCAAGTGCCTTTCTTCAGCTTTAGAAACACTTTGTTAATTTTAGCTACGCAGGACCTTCTTGTTGCTAAGCAGCTGCAGACATGATTATGAAGGGGTGGGTCTGCTCTTCAACACACACCCCTAGTTGGTGTCTCTGGCATGAGACACTCATAGGATGTTTCCAGCAGTGTGAGGGGACTGTTCTTCTTTTCAGTGGGCACTCTAAGAATTCCTCTCATTCCCAGTTTTATGTCACATCTTGCCACAGTTGTAAGGTGTTCAAGATAAAGAGTGCAGGTAATGCTTGGGTACAGCTGGTAATGCAAAATTACCAACTGAGTGAGCTAGCAGGCCTCAACCCTGAGAGATTTTTCTGAGAAACAAACATTGGCTCCCAGTGAGTGAATTCTCCGTCAGTGTTAAAGCTTTCCTCCTGAGGGACATCAGAATAATACTTTATTGTTTATGAGGCATATTCTCCCACTGGCAATCCTCTCATGTTTCCTATGCTTGTCTCTCAATCCTGGCTCTTTTCTACAGACTTCTAAATTCTAGGCTTTTGCTTACAAAGCATCCTATGAGTTTGGATGGCAGAGAAAGACAGTGTTTGCTAGAATCCCTTGTGCATATTAAAGATTCAAGTGGGTTGTCAGATTGCGCCTCAAATGAATGTGACAGCAGTATTCTAAATGCTGGAGCGGGAAATAAACTACCATCTAACTCCAGTCATCAATCTGTGACATGTTTGGAATGATTTTGGACATGTTTTGTGGTTAAAAACACAGTTGTACCTCATAATTGTCACTGAGAAATCTAATGGGATACATTTCTGCTTTTGCTGATTTATTTGCATGTTTCTTCCAGCCAGGTTGGTAATTCTTTAAATTCTTAATGTGACCATTTCAATAACAGTCACATTAGGCATAATGTGCAAGTCCAAAATCAAAAGTGGCAATTTATTTATTTATTTATTTATTTATTTATTTATTTATTTATTTATTTATTT
>JAHTLZ010000010.1:20194606-20218486 GCA_023846285.1 Phrynocephalus versicolor | reverse complement strand
ATAGATAGATAGATAGATAGATAGATAGATAGATAGATAGATAGATAGATAGATAGATAGATAGATAGATAGATAGATAGATAGATATTCCTTTCTTCACACACATGAGCACGCACATGCCTGAATATATATATATTCAACTATATATATTCAACTGGTACAACTATGTTCACCCATCCACAAACACAAACATATAAAGATATACACTGCATCCATATGTATGCACACCTGGAAATTTAGATATGCTAGGAGTAGAGCTTGGAAAAGTTACTTTTTTATAGCAGCCCCCAGTCTTGCATAGCTAGTAGCTGCAAATATTTGAAAAAGTACACCCAAGAGGGATGATCTGTTCATATTTGGCCAAGACAGGATTTAACTGTGTTTCAATCTGATATTCCAGCAGAAGGGGTTAGTCCGTTTGTTTCTGCCTCAACAAAGTCTTTAGGTGCTTCTGAATCATGTTTAGCCTCTGTCCTTGTTGGAAGGGTAGTGACTGGAGAAACGGATGTAGTATAAATATATGCATGCCTCATTTTGTGGAAGGTGGTGTGTCCCATTGTGGTAACAATTTCAGTGGAACGATGGCTATCTCATTGGTGGAAAATGAATCATTTTCTTCAAAAAGTGATTTTTTTTTATTTTTTTGGAGCTTTCCCTCTTTTTGTCTCCTTGCCTGAGGCATTTTGTTTTGCTCTAGGGTGATGCTACGAAGTCTGATTCTGATGGGGAGCTTTTCCCTCATAATCTGGAAGAAGACTTTAGAGTTAAGGAAAACTTCTCAAATCCGGCTTGTAAGTGACAATGTTGATTGCAAACTGTCCTCCACCAACCACAAGTGTTCTTTCAGTTTAGCAATTTTTAGATACTGTTTTCCTTTCATGTTTAACTCTTGAGGTAATATATGGTTCAAGGAAATGAGAAACAATTATGGAAGACAATATCTTGAGGAGAAATATATTCTTAACTCAGCCATGTCCAAAGTCTGGCCCGGGGCACAAATCCGGCCCATCAGGCCATTTTGATTGGCCCCCAACTGGCTAGCCCACCTCTCCCTTCCCCCTCCCGCCTTACAACAATGTTCGCCTTAATGCAGTAGTTCTCAATCTTCCTACCAGCCTCACTTGCTGGGTTTTTTTTAAAAAAAGCAACAGCCATTGCAAGCGGTCGAAACACACCATGGCCGCCCTGCCATGAGCCATGGCCCCCCTGGCCCTCCAGCCTCAGCCGCCTAATGGAGGCCTGCCCTCTCTGCCCCACTTCTCCATGTGTCCTCCCGGTGGCCCCCCGGGATGCCCCCCACGCCACCCAAGCGGCCTGGTGCAGACCAAATGCCTGCAGCCGGACCGGGCAAGAGGTGACCACTGCGCCACATGGGCAGCCTTGGTGAGGGGCACTGTGGCAGAGTCCACATGCAGTGGGATCACCCCCCATGCCACCTGGGGCTTGCATGGGGTCAGTGGGTGGGACTTGCAGTTCAGGGCAGGCTCAGGGGGCGAATGGCCCCCCATACAATCTCAGCCATCAAATCTGGCCCTCCTTACAAAAACTTTGGACACCCCTCCTTTAGCTAGAAAGGGAATGATGCCTTTAAGGGGGATTTTAGAGCTGTAAAAAAATTCTGATATGACTCATGGGTCATCAGCAGACAGCAAAATGATACTTGAGTTAGTCACCTCCCAAATGATAGTATAAGGGAAAAGGCTTATATTTGGTACATGATTGTGATCCATCACCCTGCCTAATGTTTATTGTTGAGAGTGTCATTAAAGCTCCTATATGAGAGAGATGGAGCCTGGCCTTGCTAACATCTCCAAGTAGGACAGAGAAAAACGAGAATGCTGCTTTTTGTTGCTTGTGTACAGAAGAGAAAGCATACAGAGAAATGAGAACACCCCTGGACTGTTGTACACAAACATTTGTGTAAGGCAGTGGTGGTCAAACTTTGGCCCTCCAGATGTTTTGGACCACAACTCCCAGAATTTCAAGCCTGTATTGCAAATGGCAAAGGACTGTGGTAGTTGTGGTCTAAAACATCTAATAATAATAATAATAATAATAACTTTATTTTTATGAGGCCCAAAGTTTGGCCACCACTGGTGTAAGGTCTTTTTAGAAGGGAGGGAGAGATGAGAAGGAGAAGCTCCACTAGAATAGAAACTTGGGGCATACAGCAGCTGTCCTGGGTACCTGGATTCATGTGTCTCTGCCTATAAGGCGTGATCTAAATGTGCCTTGTTTTTCTCAGTGATGGCTCTTTGTGATCACCCAGAGCTAAAGAAGAGCTTGACTCCTCCAGTCATCATTCACACAGCCGCGACACCGATGTCCATGCCGAAAAGTGCCACCTATGGAGAAGCAGCTCAGGGCTACGATTCCCGGAGAGCTAGCAGTGTCTCCATGGATCCTCATGCATATGATCTCAAATCCCCGGTACGTGGGATGTATCTTGCCCTCTACTACTTGCCTTTTTGTAGTCATCTCCTTTGGCATCAGTGTGGAAGAAAGACCTACCCTTAGTGTCCCTTGCCTTTTACGTGGATGGTACCTGTTTGATGTATTGAGCCCTTGCTAAATGAGCCCCTGGCCCATGACTGTTCCTTTTGTAGCAACCATGAATTGATTTTTCCTCCTGTTTTTGCCCATTTCATCTCAGATGAGTGCCCGGAGCTCTCCACACAGTCCTTGGAGTGCAGGAAGCAGCTGGAACAGCCGCAGGTCGAGCTGGAACAGCATTGGGCGGGCTCCCAGCTTGAAACGTCGCAACCAAAGCGGAGAACGCAAATCACTTCTCTCGGGGGATGGGAAGCAGAGTTCAGAGGAAGGAGAAAGCTCTGACGAAGATCAGTCCAGCCGGACTGGGAGTATTAATGGCTCTATACCTCACCGCATGGAGTCACTGGAGACCAAAGGCTCCTTTGATTTCCAAGATACCTTGCAGGTGCCTTCTCTTTACCGGACCGGTAGCATACACAGTAGCCGCAGTTCTGCATCTGAGCGGCAAGACTGTAATGGCAAAACAACCTCCAGGGTCCTGGTACAGCAGCTTCATTTAGAAGATCCAGTTCCTGAGTGTGATGATATGGATGATGAAGGCAACTTGGTAAGTTGGAGCTTGCACCTCCAGTCTCTTCATTTGGATGGGGCCACTTTCCCTTTTTAAGTAGAAGACTGGAGTGTTTTGATTCTTGTGTGTTTAAATACTAAGCATCACTCCAACATGTGTATACTAAGTAAGCATCATCTGGAGGACACATCTCTTCTGGCCGTTGGGATCCAGGATCCAAAGGATGTAGCTGAGCAAAGTTACAAATGCCACAGTGATATGAGGGATCTGTGCATAGCAACTAGGATGAATTCCTGAGACAGAATCCAGCTCCTTAAATTGAAGTATTAAAATGTCCAAGATCATGATGAAGCCATATATTGGAAGCATATAGTTTCAGCTTTTTTTCTCTCTTCATAGGTAACCGTGGTCTGTAGGGTGGGGGCTCCCTATTAGCATTGGTCTTTGTGTATCTTTTCAACAGAGAGAGGCATTAGTCCAGTTAAGGTTGCCCTTTCCCAGATCAAGGAGTACCTGTGTAGCAAACATTAGTTAAAAATAGGTGATACTTGTAAAACCAGAAGAATCATCATGGGTTTGACCTGGTTAGTGGGGAAAACTCTATTATTGCCCTGTGTTTTAACTTGCTAGCCAGTTCTTTTGTTTTGTGCTGTGACTTTGCAGTCAGGCTTATGCAAATTCCAGTACAGTTTAAGAATGCATAAAGGCTGATGACCAAGAAGTGAGGTGCACGCTGGCAGGCATTTCCAGCTTTAGCTCCATCATGTGTAGTTAGAGAGATTGCACAGGGCATCCATTAAGAAGGAACAAGGCCTCTGGGCACCTAGAAGACACAAGAGGTGACTAATCAAATAAGAACCTGCAGACATCCTTCCTTGTATGGTCTTGGCTCCTGAAGGGGCATGCAAGGACTCTTGGGACTGTTGTTTCCTCTCTGCAGTGCAGGTACAAAGCTGTGACAGGAACATCTCCACCAATTAAGAACAAATTCTAGAAGAGTAGCTGTGTGGAAATACGGCTGCAAATATAACACATCCTATGGCTTCCGAACAACTGGAAAATTGACTGAGAGGGGAGGATGTGGACAAGGGCCTACTTCATGACACATGAATTAGGCAGTGAAAGGGAGTATGTTTGTCTGTGTTGAGAGACAGAGAGGTCAGGCAAGCAGGCCTTATGCACACAGGTCCCAGGGATAGCTGGAAGTATTTCATGAATTTAGTGGCCAAATAGAGAAGGCAAAAATGTCCACCAACAGAAGTAAACAAGGGTCCATGAGTCTTCTGATGAGGCTGCTCATTCCAGGTTGGAACTCCACTTGTACGGTGTCCTGTGTGTGGTAATTAGCCTTTCCAGTGAATTAGCCAAACAAAATCACAAGGGAGGCTTGGAGAAATTGTATTGGATTTACCAGTCTAAGGTGTTTAAACCCCTGGAGGTCCCCTCCCTTTCTTCTTGAGCGCCATGACTTGAGAGGAGGATTGGAGTGTTATGAGAAAACAAGGGCTTAACTAGACATGCTTTTTAGATCTACTTCCCAGTAAGCACATAGGAATTGAGGCCCGAACAATCATGTGTGTGTGGAGAGTGTGTTGCCTTCCTCCTACAGTTTTCCTTCCACACAAAAATTCATCTTGGAAGATGTGGCTGGGGTGTCAAGGGAAGGCTGCAGGTCCACCTAAGGAAGGCTTCTCTTATAATTTAAACACTAAAGGGAGTGAAAGATTGTGCCTTGTTAAGACTGAGACAGTCACAGAAAGTTAGCTCTCACCTCTTCCGCTTGTGTATGCATTCATGCAATCACAATTATGGTCCCCCAAATGTTTGGTCATAGACTTCTCTTCGTTGTCATTTCTAAGGGTTGGTTTGTGTCCATTTTCTTAACAGACAGTGCCCAGCTTGTCTGGTCTAAACCATCAAAAGGTACTAGTGGAAGCGGATGGGACGTGTCTTGCTGAACATGTGCAGGTTTACAGTCCCATGACAGTGCAGCTGATGTGATTCAGGCCTACAGTAAGGTGGATGGGTTAGCACCAGGGTTTCATTCAGATGATTGAGAATTACAGCTGAGCGGAATGCCAGTTCTCATTTGGAATTCGTAGCTGTCTTCGTAAACAGGACCTTAAATAGGTCTTGTAATGGATGGCAGTCGCAGTAGAAGCAGTAGGGAAAGCTATTGCAAATGAAAGAGAAAGAAGAAGTGTCTGATCCATATAAAAATATTTGCTTGGAGGTTTTTAAGTTTAAAAAAACATGCTCCAGTTCTGTCACAATGCATCTTTCTTCACTGGCATTTATTTATTTATTTATTTATTTATTTATTTATTTATTTGTTTGTTTATTTAGAGTATTTTTACCCCACTTTTCTCCTTGGAAAAGGACCCAAGGAGGCTTACAATAAGGAGAGAGAGAGAGACTATACAGTCCATTACAATTAAGATACAATCAGATTGAGAAACAGGGAATTGAGGGGCATCTTACAGCATTATAAGGCAACACTAAAGCTAACAATTGATAACATAGTTTCAGTGCAGTCACACAAGGAGAGATATAAACACAAAGTTATAAGTGGTTATAAACATTTGTTGGTATGCCCTCCTCTAGATTTTGTTATTGATGCAACTTGTTACAATCTATGGGTGTTTGGGCCTTAAGAGCCTCGTGATGCAGTGGTTAAATGCCTGTACTGCAGGTAAAACTGTGCTCACGACCTGGGGTTCAATCCCAGGTAGCAGGCTCAAGGTTCACTCAGCCTTCCATCCTTCCGAGGTCGGTAAAATGAGTACCCAGCTTGCTGGGGGGGCAATGTGTAGCCTGCACACTGTAATTAAAAAATATAAAACCGCCCAGAGACTACTTAAAGTGGTATTGGGCGGTATATAAGCAGAACACTTTGCTTTTTAAGGTTTTAAAACTGTTGCATTCTTTAAAAGAGAAAGAGACTGGTCCCATAATACTCTGAATATTTGGTTTTGCAAACATCTGTGGCTTGTTTTGGAACTTCAGGTTAACCTCAGAAAATTAAAGAACGGTAGGTGCTTTTTCTTGTCAGGATTCTCCAACTGCCTGCTTTTGCACCTTTCTCTTTATGTCTTGAAAAACAGTGGGTGATGCTTCTAGGTCACTGCTCTTCCTGCCACTCCAATCCACTAGTCTTGAATGTACATTAATATTGCTGGAAGTTCCCAGTCAAGGAAATTTCCCATTGTCCTTTTTAAGCAAGACAGACATTGGTATCAAAGAGAATGAAACACATTTGATCCATCCGATGTTTCCCTTGGATTCACATCTTCGGGGAGGGGGGTTGTCAGGGGCTTTGCTTGCTTTAGCACATTGCAGACTTTTTTACCGTGTTTCCTATCAAATGAATTTGTTACAGCATTTTCTTCCTCCACATACAGTATTTATTTATTCATTCCAACCAGGTGTGTCTTCTGAAGTAGACAGGGTTTGAATAACATCATTGAGGCATCACTTGGAACATAATGTGAGCTCTAGAAGCAATCAAGCTGATTGTAAGGAAGCTTGTGTCTCTGGCCTTTGCAGGAAAAAAAGGGATCTGCATGAGTTGTGTGTTTGAGAGAAAAATGCTCTTCAAAACGTGGGATCTGAGTGTGCACTGTGTTCCTCTGGGACATCTCAACATTCTTGATTTAAAGTCCTGCACCTATGGGTTAATCCCCCTGTCTCAATTTGTACGCAGCCAGGATGGGGGGTGGGGGTGTAAACAAGTGCTTAGCCAAGTAATATTGAGTGGAAAATGGGATTGCCCCTCAACATTCTCCCTGTTTATGCTCTCAGTTGAATGACGGGCTTGAAACAATTACACAAACCCAAAATATCCCTGGCATTAAAACTGAACTAAAGGGATGTGAAGGGACATTCTAGGCTGCTGACACATTCTCATTTCAACTACAAAGCCTTAAGATAAATGCCAGGCAATGCTTTGAATTGTAGATGTTTCTGGAACCAATTCAGATTAAAATTATCAGGACAAACTCAGTCATGACTATTACTAGATGTCCCAAGGGAGGCCTTTTAGCTGGTTCTTGAAGCAGACATAACCTCTTTAAATTACCCTGCCTAATGAAGCTACTCTGACTGGTATTTGGGGAATGAGATGCTCCACTGTAGATGTGATCAGGGCGAATTCGGGAATCAGGGATGGAGAGTAGGCCAGGTTCCTCTGGGGGCAAAATTAGCTTGACCATGAAACAAATAATTAATTTATTGTGGAACAAAGAAGCAAAGATCAAGAATAAATTTGTCATTATATGAGCAATTCTTAATTGGCTTGATAGGCAGATTTCTGTTTAAGAGCAGTTTGTCATAGAGTGATTTCATTGCAGTGACATTTTATTTATTTATTTATTTATTTATTTATTTATTTATTTATTTTAGGGTATTTTTATCCCTGCCTTTGTCCTTGAAAAGGACCCAAGGTAATGGGTACAGTAATGAGGGATAATATACAGTCCGGTACAATTAAGACATATTCAAGTGTTGAGAACAGGGAACTGAGGGACATCATATAGCATCAAAAGACAACATTACATTAAAGCTACCAGAGAATATGAGCAGTTAAAAAGAGAGTAAAATTCCATGTAAAGTTATGAGTGAGGGAAACTAACATTGAAAACATAGTGTCAACGCAATCTTGAAGTCTGTAAACACAAAGTCTATGTGATCCTGTATGGTAGATTCATATAAAACATAATAGGTAGTCCATCATTCAGGGAAAGCTTGCCTGAAGAGAAAGTTCTTTGCCTGATTCTGGAAAGGCATCAGAGATCGGGCAGTCCTGACCTCTAGTGGGAGGGAGTTCCAGAGTCTGAGTGCAGCAGCTGAGAACGCCCTTTCATGTGTTCCCACAAGACCTACCCGTGAGGGTGGTGGGATGGAGAGAAGGGCCTCTCTTGATGTCCCTAACACCTTAGCCAGTTCATACTGTGAGATTCGATCTTTGAGGTAGGACCAGGTCATACCGTGCTTTGTAGGTCAAGGTCAGCACCTTGAAATGTGCCCGATAGCTGATTGGCAGCCAGTGGAGCTGTTTTAATAGGGTTGTAATGTGATCTCTGTACCCTACCCCAGTCAGCAGTCTGGCTGCTGCATTATAGACCCATTGGAGTTTCCTGAGACTTTTCATCGGTAGCCCCACATAATGTTGCCCCACATAGAGGACTAATGTGGTAAAAAAAAAAAGCAGAGATCATAGCAAAGCAAACTTCCTCTCTTTCAGTTTCACCTGTTCTGTTTGATTACACAGACAAATTAATTATGGACTATCCAAAAAAAACCTAGTTTAAGAAGTACTAAGCCTTAGTGGTTCTGTGTTGTACTGATGGAGCTTATGTTTGAGATGGCCAGGTCCCCAGGACAGTGCCACGTTCCTGTTTTTAAATAATAATATGTTTACCCCTGGACTGGTTGTTTTGTGTGTTTGTCTGTCTGTCTGTGTCTCTCTGTGTCTGTGTGTGTGTCTGTCTGTGTATTGCTTGTTTGTTTTTACGAATTCCTAGTGTTTGTAAAAGTAAGGTACCAAACCATGACTCCAAATGTCGAATAAAGCTGTATCAGTTACGCATTTGTTTTTAAATTAATTGGCTCAGGCAGAAAATTTCGGGTACTAGAGGGAGATGGTTCATTGAACCATAAAGGTGGTGATTGCTTGATTTGGCATTGCCCTCAGAGATCAGATCAGAAGTGTGCTGGTGTGGTGGGTCAAAATTTACATAGAGATGAACTGAGTGCATGTGTGGCGTGAAGTGCCTTTCAGTCACTACAATTAACATACCAACTGGGTCCAATTCTCAAAAGAGATAATCTGGCTATGGTTATCCATATGTTTAGAACATCCAGATTTGATTATGGCAGTACATTATACATGGCCATGGCTTTTCAGTTGGTCCCGAAAACATCACTGCCAAATTGTTTCCAGGGTCTCAGTGTGTCCATTGTACTCCAGTGTCTAAAGGCTGCCATAATTTTCCTGTTTGTTTCCAAGTGCAATTCAAAATGAGAGTATTGACCGATAAAACCCTATATATATAGGCCACACCAGAATGAAACATGGAGGCAAATGCCCTCTTCATACAAGCATGATTCCATTTTGCCGACATATGACATTTGCTATATATCTGATACTAAATAGGCATTCCCTATAAGTGACAGGTGAGCTGTTCACCCCTGTACAAAATGGAGGTCTTTATGCTTCCTCTGCACACACAAAACACTTCATAATGACAGCCATTTAAAATTAAAATGTTCATTAACTCTACAAAAATTGTGTGCTGCTATAATCCATAGTAATAATATGCCTTGTGGGAGTTCCGTTTTACAGTAGTCATAAAAGTTACAATTTTTATTGTACTTCCCAGACTGATCTTTTGACTTCAATAAGACCTCTCTGAGAGTGTGAATGAGGGTTATTATGAATAGCTGGACCTTTTTATTACGAGGTGAAAAATAAAATCCATTGAAGAAATGGATTTAAGAACAAATCAAACATAAATTTCATTTTAATGTAGTCCTTCAGCCATACATTGAAATAAACCCAGAATCAAGGCCGTTCTTTGTATTTTGGGAGTTTCTGATAAGCCCAGAGAAACACAGACTCCATTGCTGATGGACTACAAATGTGCAGTTTTGTGATATCTGTGATAGAATATCTCATTTTAAAAAACAGTAATAATTGTGTACCATCAATTTAATTCTAACTTATGGCAACCCTTTTGGGGGGGGGGGGTTCCGGGTAAAGAATACTCAGAAGTGTTTTACCTTCCCTTCTTCTGGGGGCATTCTGAGACTATGTAGTTTTCTCATTACAGAACATTCTGGATCAGAGATGTAGTTTGGTGTGTCTAACTCCTTCTTCCCATGCTATTGTCCTGAATTTTACATGTGTTCCTGCACACACACACACACACACACACACACACACACACACACAGAGAGAGAGAGAGAGAGAGAGAGAGAGAGAGAGAGAGAGAGAGAGATGCAATTAATTTTACAAAACATCAAGAAACCTTGATAGCATGTCTTGAACAGCCCTAAGAAGGTCGATTCAACAACTACATGGACTTCTTTAACAGATGCCTATGGATGGATGACATCTGTTATCATTACTGGAGCCAACTCACATACTCCCTTTTCCTTCAGGTAGTTTTTCAAAGATTTAAACATGCTGTATACACTTGAGTATGTCGACCTGAGTATAAGTCGAGGCCTCTAATTTAACCCCCAAAAACTGGGGAAATTTATTTATTCACGTATAAGTCTAGGGTGGGAAATGCAGCAGGGCCTGGCAGCTCCTGCTTTGTGAGCTGGGGGAATGGTGGTGATGTTTACAATGACTTTTAGCCACTGAGGCAAGCACTTGCCTTGATAGCTGAAAGTCATTTTAAACATTGTGCACCACTGACCCGGGATGCAGAGAGGGGTCAGGAGAAGCAGTGCACAATGTTTAAAATGATCTTTAGCCACTGACCCAAGCACTTGTCTCGGCGGCTAAAAGTATTTACCCGAATATAAGTCGGGAGCCCCTTTTTTCACCCCAAAATTAGGGCTTAAACTAGACTTATATTGAGTATTTACAGTAATTCTGGGGCTATATTAATAAATAAGGTCGTGAAAGCTAAGCAGGAGAAACTTAGTGAAAGACTTCCTTTCCTTGGAACTGAATGCCTAGGCATTTGAATCTGGAGAGAGGCATCGTTTAACCTGGCCACACATCTGATACTAATACTGTATCCGAACTGCGAGTGTATTTAAATATTTAATTCCAAACATGAAAATTTATTTCTAGTCTACACACTCCAGAAAAGGATGGATAACTAGGCAACAACAAAGATGTCAAATACTTCAGAGATGAAACAAGGGAGGATTTTCCAGCTCATGGCTAATATTCACATGCTCAAATTATTTGACATCTCTTCAGATTTGTGTTTCTCCCCTTGAGGACTTCTCTGATTTGTTTTGTCTCACTTGCCTTAATTTGCTTTCCAGCAGACTGTGGTTTCTGCATGTTTATGATCTGACCCGTGTAAATAGAACAAGCAAATTACTGTTTTGTTCGATGGTTTCATTATGCCATTTCCCCCTCAGCGCATTGAGGCATTCTGCTCCGTGACTGCCCATGTGGACATCCCTTGTAGACTATGAAATTAAGGTGTAATCGGATTAGCCTTTTTCAATCGGCAACATTGGTCCACTGAAACCCTACCATTTTGCTTGCGAACTGGGTATCATAAATATAAACAGTCTTTCCTGAAAAGATGGATCTGACAATAATGTTCAGTATGAGATATTTTTCAACACTGACTGGTACTATGCCAAGTCTGTAAGTCTCCTTTCTCCCATTAATGTTTGTTCTGTGAGAGTGACTATGGGGTAACTATAGAGTAACTACCTCCAGTGCCATCCAGGCAATGGCAGAAAACCCAGGTCCCCTAATTGACCCCATCAAGTGTCCCCCTCGTCACTTCAACACACAGCTCCAATTTCCAGGAGGATTGATACTATCACAGGGAGGTACCACTGCACAGTCTCCCCTTTCTTCATGGTATGTATGGGGCGACACCCTTCCTGTCCATAATAAATCTTAAATAAAACACCGCACTCTGTATTTCCCCCTTAAAAGCAACCAACCAAACAGCCAGTCAAAAATCCCATTTTTTAAAATTTATTTTTATTTTTTGCTGTGGAGTAAAACCTTGTCATTATAAAGTTTTGGTGATACCTAAAATAGAGAAATAGTTGGTTTATTCTTTCTTAGTGACTGTGTCCGCATTTTTTCTCCCAGTAACTTTTCATCTAAAGTTCTGTTGCTCACTTGGAGGGAACCTTTAAACAGATGCTGGGCTTTAAACAGAACGTGCTTCTGCAATACATTTCTCCAAGTCTCTGCTCCTGTTAGCCACTTACGTTTTTTACACTGCTTCCATAAGTGCAGGAGCATGCCTTCATTAATCTATTGTTGCGCAACACAGCATGACCAACAGCCCCACGGAACCAGAGGCATTGCTTTACATCTACGATGTCACATGTGGAGATGGCCTCCAGCTGGTACACCTGCAAGATATGTCAGGAGTGATGGGGGAGGAGGGAAATTAAGGTATTAGGAAATCTTCAATTGTCTGTTTATTAGGTTTTGAATCCTGTATGTGTGTGTGTTTTAGTGGGCACGGCAGTCACTCAAGAGAAACTGGACAACATCTCGTAGTGCAAGTTCTGAGTTTCTTTCTCTCCCCCCCCTTCTCTTCTGTCTTTAAGAGCAAAAAAGAACGGATGAAGGCTTGGATAAGGGCACGCCTCCCTGCCTGGTGCAAAGAAAGAGATTCCTGGTCGGTCTACATCTTTCCTCCTCAGTCTAAGTAAGGCAAATTCATTTGATTGATTTGAGAATTGTGGCAAGCAAGTTTCTAGGACCATGTGTTCTTGGGGGGAGGAGGGAGACTGTTGATTGTGCCAATCATAGAGCTTCTATAGAAGTAGCTGTCACTACGGGAATGAACAAGCCAGAAAGGGGTCACCAGTGGAAAGACGCAAACTGCTGCTCACAGGGGCTATAGCTAGTAGCACTTCTGATATCTGTTCAATCCATTTTGCACCATGGCTACAAGCTGCAGCAAGAAGCTAAGACCCGTGGAGAGGCAATATCACTCAGTAGTGGAGCATCTGCCCTGCCCACAGAAGGTCCCCAGAGGATATCTGACAGGTCCATTTTCTAAAAGCACTTGATAACTATTGGTGAGAGATGGACATCTGTGGCTCCAAGGTCCACAGGTTTGCAGACAGTCATACTAGACGAGACTATGCTAGATCAAGTCTGTGGAGGCAACTTCCAGAGATTTAAAGGCCAAATATACCCATCCTAAAAGGTCATGCATGCTCCTGCCACTTAGACATCTCAGTTTTTTAAGCTGAAAGAACCACCTTGTGCACTCTCATGGTCCCTTTTTTGTTAGTTTTAATTGGGTTGTGGGTGCTCCAGAGGTAGCTGGGAGCTCTCAAAAATGTCCCCATATCCAGACATCACAAAGAGACATTTTTGAGTGAAAACAAAATGCAGGTGGTTGGATGGAGGGGGCTTCTAGGCAGCTGGAAAAGGAATGCATTTGGACTATGTACCCACCTTTTTTCCATTCATCCAGAAGTTGGGTCATGACAACTGGACTTCTTTTCTTGTTAGATCAAATCGTTTTGCTAATTATCCAAGTGGCTTCTTCAGTCTGAGGAAACCTTGTACTCCACCGTGGTTTGACTTGAGCCTGGTCTGAATAGACTTGTTAGATGGACAATGGGCAGGCGTCTGTGAAAGTCACATCTCTGTGGCCCTTCCCACACTCATTAAACATGGGTTGTTAGCAGTGGCATTCCTGGTAGAGGTGTTAAATGGCCCTGATTTTTTCCGGGGATAGATGAAAGGGCAGTATGATAAATTGGAGACAGATTGTGCCTAAGGCAAGCTCTCTCCACTCCTGTTGAGAGAAGGATTTTCTGTACACACATGAATGGCCTTCTTTCCACTCAGTTTTGTTAAATAAGTCAGCTCTTAAGAAATTCAGCAGCAGATAAGAAGCAAGGTTCTTTCTCTGCCATGTATATATACTCTTTGCAGTTGTACATTTTGTAGCTGGTAGCAGTGGCAGCAGAAATTGCTGCTTCTGAGCTACTCCATTGGTGGAAGACTTCATCTTATACTTGCACTCGTTCTATTCCACACCTCATCCTCTCTGTTCCAGGACATTCCCCTGTCTTTTTAAGGTCTTCCACAAGAAAATACAAATTCCATGATGAGTCGGGATTTCTTAGGCAGAGCTATACAGATTTTTCATCATCAAAATGCACTGGAACAGAACAAGAACTTCCCTGGGTCCTAAATAGATGCCTTAAAATTGGGAGATCTCCCAGACCTGGTCCTTACCACAGACAAAAAGTAGCCATAACTCATTTTGGGCTATTCTGCCATGAATGGGATCAGAGAAGATCTATAGAGTGTAGGTGGGCAGTGAAGCCCGTGCTTTGGTTGCAAAAGGGATCAGTAGAAGCAAATTTCAAATTCAATCCCAAGCATTCTCCAGATTGTTTCGTAAGTGTGAGAAAGACTCTAGTTGAAGAACCTGGTTAACCACCAGCAAAGGCTGGAGATAAATCTCAGCAAGACTGATCAACAGTTAGACTCAGTCTAAAGCAGCCTTGAGGCGGTTTGCTAGGGAAGAAGGAATGCACTTCTAGTCTAGTCCTCCGTGGGGCCATGGAAATACACATATGGCCATACAAATCTAATCTGTTTTATCTCTTTCTCGTGATGACAGAAGAATCCCAGAAATGTCATCACACATAACTAATGTTTATGATTAGGAGCTCCTGGCCCCAATGGAAAACTGATATGATGCTTCCACTTGAGCAGCTGCAGCAAATCAGTACACTACGTGGGCCTTATGGCGATGTTTCCCTGCCACCCTAGCTCGTTTCTTATAGGGCTTCCATCAATGTCGTTATGGTCAGTTGCAAACATAGTAAAAAAAATTTTCTCATTTATGATCCCGTTTGTCAAGAAATGCCATTATTCAGCTGGAAACCAAGGGCAGGATTAGATGCAAAGTTGGGAGGACTTAAGGTCCTATGTCCAGTGGGGATTATCTGCGAGTGTGTGCGCGCTTCCAAAAATAGGTAAGACAACCTTAAAGGAGAGAGGGGTGAACTCTTTCCCCCAGGCAACGATCTCCTCATCTTAATTGCCCTTCCCACATCTGGCATTTTCTCCCTTCACAGGAAAACATACAGGCATCCTGGAAGATGAACAATAAGTCTTGGGCAAACATACAGACACCACTCAAAACGCCGAGAGAGCTTCCCCCGCCTTCAGTTCTCTTAGTATTATTGGGCCATTCAGGCCAAGAAAGACAATCAAAGCCCTAATCCCTTTTGCGCTCTTTTTTGAGTGGGATATTGACGAACACGCTTGCCTGTTTGTGCAGATATTTATTGTAGGATAAGCACGGAACCTTTGGATTTAATCCGGGAAGAACTTCAAATTACTATCATTTGTTTTGAAATGTGTTGGGATCAAAAGGCTTATGGTGAGATCGTGTAAAACCAATCTTTCTCAGGCCCTGACAGATTTGGAGTCCTGTCTTAAAATTAAAAGTCAAAGCCACCCTCACACAGAAGATTTTTCTTTTTCCTTTTCAAGGAAAAGGATTGATTTTTGTCATAGAGGATCCGATTCCCACCACCCTCCCGTTTTTTTTCAAGATCAGTTAATCTGCCTGTGGCCTTTGATGGGAAAGCAACTGTGCGCACACACTCACTGGCCAAACACAGACTC
Source organism: Phrynocephalus versicolor (assembly GCA_023846285.1). Taxonomy (NCBI): domain Eukaryota; kingdom Metazoa; phylum Chordata; class Lepidosauria; order Squamata; family Agamidae; genus Phrynocephalus; species Phrynocephalus versicolor. The sequence continues at coordinate 20,203,088 of JAHTLZ010000010.1, read as the reverse complement.
TGCAGTGGTTCTGAGAGTAGCCTGTGCCGCTGCATCTCTGCATCAGGAGGGCGTGGAGAGTCCTCTTGTGCTCCTTGCTGAGGTGCCACGGCCAAATGGATCACTTGCCTCCAGCAGAGGATGCCCAGAAAGTGGCAAAGGTGGAGAGATAAAATATGGAGGGAAAAAAAGCTGTGGGCAACTTCCTTCTCTGGTTGGTCTGGAAGTTGAGTCATGGCTATTGGACTTCTTTTTTGAGAGATAGAAACGTTTTCGCTGCTCATCCAAACAGCTTCTTCAGATCACGTTTCGCTGCTCATCCAAACAGCTTCATCAGATCATGAGCAGTGAAATGTTTCTATCTCTCAAAAAAGAAGTCCAGTAGCCATGACTCAACTTCCAGATAAAGTCACCTGGATGACTGAGAATCTTCACAGACATATTCTCTGGTTGGTGTTTTGGAGTTTGCAAGGGAGGAATAATAAACTAACCCATGCTAAATTTCCCATGGCACACTAGTGGCTCTCATGGCATGCAGCTTGGGAATAAATAGGGTATAGCATCGGCAACTTTAAAAAAGAAAGAAAAGTATAATGTTTCTGAGTGTTGAAGATTTTTAAGACAAGCAAGGGGAATTTGTTGGAAGGAGCTTTGTGGGGAGCCGAAGCTTGAGAGAATACTTGTGCCTTTAAGAAACCTCCGCTCCCAAACAATTAATAATAGCTGCAGTTTACTTCTAATGAAAAACACACAGGCTCAGGGACTAGCTAAGATGCCTGCTAGCACCAGTTGGGGTTCCAGCTTCATGTGGGAGAGAGAGGGGGGATTGCCATAGGCATCTGTTTCGGGGAAATGGCAGCAAGTCCTGGAGTAGAGTGTGTGACAAGAAATTCTTTCTGTGTTTTCTTTTCCTTTCCTCTCTAGATTCCGTCTGATATGCAATAAAATCATCACTCACAAGATGTTTGATCATGTTGTCTTGGTTATAATTTTCCTGAACTGCATCACCATTGCGATGGAACGTCCCAAAATTGATCCACACAGTGCAGTAAGTAGCAGCCATTGATGTCACCCCCTGGTCAAGAAGACTGGGCCAATGCTGGGCATTTATCAGCACCTGCTCTGAGACATTTCTTTGTTTGCTGGAAGGGAGTGAGGCATAACACAGAATGAATACAAAATAAATGTAATTAGTCTTGATGTACATGAGCAAGAGATCAGAGCAGGTGCCTCATCGTATGCTCTCCACCTCTGTATTATGTAGGGAAAAATCTCCTTCCTCTGACCACCTAGAGATTATAATGTTGGTGTAGCTTTTATTTTTGTCAAAAGAGAGCTGTATATTTCAGTATCCAGTGGCAGTAAGACAGGGGCTTCCCTGCTTCAACCCTTTGTGGTATCACAACTTGGCTCGCATTGAGCAGAATTTTAGGAAGACAGAAAAGAAGTTTGAGGCTAAGCTATAGACATCAGCTGGAGTACACCATTGCCACTGACAGTGTTTGACGATACTTTCTGGATCATGAAAAGTAATACAAGAAGGACTGACCTGGAACGAAAGAGAGTAAACACATCTTTTTTGACTGTTAGGAAGAACTCTGCCCTCCTCTTCATTCTGGAACATGTGTGACATTTCACACAAGACAAGGGTGAGGAAAAGATGGCCTCCTCACTGAGATCAGGGAGGATGTGCAAAGTGTCTTCACAGAATCCTACCCTCCACTCCCACACAATAAATAAACATGTGAGTCTTCATGAGTGTGAGGGTAAGAATGAAAGACATCTGAAGATTCAGGGGCTGCTCCTTGGGCTGCATCCTCCAAGTGGTCACTCTGCTCTTTCTGCAAAAAACGGAACTGCGACTCGCAGCACAATCCTGAGAATTCTGTTGCGAAACATGACTCATGCTTCCCAGATAGCACAATCACCATGGAGATTCACTGGGATTTGGGCTGGCGAACCTCCAGTCATGGAGTTAGGAGGATTGGAGAGCTCAGAAAGGCCACAGCCTCCAGGGCCTCATTTTCCCCAGCTCTCCGCTGCAGGGACCACAGACACAAACATATGGGCTCTGCTAGGATCCAGATCTCATGAGTGCCTTGAAACCAAAGCTGGTTTTACAGCCACATCCAAACCACCTTCTGCTCCTACTACAGAGAAGAAAAGAAGCAAATATGGCTTCAGTTCAGAGTTATGGCCTGAATCTACCACCGCATACAGCAGCTGTGTATCTTGCCATTGTTAAGGCAGGGGCTGACTTTAGAATTGTGTGATATCCTTGTAGGCATGCCCTGCTTCCATTCCTGGGCTATACATATGGCAACATACAAAGCTCAGGTCCCATCTGTTTCTAATTGGCTCTGGGCTTTCCTCACCTGCATGGTGTTAATTGAGCAGCCCCTACTCCTTCCCCAGTTGGGGGGGGGCAAGGGAGTTTTCACTGCTATTGGTTCTACCCCGACCACTCTGTCTTTAATTCTTTGCCGTATCCAGGTGCTACATCCATGTGTTGAAGACAGCAAGGCTTCCTCTTGTTCTTTTCTTTCTTGTGTCCCGTTTCCCAAGGCAGAATCAGCATGTTTTAATATTTGACACAGCCGTGGCATCTGTCGCAATGTTCTTCTCCAGTAAACGTCCTGACTGCCTTTTTCTTTTCTTTCTTTCTTGGGGTAATGTTGAGTTTCTGTCCTTTCCATCTGTTTCATGTCGGCATTCAAGTTGAGAAGGAAGAAATGGCTGCTTCTCCACTTGTCTTTCTCCTCCTGATTTTTTTTTTCCCCATGCCTCTTTTGATGGGAACGGACACAATTGTTCTGCTTCATGGAAACATTTATATTGATCAATTTCTGGGCAGTCTTCTCCCCCTAGCCCAGGGTTTTCATAGCCACAGCATCTGTGAATTAAATAACCACTGGAAAAACATACCCATGCCATTGGTCTGTCATTTTATTTTGGGTTTCATGCTGTCTGGTCCTATGCATGGACCTTCCATCCCAGTAATGACATGTAGGATAGCAGTTTTAGAAAGGCAAAAAGAAAAGACACCAGCCCAGTACGAGCAAGCCCCATCACCTTTGGCTTGATCCTCTTACATTGCCAAAGTATATTAAGGGTCTAAGTTTTCTCTTCCTTTAACTTACATCCAGAGCAGAAGTGGAGCGGAAGATCATGGTTAAGTCAAATAAAACAGATCCATTTGTGTCTCAGAAATCATATTTGAATACAAATTTAGAACTCCGATTTTAAGAATACAGTTGGTGAGATAGATTTTAAGAAGAAAATACATTGAGTGCTCTGGGAGGAGGAACTTCATGAAATTTAAGTACAAAATGGCTGTTCTTCTGGCCACTGAAGTGTATGTATCAGTTCCATGTACTGGCAGGGGAATGTCTGTGTTTTGAATAGAAGGGAGCCATAGCCACACAAGCCACAATCAATGAGAGTTTTGCCCATAAACATTAAATTATATTGGGTTGGGCACCCGTCTGCTGGGATTCAATCCAGCAACAACATGAGTAGTAAGTCTTGCTGTTGTTTTAATCAACTGACAACACATTGTGCTTGCATTGTTTGAATAGCTGCAAGCCCATTTCCACACACCTTAATCCTAGCTTGTCATCATTTTTGGCAGAGTCTCTTCTGGCATATCAGTCTATCACAACTATATATATATATATATATATTCAAACAATGCAAGCACAATATATATACTGTGTGTGTGTGTGTGTTTTTAAAAAAAAATCTGGGGTATAATAGGGTGGGGTGCTGACAATTAAAGCAGCCATCATTAGTAGATGTACCTGCAACAAATGCTAAATCTATAAAATCTCTGTGTGTTTGCCGAAGACTAAGCCCCTTTTTAAACTGTGGGGGAATGGGGATCTCATTTCCAAATAAGCATTTTCTAATTGCAAGCTGTGTCTCGTTCCCCCACCACCATCACGTGTAATGAGTTGGTGGGCCACAAACTGGTAGTGAGTGTGAAGCAGCAGGTGAAGGCATGCTAGCACAAAAGAGGCAGACCCCCTTTATATTCCCCTTCCTTCCCTCTCTTTCTCCATCTCCCTCCATGCCTTCTCCTCTGTCAGTGGGAGATAGGTTGTTCTTCCCAGATAATTTTCAGATAGGTTGTTCTTCCCAGATAATTTTCAGATTAGACTGAGAGCCACATGAAAGTAGCCAAGGGCTAGGCCAGCCCCAGGAATGCAGGTTGCTCCGTGCAGCCATGAGTGGTAGAGGATGGCTTTCCAGCATCACATAGTCTATAGAGGGCCGTAGCATGAAACAAATGGAAGGTTCTGCTTTTTCTTTGCCTGTTTGGTTTTCCAAAACTGAATATGTGTGTGAGTTCATTCAATGTGCTCTTTATTAAGACTGGGTGGGTTTTTTTGCCATTTGTCAAGCAAGGTTTTGCGTGTATTCACTTGAAGCTCTTAAAGAAAGAACACTCGCTTAATGAGAAAGCATTGGTGCTGCTCTACATTAACTTGTTTCCCCCCCCCCCCAAACAAATCTTACATGAGTGACTTGGATGAGGGAAGAGCTATTCTAGGCACACAGGCCATTATTAACTTTCAGATGTTCTTTTTTTCTTATAAAAAAGAAAAAGAAAGAACTGCCCCCCCCCGTACATGTTGTGAGAAAAGCTGTTGCATGCATTTTAAAAATTACATGGTTTGGTTAGATTTAGCCATTGTTCTTTGCATGCAGGACTCTGCTAAAGAATTAGAGGTGTTCTCGCTCTGTCCAGAATTAGCTATTCATGAGGAAACGATAGGAGGATTTCAGAACTGTGCGTGTCAAAACAGCACACAGTTCATGGAGGCTCACAAGAAACCATTTAGTGCCAAATTGGGAATGCTAAAAAGACAGGTGAGAATCGGGAAGAAATGGATTCTGTGTTGGGAAACGACTGTTGGAGCAGAGCCTAGATTTGGAGGCACAGTAGTTGTAAACTTCAGCTGGGGATGAAAGATGGGCCTAGAAAAAGGCTAAAACAGCTAGAAATAGAAGCTGGTACAGTGGGTGGTGGGGAGTTGAAACAATGAAGTTGGAAAACCAAGGGGAAGTAAATGAGGACCAGGATGGATGGGGGAAGGATGCCAGGAAGAGAGAAGCAAAGAAGCTTTGGCTCAGACAGAAAGACTTGAGCTACAAGTGTGAAGAGCCTCTTGCGTCCCAGATTGAAAGTGCATGGATGCGTATTAACCACAGAAATAAATTACGCAGTCAGGATAAAAGAGGATCTGCTGCATGAATCATGCCATTGGCAGGGGACATCAAAAGTCCTTTCAGGAAGCACGGGGGGAGGTATTGCAATACCCCAAAAGAGAGTCAGAGTTGCACACTAACATCTCCTTGCAACAGAGTTCGTGCCTAGAAACCAAAATAGATATTTTAGCTTCAGTTGTTTCAGATAATCATCCTTTGCCTCCCAGAGAGGTGGATTTTCAAACTGTCTGAAGCCAATTCACTTGCCCTTTCAGATACAGCTAGCTGTCACTTCTGTGGCAGATGGGAGTGGGAGTAATTTCATAGAATCATAGAGTTGGAAGAGACCTTAAGGGCCATCCAGTCCAACCCCCTGCCATGCAGGAATCCCCATTACAGTATTTTCGACAGATGGCCATCCAGCCTCTGCTTAAAAACCTCCAAAGAAGGAGACTCCACCACCCTCCATGGCAGCATATTCCACTACCTGACAGCCCTAACCATCATGAAGTTCTTCCTAATGTTCAAATGGAATCTCTTTTCCTGGAGTTTGAAACCATTGCCCCGAGTCCTACTCTCTGAAACCATGGAAAACAAACCTGTTCCCTAAATTTACCTCTAGCCAACATGGAAATGCCTTTCCAGAAGCTACATAAGAACATGAGAAGAGCCACACTGGATCAGGCCAAAGCCCCATCTAGTCCAGCTTCCTGTATCTCACAGTAGCCCCACCAGATGCGTCTCCTGAAACCACTCTCCTGCATCTGGTCCTTGGAGTACCCCGGTTTTAAGCCTAGCTCTGTGTCTAGTCCGTAGGGATTGTGCTTGAAAACTCCTATAAGCTTCACACAAAGGAGTCTAATATTCCAAACCTCTTCTGCCCGGAGCTGATATTTTACCTGCAGCCTTTGAAGTAGGACCTTGTCCTGCTCCCCTTCATCTTGTCTGCATGGCACACTTGATGCTGACCTTGCAGAGCCATATTTTGTATCTAGTGAGACTGGTGGGGTCACTGCCAGGGCCTGGAAGATGTGATCGGCCAACCTAGAAACTGGCTATTTATTTATTTTGAGTCACTTTCTGTAAATCATGATCTAGCGTACTTGAGTTTTCAATTGTATTTTACTCTAAGGGCCTTTTCCTCTCTCTCTTTGCATAATTAGAGATTGAAAAGAGATTTTAGACAGGTTTAATTACTTTACACTTTATTAGCTACTTTAGTTACCAGAAGTATGCAATCATGATAATGTGACTTAGAGGGTATCCTTAGATTTTGTAGACTGTATGAGCTTTGGTGAAACTGTGGACAATATGATATAATAGGTAGACTTTTTAGTATGTTTCAAATATATGGATGATGATTGTGACATTATTACTAAATTGGTTTAGCTGAAGACTAAGACGGTTACTTCACATCCACTCTTATCCCGGGAGGAAGTTTGTTGCGTGTTGATGTCAGTCGCGGTCACGTGGTCTTCTTGTGGTTCTGTCCCTGTTCCTGTGTACACACGGGCGTGATTGATGACTGTTTCCGCACGTCCTCATTCCGTGATGAGATGTGAAAATCCATGCCTTTGTTCTCCAGGTTTTCCCCCCGGCCCCGACCTTCTGTTTTTCGATGTTTCAATCCTCTGAAGCCTTGCCTTCAATGTGTTATGGAGCTAGGTTTGAGACATTTGTCTTTTACTCTCTCTGCACTGTGTTGCTGACTCCATAGGGAATGTACTAGCGAATGGCATTTCACACTCTTGCCACTAGATGGAAAATGGCATGTTGCGTGACGAGCCTTACCTCATGGGCACTCCTATTGGAACGAGAAGCAAGATGAGGAGATCCTGAGGCCAGGAGGGGAATCTCTCATCCTGCTTAGATCGCAGTTCAGGGGGTGTGGTCGGGATGAACTCCCCTTGTCCTGCAATGGATGTATGGTTAGATTTCTTCATACCGGTCCCCAGCAGGACCACAAACAGCGATGAGATGGACATGAAGTATCAGCCTAAGACATTTTTGCGGATTCATATCTTAGATGTACAGTATGTGTAACTAATGAACACACTGTTTGCTGTGTTCCTCTTCCAACCAGCAACACCAATACTACTATCAAGCCATGTCTGATATAAGAAAAAATGTTGGGTGCTTGATTCTTGCTGTAACACTAAATAACCTCCAGGGTCAGGCAGTTCACACTGCCAGATAGGTCACCAGGAGAACAATATAAAACTTCCCTGGACATCCCTGACCACTGCAGGCCCAAAGATAAAGTATTTGGCTTGTGGTCTGGTAGCTTGAAAAATTATTTAGCTACATGTGCTGGGATTGATAATTATTTTGAAACTAACTTCAGATGGGTTAAGTTCAGATTAGAATCAAAGTTAGAACAATGAATTCAGTGTTTATTGATTTAGTGGCCAGCATCCTGCTGCTCAATATAGTAAATTTCAGTAGAATAGGCCCATGGAATCAATGGGAATTTGGCGAGTCAGCTTCTCCATATATTTCATTGATTCACCTAGACATCCTCTAGCCGTGACTTATTTTAGCATACGGTAGTAAGACCCAAGTAGAATATGGAACTGATGGAGGAATTGACTCATCAAATACCCATTAATTCAGTGGACCTACTCTAGTATAATTTACTATGCTAAGTAACAAGATTTTGGCAAGTGGGTCTGCTCTAGTTGGCATGAAGGTTTGATCTAGCCTTCCACAATGTGAGCGCAAACCATTAGTCTCCTTTCACTTCTTGCACACACACTTCTTGCACACACACCATTTCTGATGCCTCTTACTTTCCATCAGAGATGGCCATGTATTCTGGGATTATCAGCAAAGGAAGAAGGGTGTTGCCAGAGATTCTAGCGATATGGAGGAGGGCAGTAGATTGTACAAATGAGTAGACAGTCCTGGGAGATGAGATATAAATAACCCATTCCAACAGATAAGAGAACTGGCAGCTGTCCATAGTCCAAATACAGAAAAGATATTCAAAAAAGGACAAAAGTGTTAAACCAAAGACTATTATGCATATATTGGAGGGAGAGAGGACCTTAATAATAATAATAATAATAATAATAATAATAATAATAATAATAATAATAATAATAATAATAATAATAATAATAATAATAATAATAATAATAATAATGAAATAGTCAACTACAAATGGTGACATTATTAGGAATAACATATATTCTACGAAGTCTTCCTAGGCTGTTGGAAAGAGCTTGATCATTGGAGAAGGCCAACTCCAGTAACACCTGGTAGCTGTGTTAACCAGATTAATAATAATAAT
>JAHTLZ010000010.1:20161620-20194596 GCA_023846285.1 Phrynocephalus versicolor | reverse complement strand
ATAATAATAATAATAATAATAATAATAATAATGGCGATGGTGACGATGGTGACGATGGTGACGATGATGACAGGTAAATTCACCCAATCTCTACTGAGCATAAGAGCAACAAAACATTTAGCAGCTATTGAGTATGTAAATAGGTACAATTTGGTAAATGAGATGGTTAACACTGGACTTCTTTCTTCCTTCTAAATAGGAACGGATATTCCTCACACTCTCCAACTACATTTTCACAGCAATTTTTCTGGCTGAAATGACAATAAAGGTAAAGTACTTTCTGATCATATGAACTCTCACTAAAAAACTCAAGAAATGTAGATTTCATGCTCAATGAATGCATTCTATCAATCCAGGGAAGTGACACTATGTATACCGGATATCCCCAGGAACAGATACTGAGTTTGGGTGTCAGGAGTATTGTGTTCAAAACATTCATGGTTTGGCCTCCTTCATCTCCATTTTTTCCAAATACTGTATCTCAAGATTTATCATGAAGGATTTAATCTCACAAATGTTTGAACCATTTCTAGATGGTAGCCGTCAGAACTTGAAGCAGCAGAAACAACTCTGACACTTTGAAGGAAAACATGTTGGTTAAGACAAGCTTCCGTGGACAAAGTTTACTTTGTCAAATGCCTAAAGTGTTGTTTCAAATGTGTATATGCATGAATAGAGTGGGGGGGGGTTGCAAGCCATGAGGCCAAAATATGGCAGACTACAACAATTAGGCTGGAGCTTAAGTGGATGTGTGTTTGTATAGAATACAGAGTGTCTACTACTGGTTCTTGCATTCACCTCTGCCCTTTTGACCACAGCAGCAGAATTCCTATCACCAGCTGGCCATACCACACTCTATGGGAATCATTTTACCTGTCACTTCCTTATATTCACCATGCATTTCTCTAAGAGAGACTTATCAGCCCAATCTGGTTCCTTCAGATAAGAGGAATGCTTTAATGTTTTAAAGTGATTTGCTGATGTTTTCTGTCTTGGTGAGAAATGAGTGAAAGGACATCATGCTCCTCACACCCAAAGTCTAAGAAGAAATCATTTCAACAACTTGTATTTATATTTGGGCGGGTGTGCATTCACAATTAACCATCTCTCAGACTTGTTGGGTTTTAGGTGTTTTTGAATCTCCCTTATTTTGCCTGAAATTTATTTGAAGTTTTGAAGCGAGCCAAGGCGTATGCTGAGCAACTCCCAAGCCATTATTCACAACCGTCAGCTGTAAAAACAATCATGTACGCCATACCCCTAGGTAACTGCTGTGCACTGTTGCAGGCGCTTTGGCACAATTAGCTTTCATCTGTATTAACTGTTGTGTCATCAACTGCTGGGCAAACTAGCATGTTGCTGCAGAGTTACGGTATTGGTATGAACCTTACAATACAACACTTTGCAGGATTAACATCGATCTGTTGGTCTAAGAGGGAAGCTGAGGCAGTGGCGCTTGCCTATCTGTAAATGATGGATTGAAAGGGCGTGGCCCACTTAGTGACTGAATTAATCATGTTTCATTGGTCGCTTGGTAGGTGGTGGCGCTAGGCTTGTGCTTTGGCGAGAAGGCGTACTTGAGAAGCAGCTGGAATGTGCTGGACGGGGTGCTGGTGCTCATCTCCGTAGCTGACATCCTGGTGTCGATGGTTTCTGACAGTGGCACAAAAATCCTGGGAATGCTAAGAGTCTTGAGGCTACTGAGGACACTGAGACCATTAAGGTAAGGGAGGGCTATAGGGTCACACAGCATTGTCAAGCATTGTGGGGTTAGGAAATTACTGCTACATTCCTGTGGAGTGGAAAGGAACAGTGGTTATCTCAGAGAAACAGTGGGCGCTTTTACACGACCCCTAAGATCCGCTGGCAACTTAAATTTGGACCAGAGATCTTGGGGGTTTGCTCCTCTTGCTGTGTTCCCACACCTCCGCACTCCCTTGCTCCTGTCTGCGTGAGGGGAGGGAGAAAAAAAGGGAGAAAAGAATGTAGGCTCACCTCCGCTCTGCCTTCAGCTGCCCCTGGAAGCATTCCAGTCTCTTAAAGGAGCGGGGGGGGCAAAAAAACCAAACAGAAGGCGAGGAGAGCCCGGCACTCACTGTTTTGCAATCCGCGTCAGAAATTTTTCACCTTCGGAGACCAGGTACTTGGAAAATGTGCTGGGATGCGCTTAGGTGGGTGTGGTCATACTTAATTTTTTTTAAAGTCCGGAGCTGGTGGGAAAACAATTTTAAGCTCCGCATCTGGGAGCCCTTTGCCTTGGATTTTAGGGGTCGTGTAAAAGCGCCCAGTGATTGGAAGACCATTCCCATTGGTGCAACCGGCCATTATGTTGGTGAAATGTCTCTACCCAAGGAGGCCCTTGGAACTCTAGGGATATTATATGTTTATTTCCCCCACTTGAAGAATGCCCTTTCTTGTGACCTTTGTTATAAGCAACTTACTGAGGCCTATTTCATAGATGGGCGCTTCCTTAGAATACCTATATGGAAGTAATTCCATCATAGGGTGTGTGGCTCTGAAGCACCATTAAGGGAACACCTCTCCCATTTCTCTCCAGTCCTTCATAAGCCACCCTTCCACATTTGGCAGAAACTGGCAGCAACTAGATGGTCACACAAAGTTATTCAGAAAATAGCTTGGGGGCTAAAAGAGAGTATTGAGGATGACTTATTTTAGCTGAAAACTAACCTTTAGATCTGTTCCAAAACTAACCTTGGATCTGTTCTTCTCCATTTTGGGGTGGATATTTTCCCCAGATTGGTGGGATCACTGTACTCAGGAGAAGCAGGGTTCAGGTCACAGAAGTTGAAGTTCTGAAACCTTTTCAGATGCTTTCTCCTAATCCTCTATTAACATTGGTGCCCTGGGCTTCTAACAGCAACTTTCTACACTGCAAAACAAGTTGTTGCCTTATTTATGGTGATGTGGTTGACTGTATGAGAGAGGTAAAGAACCTGGAATTTACCTCTTGTCTAGAGGAGAGTTTTCTGGGACTGCAATTAAAATGGATATGTTTATCTATGAAGTGACATGGGATGATCAGGCATTTGATTTTTGAGGGCTGAGGACACTCAAAATTGAACCAGTCTAAAATGATGCTTGAACATGAAGGCAAGGAAATTTTGTGTGCTGTTTGTAGATAATATATTGAGGTATGATGGTGTTCGTTGTTCTTTTTAATGTGTGAATTACCCTCATCCTAAATCTTCCTAGCTAATACAGTCAGGCTTCTGTAAATAAAATCAAATATGTATCAAAAAGAAAAAAAGGAAGGAAGGAAGGAAGGAGGGAGGGAAGGAAGGAGGGAAGGAAAAGAATGTTAACAATAAAATGTATTCAGCATAATCGGGGTGTGGTTTGAATACTATTTTGTCCTGCCTTTGGCTTTTTTGTCCTGCCTTTGGCTTTTAAAATAGAGGTAACAACACAACACACATACACACATGAATTATTTACTCTTCATAAAACCGGGGTACAAGAGCTCTTTCTATCAAATTAACACTTCCATAAGTACTGAAGGAGAGCTGCCTAGATGCCCTAAGCACATCTGATCTCGCCTGATTTCGGAAGCTAAGCAGGGTCGGCTCTGATCAGTACTTGGATGGGAGACCACCAGGGAATACCAGGTGCTGTAGGCGCCTGAAGTAGGAACTGGCAAACCACTCCAGTATTCCTGCCAAGAAAACTCCATGGACATGGGGTCATGAAGGGTCGGTCACGACTATAACGACACAACACACACACAAGTACTGAAGGTACATCTGAATCACACACACACACAAACACACATTATGACCAATATTCTGATCTAGCTCTCAGCCTTGAAACTGACAAACACCCTCCTTGAGTGTTAAGACTGACAGCCCTTCTTGGTCGGAGCTGTGTGCGTTGCAGGAGTTTAGCAAAAAGGATGTTGGGACCACTGAGCCTAGCAAAACTGGGAAGGACTCAAGGGATTAGAATGTGGGTTTATCCTTGTCTGGGGGAAAAGACACTTACGGAGGGTGGGGGGAGATTTCAATTTCCTTTGTTCATTATGCACCTGACATTGGCACAAAACCACTCTCCCTGCAGCTTCAGGTGGCTCCCAGCTTGGGACATCAAATAGGATCATATCCCACATCAATGCTTGGTTCTCTGTTCACAGAGTCCTGGACTGGAAGCTCCGGAGGAGCTCGGCACAAGCAGAACAGTAGTACACAAGAAATTATGGCTAGGGCTAACCTGTTTGAGATAGGACTGCGTTCCTTGGCAGACCTTTACGAATATGATCCACCTCCCAAGAAATTAATGAAACACCCGCATCCGCTTAATGTTAATGATCCTGGAAGTCCTTGAGCAAAAACATGTAGCCATCTTTCTGTGATTAGGGAATGTGTTGTTCTCTGTAGAAGTCCTTGCATTCTTGTTTCCTGCTGACACGAGAGCTCCATTAGCCATGAAGTGGGGGAGATGCCAGAGAGGTATTTAAAGCAAACATTGTCTGTACATTGCGCTGGGAAACTGTGGTTTTCATGGCCTGGGATGAATGGGGCATGTTGCATAATGCATGCTGCAACATTTGTACATGATTATTATCCATGATACAGCCTGCTTCGAGGAATTTGCCTCCTTTTTCTGTGGAAAAGCAAAAAGGAACATTTTCCTTTCTGGGAGGAGGAAAGGGAGCAAGGGACAGGAAATAGGAACCATGAGAAAGAGTCAGAGAATTCTTACTGGTTCTGAAGTCCACTGGAATCTCTGTCTAGTTCATCCAAATCCTGTCGACTTGCAAACCTTCTTCTTCGCCGCCGCCCCCACCACTCCCCTTCGCCAGTCAAGAAATATTACACTCTCCTTCCCATTAGTAGCAAACAGCTTGCTCAAAAACGCCTCCTCTCCAGCCCCAGGGGCGCCACTTCATACATGCGCCCTGTGATGTGGCCACCGAGGACGCAAACCAGATGGGCACACTGCTCCACATGTGTGCAGTTTGTGTGAAGCATTGCCCTTGTGTGATGCAAGCCAGTTTTAACCGCACCAACAAAGCCCTCGTTTTCATGGAAATTGTGCAAGCGTTGCGGACCCTGGCCAGGAGGGTTTGGCCACAACTGTTCGCAAGGTTTTAGCATGCAGGGCAGAGGACATGTGTTTTGCATCCTTCTTCTTTTTTAAAAAAATTTAAATGTTATATGTATTGCATTGTGGGGTCTCTGGGATTTATAAGTTTTAACTTGTAAACTCTAAAATTCCCAGAATAGTGTGGGATACAAAACAAATAAATGCATACAATTGATGGACATTATACTGCTGCTGTGCATGTGTTAATCCCTATCTGAAATAGTCCGGCATCTGTTAGAAATGGATGTTTTAGCCATGTGTGTTTTATTGCTGGATGAGTTATGTAAAGATTGTCCATCTGCTTCCTTTAAAAAAAATTAAAATAAGAGAATCCACCATTCTATTATTAACATGAAATAAAGCAATTCCCCTGTGAATTTTTTTCTATAATTGCATTGAAAAAATAACAGAGATGGGAAAGTGAGCATTTCTATTATTGTCCATAGGACTGAGCTATATTTCTTAGTAACAGGCAGTCAAGGAAGGGGGAAATTCCTAATAATTTATTTCCTTCCAGAGGTTAGGGCCATCTGTGCTTTGAACTGGTCAGTAGAATAATGGACGTCGCACCATCTTTAGGATTTAGGGTGTTTTCATCAGTAAAACAATTTAAGAACATAAGAAGAGCCATGCTGTATCAGGCCAAAGGCCCATCTTGTCCAGCTTCCTGTATCTCACTGTAGCCCCACCAGATGCATCTGGGAGCGCATCAGACTAGATATCTGTCTCCTGATACCACTCCCCTGCATCTGGCCCTTGAAATACCCTGGTTTCAAGCCTGGGGATTACACATCTCCATCATGGTTTGTAGCCTGTGATGGACTTTTCCTCCAGGAATCTGCCCACTCCCCTTTTGAAGGCATCCAGGCCAGATGCCATCACCACATCCTGTGGCATGGAGTTCCACAGACTAACAACACACTGGGTAAAAAAAATATTTTCTTTTGTCTGTTCTCACTCTCCCAACCCTCAATTTGAGTGGATGTTCCCTAGTTCTGGTATGTTGTGAGAGGGAGAAGAGCATCCCTCTATCCATTTTACTCATGCCCTGCTAAAAGACTGAGTTGAGTCTGTTTCCAGCTGCAAACAAAGATGTATATTTGTCTGTTCTTTGCAATATCTTGTAGCAAACAGGGCTGCAAAAAGGACAGGAAGAGACGCACTGGTCCAAGTCCAGGAGCCTTAGATGGGGATGTGAGCCCCTTCTCTTAAAAAATATGAGTAAATAGAAAATTTACGAGCCCCACCCACCACCGCAAAAAAAATAATCCAAAAAGGGATGGTAATATGTACTTATGTCCCAATTTAACGGGAAGATTGTTGATGGCATCCCATTGTGATTGTGGTTCATCAATTGCACTGGCTCCCCATCCACTTCTAGAATCCAGTCCTTTGAAGCCCTTCATATTTGGGGTAATGTGAATAAAAATCAGTCATTTTTTTAAAATCAAATTCTTTCAAATCAAAACTGATTTTTAATTATTTTTTCAAAAAATCCAATTAAAAATAAATAAGTGGTTAAATCAAATCCACCTTCATCTGGGGATAATGACACATGTTCAGTCTGCACAGGTGCTGAAACCATTTGCAGATTCCTCATAGGTCTGTCCCTGAACCACTGCAGGGGAAAGGCCTACCCAGTGGTCATGGCTGGGTCCCTTATTTGTGGAGCCTTCTTGGGAAAGTTTGCAGGAGATCTACTCTCTAATGTGATTTTGGTGTCATTAGGCAAAGACTTTTTTTCCCCCGTGGGCAGCTTTAGCTCCAGTTACCATTTTTTATACTGTTCTGCCATCTGCTGTTTTCGATTTTATTGCTGTTGTCGGTCTCACCATATTTCTGTTGTTGTTGGTTCTTGTTGTTGTTGTTCTTCTTCTTGTTGTTGTTGTTGTTGTTGTTGTATTTCCAAGGATCTTTGTTGCATCTCTGGAAAGCTGCTGGCTGAGGTGATATAGACAACACTGTGCTCAATAGCCTCGTTCCTTACAAGGTTGTGTATTTGATAGAGTGCCTCTCCTTGTACAAACCTCAGTCACTTAAGATCTGCTGGAGAGACTGTTCTTTGTGCGTTATCATGGAGCAGAGTTTGTTATATAGAGACACGAGGGAGGGCTTTTTTTCTGTCTACCACCCCATTTGTGGAATGCTCTCCCCTAGGAATCTCAATTGGGGCCAACACTGGCGTCATTTCGGTACCAAGAAACATGCTAATTTATCAGAAAGACTTGGGAAGCTGAGAATCAGGTCTCAGTGCAAACTATTTTTCTAATGTTGGAGTGTTTTGATATTTTTTATTTTTAAAAAACAATTCTGGAAAAAGCTTATATTTTAAATTGTTTTACATAGCTTTGTAACCCACCTTGAGAATCTATGATACGTAGTTGGCTATAAAAGTCTAAAGAAATGTTCATCAGGCATTTGGGATCTTTTTCTTAGGTGGAAATATATAGGTCTCCCAAGTCAACACAGTTGAAAAAAATAATTAACTAATTCTGAGGATAACCATAGTGTATCTATAACTATAACTCTGGTGTTCCAGTGACATTGAACCTTATTCAGACGTTAGTACATTTGTAACTGTATTTTATTTATTATTTAAGTTGGCTGTTACAATGAAGGTAAATTCTGCCACTTTTCAGATTATACGTTTGTTGTTTTCCCCCAGAATTATTTTATTGCACTCTGCTTTTTGTTACGTATTCCACAGACAGGTAGCCAATAGCTAAGAAAGAGTCCATTTCAAATCCCATTCATTCATTCCCATTCCAAAGACAGACCTTCATTTGCTTTCCAGTTTGGGGTTATAACTTGTCTGCCAGCCCCGTAAAAAAAGAAAAGCATTTCTTTACTTGGTAAGTTTTCATTTGTCCTCATCCACAGGACTAACTACCTTTCTCTCTCAGAGTTTCTGAGCCACAGAGCTCCTGCCAGTGCCGATCAATCGACAAAGAGTACAAGGAAACAAGGTGACAGATGCTTAGAGAAGGCTTATGGCCTTTGTTTATTTGAAGAAACCATTGAAGAACTTGGTGGGCAAACAAACCTCCTCCTGGCATTGGTATAGCTCTGCTAGTGAGCCTTGCCCTTGATAAAACAGCCCAGTAATTCTAGCTGTGCCATTTTCCAGTGTGTGTATCTGTCTTTCCTATTGATTGCTTGTTCACTCTCCCCCACTGCCACAGTGTCTGCTAATCCACAGTTATGAAATTTTGTGCTGTTTTCAGGAGTGATGTTGTACCATGAAGGTCGCTGGTAAATAAAGGGGTATTGAGAACTCTCAATGAAGGTCTTAAGAGTTAGCTAGAGGGCAGCTGAACAAAGTGAGGTGGGATGGAAATAAGTAAACCAAAAGCAATCTAAACCAATTTCCAGCAGTAGTGTGACTGGATGAGACAACTGAAGTCACATGCAGCCTGAAATCAAAAAAGAAAACCATGATTCAGCGACAATGTACTGCTGACAATGATTTCATTCCTGTTGGACAAGTAGAACCCACCCAACAGGTTTTTCTCCTGCTGGTGTTTACTTGTCCAGCAGATGTCTGAAAAGTGAAATCTATGATGTTCATCTGCTACACTCTGCTCTCCCCGCTCCCCTCATAAAGCCATCCAGAGAAATGCATGCGTTTTTGCCTCCAATTCCCATGACCCTTAATTTTGGCTGACCGACACAGATGAGCTGTACATTAGGTCAACATTTGAAACAAATTGAAGTTAAACTATGGTTAACTCACTAACTCTAGTTAATATTAAACACAGTTTCTTTGCTTGGATAACATGGTACTGAAACAGCATTGTTCACTCTGCAACACGATATCTTAAGGGAGGCAGGTAGGGGAAGTTTAAAATTGCTGGTACCTCTAGAACCTTCATGACAACTTTCATACTTTTAAGACTGATTTGGAAAGCAGGGAAGACTAACAAATTAAGGGTTTGGAGGCTCCATTCTCTACTGGCTCCAGTCCTGCCTTGACGTCAGATCCCAGATGGTGCATGTTGGGGATGCTGTCTCCACTCCCTTGAGACCTCTGCTGTCAGTTTCCTCAGGGGTTGACCATCTCCCCAATGCTTTTTAACATCTACATGAAGCCACAAAGAGCACTCATACAGAACTTTTGACTATGCTGTAAGCAGTACACTGATAATACACAGCTCTGTCTTTGCTTCATCTGCAGGCAAAACTGTATGGGCCCTTGAGTACTGTCTCTAGTGTCAATAGTGGACTGGGCAAGGACCAATAAACTGAAACTAAATCCAAAGAAGACTTAGATCGTACTGTAAGGAGGATTGTTGGACGTTTAGAAGAAAAATTGATTGGTCTTGATAGGGTTACCCTCTCCCTGAGGTGTAACCCTCTCCCAAGTTTGCTGCTTGGGAGTGCTGTTGGACCCAGCAGTCTCAGTAGAAGCTCAAATATTGTCTGTGGCCAAGAGTTCTTTTTATCAGCTTTGGATGATTGCTCATTTGCCCCTACTTGGATAAGTAATAGCACTTCATTTCAAAAATAGATGATTTTAATGGTCTCTACATAAGGCTGCCCTTGAAAATGATATAGAAACTTCAGTCAGACTCATACTGGAATTACTAAATTTGAGTATATGTTGCCAGTCATGAAGCACATTTATTGGCTCCTTGTCAGTTTCTATGCTGAATTCAAGTTGCTGGTTATAAAGCCCTTAACAGTTTTAGGACCTCAATAGTTGTTAAAACACATTTTCCAGAAGTTAGGTACCCATTTCACCCATTCTTCCCAATCTGTGTTGTTAAATTTGGTCACACTGAAGGGCAAAGACAAGAAACTGGGCTTTCTTGTTGGTGGCTCCCAGTCACTTGAATAGCTTAATTAAGGGAACCACTACAGACTCCTTCTTTCCTTTTGTACAGAAAAAAATTGCTGAAGACAGAACTAGTCAAAGCGGTTTTCAACAACTGAGTCTCCCAGATATTATATTACATATTTATTTTTCTTTTTTTTATTATTTATTTTTCTTTTTTAAGCTCTTTTTTATTTTGTTTTAATTGTCATGATGTTGTATGCATTGTTATGTGGGGTCTGTGGGATTTTTACATTTTAATTTATAAACTGTCCAGGGTAGTGTGTGTTCTAAAGAAGCAGTGTATCAATCAATCAATCAATCAATTGAATGGATGAATGAGTAAGCAAGCAAGCTGTGATTAAGCAAAAATGGAAATGATAAATTTCAAATTTCTCCCAGTTATGCTGGGGAGGAGAGGCAGAGGACACAGAAGTAAGTGAGCCCAATGCTATCCAGTTTATTTATATCATGTTAAAATATAGGTTTCTACTTACTACGTAGGTCAAATACTAACTAAGGGCATGACCTCTGAACTCTTCCTGTATTGATGGATCAATGGCCTCAGCATTAAGGCAGATTCAGACAATATCTGTATGTTGAAAGGATATTTGTACAGAAGGGAGCAGCTTTCTCCACTAATATGGGCAGAAGATTCTGCAGTGTTTCCATGCCTCATGCTCCCAGGTTGTCACTGTCCTAAGCAGTGTTGGTGGTCAACTGATGCTCTCTTGCCCTGAAACATCTGAAGCCAAGCATGTATTTAAATCCATAGTTTACGTATATGGGACTCAGCATCACAAATTATTCCCAGCAATATAATCCTTGATAATAAGGCAATTGCTTATATGTACCAGCCTATAAAATGGTGTGGGGAGCGGGGAGAGTAAGAGTGTAGAAATGTAAACTCCAAAGTCCTGAAAGGTACTCATAGCCCTGCTGATTTTAAAAGCTGTTTAATTTTGCCCAGATCTTTATATATAAATTATTTCAGTCTCAACTTGAAAGAAAAGCTGCAGTAGACATTTACCCAGAGTATGTTGCTTTACCGAAGCAGATGCGTGACCAAATGCACAAATCAATGGTAACAAACAGGACCAAAAATGTAAATCCAATTTGACAAGTGCTGCCACATGTTGGGTGATAGAGTGTCATGCTACAGATCTCCAAGAAACAAGTCAAAGCAGATGTGGCCAGTTAAAGAAGCCTTTCTAGTGGGATCAGCGGGAATTTACATTAATTTTCTAGGGAATACAAATGATGGCAACAAACAGCAGGGGGTGAAGGTACTATATTCCATTTACTTCTGATGAGAGAATTGTGATGAGTTTATTTAAGCTAAAGAACAATATCAAGTGTTGAAGTTTTGAACCAACAGCAGAATACACAAAGGATTTTCTTCTGGTTGGCAGCAGTGTTCAGAAATCCAAATCGAGAAATAACACCACCAGTGACAGTGCACGTTAGATTAAAACCATCCATTCAGACTCCTGGCAGTAACAGGCCATTGTCCAAGAGACAGAAGGGACTACGCTGATGAATGATGGTGGGTAATATAATGCCAAACTCTGTTTACAAGAGCTGAGAGTGTTCTCTGTGAATTCAGATAGGATGCTATGCATTTCATCCAAGCACTCTGGAATGTGTATGAGAGTACCACTTCTGTCTTTTAGGGTCATTAGCCGAGCACAAGGGCTGAAGCTGGTGGTGGAAACTTTGATGTCATCTCTGAAACCCATTGGAAACATTGTGGTCATTTGCTGTGCTTTCTTCATCATTTTTGGCATCTTGGGAGTCCAGGTAGGCTCATGATAGCATTCCCTGCAGGCAGAAAACGCCTGCTCATAGTTGCACTCATATTCACTGCACAGAACTGGGGAAGATCCCTATTCATAGACACCCACACACATACACCAATGTAAGCCTCTAGCAAATATGTGGACCCTATGGATGCCTGTGGAGTATACAGTAGAAAAGGTGCAAGGAACTTGTGCATTTCATTAGTCTTCTGTGCTGCCTCGTAAGTGTGAACAAAATGCTTGTTTAGCTATAATGCTGCCAGGATCGGGGTATTTTGACTCTAATTCTTGGCATAATCAGAGTCCTCTCAGGCTGCGGCAATCAGGGAGTACAGCTGGT
The DNA here is from genome assembly GCA_023846285.1 of Phrynocephalus versicolor. Lineage (NCBI taxonomy): Eukaryota > Metazoa > Chordata > Lepidosauria > Squamata > Agamidae > Phrynocephalus > Phrynocephalus versicolor. The sequence goes on along the minus strand of JAHTLZ010000010.1, from coordinate 20,182,544 downwards.
GGGGCTCTGGCTCTGAACCCTGTCTTTCCATAAGTCTGCCTGTTTGGATCTCTGCCTCCTTGTGTTTTGAAAGTGGACTGGCTAATGACCTGCTCAACCTCGGACTGTTTGACCATGCTCCTGAAGATACCATGGTCCTGGCCTTCTGCTGATAGCCTTGTTGTCAACCACGCCCAGGCTGTTACAAATGCATTCCTCTAACTAGCGAGAGTTTCTACTGCCATGGAGGCACACAAGGCCAGGGGATGAAACGGATTGCCTGTATCTTCCTGTTGAATCCCTCTTTGTGACACCCAATAGCCTTTTGCTTCTCCGTACTATGTGAATAAGACATCCTGACATTCTGCTGTCAAATCTCTCACACTGAAAACCCATCTTCATCTTTAGAGAACCTATCTCAATCCCCCTATCTTCCACAGTTACAGACACATTTTAGCAATCAGTTCCAATCCTTGTCTGGGGCTCTCAGTTAATGTAATGGTTACTTTAAGGCTGCTATCCCATGACCACTAAAAATCGCTTCAAACTGCTTGAAGATGCGGTTAATAAAATTGTGTCCCCACGACCAGCGGACTTTAGGTAGGCTGTAGTGTGACCCAGCAAGTTTTGCAAGTACCTGGTCCAAGGTGGTACAAAGCTTGTCTCAGTTCCGATGCGGATTTTTAACTGGTACTTGAGTCCGCGAGGACTCAGAAAATCCGCATCAAAACCGTTTCATTCTGATGTGCTGCGGCTCCCGCTCGTGGGAAGACAAAAGATGTGGTTCTTTAAACTGTGCCTGTGGTGACACAGGAACAGCATTTTCAACCATGTTACTATTCTGGGGAAAATCCGCATTTTACTTTGATGCGGATTTTCTGGCCGTGGGATAGCAGCTGTACTGTTGTATTTGCTACAGCTGCTGTAGAAGAGAAAGCAGCTCATAATGGACTGGGCCTTGAAATAAAGAAATTTAAAAAAAAATAATGGTAGAAAGAAGAGAGAGGCTGATTCCTCAGTGCCTGGGCCTAGCAGAAAGTGTTACATTGTGGGAAGTCACGAGCCATTGATGTGCTGTGCATCCAATGTTGTGTTTTCAACACTGCCCCCTGCCCCCAGTATAATGCTCCTAGGTAAAAAGATTAAATGTCACTTTGTACGAAAGATATGGGTCTGCATTGATCTCTGTTGTTTAGCTTGCTCAGACAGAGCCTTAAAGGTCTGGCATGCCTTTTTGAGTTCAGATAAAGAGATGATATTTAAAGAGTCCGAGGGGAACGGAGCTTCGCCACAGAGAAGTTAGGCATGCTAATGCCAATGTCTTCTGTCACTCAGTGAACTGGTGGAGCCATCGCCACCGAGCCTGATAGAGGCCCCTATACTGACATTTCTCATAATAACTGTCACACACTGCCACTTCCTCTCTGTCATCAAGAAACTGACAAAATTAATTATCTGGTGTCATTGATACTTTTCCCCTGTTGATCAACATGTCCGGCGCTGCTGAACTCAGTACTGTAGGATTACCACATCCAGTGCAGCATGATGTACGTGTGTGTGTGCTTCATCAGCTCCCCGGCCATTTTTTTTTTTAATTGATTGGCGAGAGAAGCTGCATTTTTCAGAATTTCTCTGGCACTCTGAGGACCAGGAAGCTTTGTACCTTTTTAAGTCTTAAGAGCCATGCTTGAGTGAATGTATGACAAGTGGCTTATTGTTCATCATTTATTCATTTTAAATACAGTGGTGCCTCTTAAGACAAAAAACTTGTAGGAAGAAAACAATTTGCTTTGAATGACCAAAAAAAAAATTCCCTATGGGATGCTTCGCAAGAAGAAAAACTGTTCCTCATGTGCCCAGGGGGAAAAACTCAGATATTTTTGTCTTTATTTTAGCCTCTGGAATGAATTGATCCATTTTCAACGCATTCCTATGGGAAACCACGTTTCATAAGACAAAATTTTCTTAAAACAAATTGACCAATTGCGTTTGTTTCAAGGGGTACCACTGTATGTATGCCCTGCCTTTCTCCTCGATAAGATCCAAGGCAATTTACTGTGTTACAACAACTTACTTCATTAAAACTAGTAGGTGAAAAATATGTATGGAAAAGACCTTCTTCTAAATGGTCACCCTCCAGAACTCTGAAGGTAGAGCCAGGTGTGGAGGGTACTGAAGGAAAAGCCTCAATTTCCATAGCTGGGCACCTCCAGATGCCACCTGTGCCAATTACTTGCCATCTCTTGGTTTTCACAGTTATTCAAAGGGAAGTTTTTTGTCTGTCAAGGAGAAGACACAAGGAACATCACCAACAAATCAGACTGTGCAGAGGCCAGCTACAAATGGGTCCGGCACAAGTATAATTTTGATAATCTTGGCCAGGTATGGACGGTATGGTAATTTGTGTGCTTGCTCCTTTAATTCATTGAAAGCTTATGTGGAATTTTCTTCCGGATGTTGCAGCTGGCAAATTACAAGCTTCTTACAGAAAACACCATGTGCAACCATTATGGTATTGATAAATCTGAATTCACAGAATTATGAGAAAGTCTGCATGCTTTCCATGCCACTAAAAGTCACCACATCCCATGTGTTCAGCTTGACAGCTGCATGGCAAACCACAGCAGCGTTCCTCATCAGTATCCAGCGCATCCTAGTATCGCCATTCATTTGCAACTGCGCTGGAAGCCATCTATATGTTAACAGTATGGCAGGGTCTAAATTAAAAGTGAATGGTGGCAGCCTGGAGGGTGAAGAAAGGCAGCTGGCTCCCTCTTTCATGAATTAACCGATGTCAATGGGCCTATAATCCAACAGGGATAGGTTCTTCCTTCAATAGTAAAGCACCTGACGATTATCTGTAAGGTAAAATAATACAAATCCAGCCATGGAGGAAAACAGAGCAGTAATAAATGGAGGTGCTCTCTTACAACCTAAAGGTAATGCTAATTTTCCTTTTGCCTTTCCAGGCCTTAATGTCTCTGTTTGTTTTGGCCTCAAAAGATGGGTGGGTCGACATCATGTATGATGGATTGGATGCTGTAGGAGTGGATCAACAGGTATGTATTTGCCATGACGTTGTTAGAAGTCCAAGAAGCAGATGTGGCTCATTTTTTTTTTGATGTAACATATTGTCACATGTATAGAAGGTTCCACTCCTCTGATGGTGCATTTCTTGATCCTTGGCTCCTGTACCCTGCTGGATTCCAATTGTAACGGCTTCTTTCTCTCCCTTGCAGCCAGTCATGAACTATAACCCTTGGATGCTCCTCTACTTCATCTCCTTCCTGCTGATTGTTGCCTTCTTTGTCCTCAACATGTTTGTGGGAGTTGTGGTGGAGAACTTTCATAAGTGCCGTCAACATCAGGAGGAAGAGGAAGCCAAGAGGCGAGAGGAGAAGAGACTCAAGCGGCTGGAGAAAAAGAGAAGGAGTAAGGAGAAACAGATGGCTGGTCGGTAGTCTTTCCTCATCTTTCTGAGTCCTGCTTGACCTTTGACAGCTTCCCCACACCTCTCTGCCTAGCATCTGAAGCTCAGATTCTTCTCAAAAAGCATGCCCAGCTATAAAATTTGCATGAAGGATATAGCATCGGCCTAGGCTAAGCAAACGGCCATGGAGATATAGCAATGGCTGCATGATTTGCAACTACTTTCTATGCTAGGTGATTTAAAATACGATATATATATCTATATATATATTTATATATGTATATTTTCCATTGCACAAGCTTAGCATTATCCAAACAGTGTCAAATGCAAAAGGCCAGCAGTCTCAGAACAGGCCGAGAATCTTAGGCATGCTTCTTTCTGTTGCTGACAATTAGCGTCGCGATTTGGTTTATTACAGACTTGTAATGTCACAGTAAAATCAATTGACTATGGCTAAGCCTTGTATACCAATGGCTTGATGAAAACTGCAAAGTGAATTCAAGGATGTAATAATAACAAAGCAGCCTTGCTTTGGAAATGCTTGAAAATGTAGTACATTTGCTTGAGAAATACAGATTCTTTTTCTCTTAAACTATGAAAATAGAAATGGATATTAACTAAATGAAATTCATCAACTTGGGGTAAGTCAACTGACACGCACAATTAGCGGGCCACTTAGAACATATTTTTATATATTGATATTTTTGTAACCACACTAGACTTCTCTAAAATCTGAGAAAATTCACATATTGTCTTTTCTGCCTCAGTTTCTGTTTGATTGAAAAAGCAGGAAATAACGCTAAGGTCAGAGGTCACAGGTCAGAGGAACTCTCCTCCATCTTGCATGCCTTCTGTTCTCCTTGTTTCCCCCCTTCACATGCCCATGTTTTCATTCATGGTGTCACTCTTTCGTCTTAACCTTTCAGTGTCCCCATGGCTTTCCTTCATGGTCTCTTTCATGTTTATTTCACCCGTTTTTTGGACTGACACTGGTGAATCTCTAGGAGCCTCTCTGTGTTGCTGTTTTAGAGTCCTAATTGTTGTCAAAATATATGGTGTTTTACCTGATACGTTTGTTTCATAGGTTTAACGGTATGATTTTTAATCCATCTACTGAAGCACCTTCTAAAACTCGAAAAGTTACATTTTAAACCCACTTCAACCTAAGGACTGCAGTTCAAAATCAAGCCATCAGGGCACAGGGACTTTTTAGTGAATCCTATAAAACAAAAATTACTAATAAGATATATTCCTCCTAAACCATGAGGTTATTATACTCTGGGGACACCATTAAAATATTACAGAACTGATGTGCTTTTGTTAAGATATGGGTATGGAGTTCTTTCTATGGAATATAAATAATAATTACAAATAATAACAAATAATAACAAAAATAATTGACAAAATGTATTGTTGTGTTTTAGGGTATTTTTCCCCTTTTTTGTGCCAAAACATCAGGAGGTTTGTATACAGGATGCGTCTCCCACAACAATACAAATGTAAAAATAAAATGGGCTGGGTGATTTCAGATATTTGGATGATATACCTAGACAGTAGATGCAATGTGTATGGATTAAAAGCACCCATGCAACTGGGGTTTGATGCAGTAATATCTGTAAATGTATAATGGAAGTAACTGTAGTTTTCATTGTAAATGTGGCAAGAAGCATAACATAGATATGCAAAACCCATGGACTTTAGTACCTAAAAGAAGCATGGGAATTCATCCTTGTTTCCGATTGGGGAAAATGCATAATCTTCAAAATTTTGTTTTCAAATGCATATTACACATTCTAATGGTATAAAAGAAGAAACCTTGTAGCTGTAACAGGGGGAACTGTCCCTCAGTCAGGAAGGATTTAAGAAGAGGCTTATGCGTTATTTTGGAAAAGAACTCCTTCCTAGAGGAATGTAAGCTGTGCCATGCATTTGCAAACCAAATCCATTCCCTTAGAGGTTTGCACGGTATTGTAGGCCAACGGGCTAGGCTTGTATAGTGAGTTAAGTATCTGACTGTGAAAGCAGAGGTTGGGAGGTGGATTCCCCCAGTGTATGTCCCAGGAGAATTGCCAGCCGGCATTGCCTGGAGCAAGCTGCACAGCCCCAGGGCACCTCCAGAGGAAGAGGGTGGAATGCTACTCCTGAGTACTATCTGCCTAGAAAACCCCTGGAAAGGCTTGCCACTCTCTGAGTATCGACCTCCCTTGATATTTCTCTACTATTCTGCCTCAGCAGAACTGTATATATTGACATTTTCCATTCATGTGATCCTGTACCAAATAGGCAGGACTAAACTGAGTATTACAGATGAACCCATCATTAATAGAGGGAGCTTTTTAAGTGCCCAAAGTGGCTATCGCAACAGGAGCTTTTCTTATTTCCCATATCTTGCAAATTGGCTTGCTTCATTGTGTGATTCGTCTTCAGAAGCTACAGTATCTTCAGATTTGTTTGAAAGTTTGATTTCTGAGATGCAAAGATCTGCCTGAATGTTCTGTCTCGGAATCACTACCATGATTTCAGCTCTAACGACAGGTTAGCTGAATGTCACCACATGGCCCTTGGACTGCTAATCCAGTTGGCCCACGGAGAGGTCAATCTTTGATGTAGGAAGGATAGGAAACACATGAGTTTACATGTCATCTATCAAATGAAATAATTCACGCTCAGAAAAGGATCTTATGTTGTTGCTTATAATTCTACTAGTATGAAGCTTATCCTTTGCAGCCCCAGATACTGTCAACAGAAGCTTAAAATGTTCCTATTGATGCTGTAGGAGGTATAATATACGTGAACTAATTTAGCATAGTGCAAAAGTAAAATAGTAGTTAAAGTAGTAGGTGATACCTGTCAAGTGGGACAGGCTGTTTGTGGAATGCCTTCATTTCCTTTCCTGAGTCTAGGCATAAAGTTAAGTAGGAATTCAGTGTATGGAACAATAACCCCATCAGCATTATTCATAAACCTCAGAGTTATGATCCCACACTAATGAAAGTCATTACAAAGGGCTACAACAGATGTGATATTGGTTTAATTGCTTCTTCCCCAACTGAAACATATTGAAAGCTTCTACTTAATATGAGTCCCATTGACAATTAGTGATCCATTGGAAATTAATTTCACATCAGCTAGGATGCTTGCATTTTAAAGAAACTGGTTTGGAATGCTGACCTGATGGGAGTTGCAATCCATCCCCTCTGGAGGCTTCAGGGTTGGGGATTTTAAACTCCAGAAACAAGTGAGGACTGGAGGATGGGGGGCAACTTGAGATAGGTAAGTTCTGGAGTTTAGGAGGGGGAACAGAGTTAACTTTTTGTGTGTAGAAAGATATTTGCAGGCAGTTTCCAGAAGTGAGAGAGGAGAAGAGAACAGCAAGATAATTTACAGTGGAATGGAAAGCTAGTGCAAAGGAGATTTCTACAGAAATCAAATAGAGGAAAACACTGGCCTGCCTAGCCTCAAAACCCACCCTGCAGAGGCCCATGGGTTGACCTGCCCCGAGGACAGGTGCTGGATGCAGTTAAGGTTAGCAACACCTAAAAGAGCTACTGTTAGTCAGTGTTTAAGGGTAGCTCTTGATTTGCCCTTTCTTCTCAAAAGCACAGTTACTCTACTTTTTTATAATGAATTTGGATGTGACATGATCCTGGTCTGTGGCACAAAACACCTTCTCCCACCCATCTCCCTGTCACTTTTTCAGTACCCACAACAGAGCACAAGACATAGCATGAACCACCACTCAAACCATGTAATTCCTGTTCCACAATCCCATAAACGTAACTTTTTAAAAATTACAGTTATAATCCGGAAAAGAAGTGGATTTTTCCTTCTCTGTGTTAAAGTCATAATATAACTTAGCTGTGCCTTAGTTACTAAGGACATGAACTAACTTATAGCTCATGGATTACTTGTAACTAGTTACTGCAAAGGGCTATCTGTAACCCTGCAAAACAGCTTTCAACACAGGTACAAACATTAATAACTAGTGGACGGGGAAAATGATAAAGAGCCCTTTCCACTGTTGCATTTCTACTCCAGGTTGCCCATGCATGGAAACAGTCATTAAAGTTTTGTGTGTCGAGTTACATTTTAAATAAATCAGTCCATCAAATCTTTTTAAACATTTAGTTGTAAATAACAACTTCAGCTTGCTGAAGCAGTAAGACTTCTCTAAGGTAAGTGGCATGGAATCTGGGCTACGTAGACTTTTCCTTGGTGTCTGCCTGTCTCACACAAGGCATGTCCCTGACCCCCTTGGATGTGTTATACCCTGCAGCCCTGGCCTTTGTATATGTTATGTGGACTGATAGTAGTTAATTAAGTCCAGGCCAGTCCTGGCAAAACCCACATTGGTTTTAATGGGGTTTTGTGGCAATTGCATTGAGCCAAAGGGCTTGAAGAATGCAGGCTTGGGTGCCTTACTTTCCTCTCTTGTGTGACAGCATTTCCACACCCATGTTCTTCTTCTTCTTTTTGGCCCATAACTTATCTCAGATTTCACACTGACAACTTCAATATTGCACTGACTAAAAACAAGAAAGGTATGAGGTATTGGTGGACTGGGTGCTTCCGTTTTACTGGTGCTTTTATTTTTATTTTCTATATTGCATTCATCAGAATATAATATTACAAGCCTTGGCTATTCAGCTGAAACAGATAAGGCCTTATAAAGCTTATATGGGTTTATGAGACAGAACCATTTCCCCCTTTATTGTTTGTCATTATTTCATAGTGGAAAGAATCTCCTGTACTCCACTTATTATGAGTATCACAAATATCATACACTTACACACACATGCATACCCACCAGTTGTTGGAAGATAAGATTTTGGAAGCTGATGATCTAGAAAACCTGATTTTGATGTGGCCCAGAAAATAAAATGAAATCAAATAAATCTGACATTGAAAAAGAATCACTAATACTTCTGGCTTAGTTTTTAGTCTCTCAATCCAGAAATCTGCATTTTCATCCTCATTATTAATGTTTTACTATCTAGTGGAATTAATAAAATTAACTTATAATCTCCTAAATATCATTTAGCCAACATTCAGTGAAGGGGACTCCTCACCAGGTGGACGATGATTAAATAAAAGTACAAAATGTATAATCATCAGCAAGAAAAATATTTAGTACATGGATACTAAATATAGTCTATATTAATTAAATACAGGGCATATTAGTTACAATAGTAGCATAGAACTGTCATGGAAGCACAGAACTTTAAAACTAATTGGCTGTCTCTTAACAACCTTCTGAAGGCCAGTAAAGAGAGGGCCATATGGTCCTCTTACGACAGGGAATTGTGAGTATGTGATGACGACCAGAAAAGCCTGGTACATAACAGTCTCACAGTTCTTATCTGTGTGCCAGAGAACAAAGCTTCTACTACTTCATTTGGAATGAGCAATCCCCTGAGATCCAAGGGCCATACATTCCCATCTCAAGACCTTGGAAGGCTATACATGTGACCTCCAACTCCCCCCTTTTTTTAACACTAGGGTTTTTAACATGAAGGTAGTTGTTGCTGTTTAAATCCTTTAGGCAGTGCCATCTAATGGCCCAAACACTTTTAAATAATATCAGGGGGGGGTGTTGCCAGGGATCCTCAAAACAGAGCAGAATTGCACCTTAACCCCCGCATCTAGACGTTAATATGCCATGTGCTGCTTCTACGTGATTAAAAGCTCAATTAGACCAAGGTAAGAAAAGAAATTCCTCCACCTCTTTATAGTCTGGAGTTGAAGGGGATCTGCTGCAGTACGTGGCATCGATATAAGCCACCTTGGAATATTAAGGGTGTTCTGTGGGAACTAGCATTTGGGGCAGGTAGAACCATTGGCCAGCATTGGCGTGACAATGAATGAAGTGCTGACGGTGGAATGCGGCACATCTTCTCAGGTGATTTAATGCCCTTTCGTTCTTTTAGATCTAATGCTGGATGATGTAATAATGGAGAGCTCAGCCAGTGCAGTACCAGGTACTGGGAAGTCTTTGCCATCTTTGTCTCACGTGAACAGCAGTACTGTGTGACGTAACGGCTGGCCACTGGTGCAATGAGGCATTTTGCTAAACTGTTGTGGTGGAAGGTCTTTCTCTGCTTGATCCACGCATCTTGTCTCTATAGGCTTTTGTTGTTGTTGTTTTTCTTACGTTGAAACATCAGCAGGTTTGACTTACCACAGACCATTTTTTCTTCATATTATGCTTTAATATTCCTCCATCACAAATATTGTCTGGTCTTTCTTTTCCTTTTGTTTCTTTCAGAGAGAGATTCTGGAATAATGTCTGGGTCAAACTACTTTGCGTCTGTATGGTTCTGCCCTTGAAACTTGCGGGCATTTGTGTAGTTACAGGTCCAGAAATTTTCTTTTGACTCAGAGCCATCCATTATTTTTAGCTGGCACCCACTGCACCATGTCTTCCTGCCAATTCATTGCACATGTACAGAGGCTCAGTCTTGCCTCTTCTTCATTGAAGAGAAGCAGAGAGCAAGAGAAATGCCTTGACTGCTTCTCTTTCTCATTCCAAAGCCCAGATCAGAGGGCATAAGATTCAAGCCCCTTGGTAGTGTTACACTGCTTTGCCCCTGGCCCTTTCGCAAGCTATTGACAAGCACCGCTTCTGTTTTTTCCCTTTCGCTGCAGCCAAGTAATTTCCCTAGCAAACTAATGCCTTCAGACTGGTATTAAATTGAATAAAGATAAAAGAAGCTTATTTATTACAAAGTAGAATCAAACCCATAAAGGGTAACATGTTTAGGTACAAACAAAAGGAAGAATATATCTCAAACTCATTAAAGTTTGGTTACGGACTACGCAGATCACTTACACAACCAGTACAGTGGACCCTTGTATAACAAACAGCTTGTATAACATAAAATTTGTACAACATAAAAAATCCGGAGATAGGGGAAATTTGCTTAACATAATTGCCTATGGGGAGAATCCGTACAACATAAAATGGGATCACTCTGTTTTCAATGCATTCCTATGGGAATTTGTATAAAAGAAAATTTGCTTAACATAATTTCATTTGGAATGAATTAATTCCTTTATACAAGGTACCACTGTACTTAACTTTTCAGACACTCAACACTTAGTTTTCTTCACAGAAGTTCTAAAATCCTATCTCTTCTCTCTCTAGTCTTTAACTATCTCTCAGTCAGACCTTATCTGTCTTTTCTCAGTAAGTGTAGGTCCCTATCTGACCTTCTCTCATACAGTGTCAGTCCCTATCTGACAAATTCAATGCTAGGCTGAAACTTAAAACCCCTCAGGCTCCTCCCCCAGGCTTTCTCATTGGTCCACAATCAACCAATCTATACAGACATTTCTCATGAATTATCACAATAGGGGTAAACGCCACACCCTCCTCCAGGATTTTCTAGTGGGAGGGGCTTCTCTATTGTCCCTAGCCTGACAGAGACACCATCCTGGGTACACTGAGTTTTCCATGGTATGTGGGGGTTTGGGTTGGAAATTACCCAGCTGGCTACTGGAACAGTCACCACAGCTAAATATAAAACCACCACTATTTAAGCAGTAATAATATAATGCAAACCTTAGAATTCTTTGCATGCTTTCCCCCAAGAGTAACATAAACATTAGAAGAAAGCCAAGAGGGGAAGAGTTTGCAGATAGTTAAACTGTGAGTGACATTCAGTACCACAAGGCACCACAGCAGTGGCCACTAGAGATGGGCACGAAACGAACAATTTTTCGTTTCCATTTTCGTTTTTTTCGTTTCGTTACATAACGAAATGACAAACGAATTTTGTCTCTAAAATGAAACGAAACGAACAGAAACACCAGAAGTTTTGTCATGCGTTTTGTTTCCGTTACTGCAATATGAGTGAATTGCTTAAAATCCTAAAAACAATCAGAAAAATTGAAATAAATGGTAACGAAACGATAATGAAACGAACAAAAACGAAAATGATTTTTTTGCAAAAATTCGCAAAAAAGGAAACGAACTGAAACAGACCCTCCAAACGACAAACGAAATGCCATTTTTTTTATTCGTGACCATCTCTAGTCGCCACCATGGACTTGATGGTCTCAAAAGAGGATTAAACAAATTAGTGGAAGAGAAGGCTCTCAGTGACTACTTCTATTCATCCTATTGATACTCAAGACCTTACCACCAGTTACAGAAGTGGTACATCTCTCTACATCAATTGCTGTGGGGACATGAGCATCAGAGCTGCTATGGTCACCTTCAGATGCCCTCTCACAGGTTGTAAACCACTCGGAGTTCCTCTGGAAGATGGGTGGTATATAAGAACTGAAATAAATATAAATAAATAAATAAATAAATCTGTTGGGGCACAGTGGCAACAAGAAGCAGGACAGGTAACCTTTTGGTCTGGTGTAGCACGGCTCCTCTTCTGTTCATTTGCTCCACATCCAAATTAATCCATGGCAGCTGACTATCTGATCCTAACATTTCCTGGGGCTAGGCAAACATCATATTTTAATGTATTGTTTAGCCCAGGGTGAATGGCTATTACTTTGCTGGCTGCCATCCTGATAATGTTCTAGAGACTTCAGTAAATGTGCCAGCAACACGGAGTGAGAGTAGGGGCACAGGACCAATTACTGTGCAGAGAAGTGGTTTAACGGAGGCCACATCTCTTATAGGTTATGATTCATGAAGACTGATGTAACTGACATAAGGCAAGCTGTATTAATCAGGAAGCCTGGATGCTGGTTGATCCTACCAAGTCCTGTATGAGAACAAAGAGAATTACAGATACAGTATATTGAGCTTGCTATGGTATAAACTGACGCCATGGGTAGTTCAACAAATTCTGGAGGGTACACATCTGGATGCATGGCTCTGAAGATCATAAATAATAATCCATACAGTGCAGTGCAAGGAACAAGTTATCATATAAATCAGCCTTCACACACACACACACACACACACACACACACAGCGTGAATGACAAGGAGATGGACAAGTTGTCCAGCCATAGTCACACCAACAAAATGTTTTTCAGTTCTCCCTTTTTGGTTTCACAATTTAAATTTACAGTCACATGATGCATGGCCACTAGCAAATCATTTATCCAGAAAGCATGCTAACTACGGATTATTTCTGGCTCAGCCAGAGGTCTTTGCTGTTGTTGCAGATCCTGTTTTAAAAATGTTGTATTGCTGTCTCTGTGTGTGAACAATCTTATCACAACTTTTTTTAACTACTGCCATGTGCATGTCCTTCTAAAATGTTGTTGTTGTTGTTGTTGTAGAATGTTTGTGTCAATGTGACAGCTAAATTCTGTCGAATGGCTTCAAGAAGAAGCTTAGGCACTTATTGAATTGGAAGGAAATCACTCGGTAAACCAGAAACACATTGGGACGCACATCCTGGAATAAATGCCACGTGACCTCAAAGCACGACAGGAAACAATTAAAAGTCATGAAATCACAGGGGAAAATTTCACTGGTGTGACCATGGCTTAAGATCTATAGCTCTAATCATGAGTGGCTTGTGGTCCCACCAGAAACGGTGGGCAGCTGGTTTCCAAATTTTGGGCTGTTCCCCCCGTATTCTCACTAGTCATAAGGCACTGATGGTTCTAATCTAGCTCAAAAATGGCTTCCCATTTACTTTAGCAGGTGCTACATCATCAGGCGTGCCTAATTAAGCGCACAGCCTTTAGCCCCACTTTTTAAAAAGAAATTAATCAAGGCAACGAATATTAAGGGTGCATCTTTACACAGCATTGGACAGCTAATCCTCTCTCTGGCTGCTTCTGGAGTCTTTTGAAAGCTATGTGTTTCTGACTTCAGGCTGAATGGAAATTTGGGGTGGGTCCCAGGGATCTTTTCTGCCTACAGCAACTACCTATTGAAGAAAGGCATGTGCCAGTCATCATTGAGCATGTGATCTGCTGTAAGCCAGAAGACACATCAAATTTGTAACTTTGCAAAGCCAAGAAGGGCTGTGTGCATTTGACAAATTAATTGGAACAGCCTAGAGCAGATCAGCAGAGATACTTCTCCAATGTGTCCAATTACTTGGTAGTGCCAGGGGGCTAAGTTAATGGAGTGTCTCTTTAAGGTGGGTGCAGATGTGAACACTGACATGTACAATGTTAATTCGAGGTGCAGCTCTCAGAATACAGTGTGTGTTGTGTTTTAAAATATATTAGTCAGAAGTAAATTAGGAGGGGATTTTCAATATTCAAAGGCATGGCTAGGAATGACCCAGCAGTTGCAATGAATCCTGAATCTCCTCAATGTTACCAATCCATTCCTTTTTTTGTTTTATTTCCATGTATTTACATGTTTCTTCTCTGTGCATGCACTTAAAGATCAGTCCCATTCCTAAATCTCCTAGGACTTGTAATTTTGTTGTGCCCATATTCTTGATCTCAGATGTGCCTTTGAGTGTTTTATTGTATTTGTTTGTTTTGAATATCTAAACTTATCCCAGGTGGGCCATTCACCAATTTGGGCTCAGACAGAATGCCATCATTTCCCATATTTTCCGCCGGTTTTGGGCCCTCCGTTTTGTGTTTTGTTTGTTGTTGTTTCATACTGCTGCTCTTACGAAATACGGTATAACATGATGCATGTTTGTGTGAAAGGACCGAGAGAGAGAGAGAGAGAGAGAGAGACTCCTTTTTGCATACACCTTAAGCATGTGGACAGGAAATAAAAATGATGAAGAACCATCCAAAGTTTGTGAAGCCGAAAGAACATTTGGGGTGTCTCTCTTTGCATTTTACAATCTCATGTGAAGGAAAGAGCTGCATTGATTATGTGTGGCATTTACTGGTACAGGGTGGAAATTTTAATTTTGGATGTGCTGTCCATCACAGCTGGAAAACTCTCAATGGGAATAATTTAACCATTTTTCATATCAGTTTTTTTTTAATGCCATTCACAAAAGACTAATAAAACCACTTGTTTAAATGTCAATGTTACTTCCATGCATATCATTTTGATTGTAATATTCTCCGGACAGTTTGTAAATCCAGCTGCTTAGTGCATACTGAATCCCTGACCAATCATCCATCTTAAGAGGGTTTGCAGGAAGATCCATCGGGTGCACACGCATGCGCGCACGCGCACACACATGCACTGCCATTTGCGAAATGCAGTGCTAGCCATGTCAGATGCTGTCCAGAAAGATGCACAAATGCCAACACTATTAGGCAGCTGGCTACAGCTGCCACACAAGATTATTTCAGAGCATCACTTCATTGAAGGTGAAGAAAAACACAGACATGTTTTATCTGCCTCAGACTACATCCTGACTATATTGTGAATAGAAAGGTATTCTCAGTTGGCATGTTTACCATACAGGGTTGCTGGTCACCGTAAGGTTAACTTGATAGTTGTGTCAGCATTTCTCCTCTAACAGGTATGCATGCAATTGGTCAATATCCCTAGCAGTATATTACAGAGATCAGATTTCCTCCTTCCCTCTGGCATATATAACATAAATTGGTCAACTGATCACTCAATAGATTCATGGATAATCTTCCAGGTAATTATGAAATGGAAGACTGAAATTACTTTAGCAACTACCAGCTCTCTGTTGTTACAACAGTGAGAGGATGTCCTAATGGCAACCATTATAAACGGATGATGGCAGAATGGCGTAAAATGGTGCTTTGCCATTATTAACTAAATGGTCGTAATTTGTTCCAGAGTTTGTTCTGATCAGATTAGTAGGAGTCTAAATGAGTAGCTGTCCCAGCTCCCATTCTCCTCTGAGTCCTAATGAAGCAGCTTGATTTAGAACCTGTGCTTCCTTGCCAACAAATAGTGTTCGTTGGGGCTTTTTCCTCCCCTTTGATCATATATCCAGATTTCCCTGCTTTCTTAACCTATTGCTTTCCTCCTTTCTGTCACTCACCTTGTCTCCACCCAAACACTCGCTTATTCTTGATCCTCTCTGGGTCAGGATGTTTTCTTAATCTTTCCTACCTCTACCTCACTAATTGCGGTGCTCCTATTGTTTTTGACCCCATTGTATTGTAGCAGTATTTGTGTTGTGGTGTTACATTGTGTGGTGATTCAACACCCTGGACTTGAACAGATTTCTGTATTTCCCAAGATGTTGGTACCTTTTATATATTTACAAGTACAAATAATGGTGTTCCATAGGGGGGCACGGACCTCATGTCTCAATAACCCTAATATTTATAAAACAATGATGAATCTGGCTTCTTTATTATGCCAGCAAGAGAAATGACACTTTTTATTTGAAAAACATGTTCCCTGCCCACCTAAACACAGTAGCTATTAATTTAAAGCCCACAGGAAGCATGGTGTTCCTGTTTGTGGTCCGTTTCAAGGTAAAAGCTGTAATTTGCACTAATATGCATGGCAACCAGCATGCCAGGCATGAGAGCGAAGGTGGTTTGCAGGATTTACAAGCAAGGCTGACAAAGTGCCCTATTCATAAACGCGTTGGCAGATACCAAAATGTTTATGTTAGTGTTATTATGGATTTATTCACCAAACACCAACTCAATAATTAGCTAAAGAGCTGAACAGTAATAGGTCTTTTCAATTGCCAAAAGCAGAGTTATCATTCTGAATACAAGGTGAAGACAGATGTGAAGGTCTCGAGCAGAAGATCCGTGGCTTTAGAGAGCAGCCCATGCTTGGGAAGCACAGTCTCTTCATTGAATCCCTAAAAGTGGGTTTTAATTTCTAGAACTGAGGAAGTGTTTGGGCAAGCAAAGCAATTCTGCTACAGACAGTATGAATCTAATCAGGATACCATTTTCTACATGCCCTGGAATTGTTTTGTAATTTTTTTCCCTAATGACTAGAATACTACTGGCAGTTTCTAGAGCCCAGTGAGTTAGGTACCTGGCTCAGTGAGTTAGATTCCGCAGCATGCCTCGTGGGAGATGAATTTATTTTTTATTTATTTTATCTAGAGTACTTTTTAACACACACACACACCTTATCCTTGGAAAAGGACCCAAGGCGGCTTACAGTGTGTTGTGTCATTACAGTCGTGACCAACTCTTTGTGATTCCATGTCCATGGGAATACTGGAGTGGTTTGCCAGTTCCTACTCCAGATGCCTACAGCACCTGGTATTCCCTGGTGGTCTCCCATCCAAGTACTAACCAGGGCCGACCCCGCTTAGCTTTTGAAATCAGGCAAGGTCAGATGTGCTTAGGGCATCTAATGAGGAACAATATACAGTCCAGTACAATTAAGACATGTTCAAGTATTGAGAACGGGGAATTGAGGGACATCTTACAGCATTAAAAAACAACATTACATTAAAGCTATAAGAGAACGGGAGCAGTTAAAGCAGTGGTTCCCAACCTGGGGGTCGGGACCCCTTTGGGGATCAAGCAACCATTTCACAGGGGTCGCCCTGAGCCAGAGGAGGGGAAAGCACAAACAGCTTGGGTCCGGAGGAGGGGGGTGGAGGAAGGGGGCAAAGAGTGAATTACAGCTTGATAGGTTGGAGAGGATGTCAGTCAATGACACCAGAGGCTGTGATTGGCTGAGGGTGGCTGTAGAGGGAAGTTCTCTATGGCACCTGTGGCAATGGCCTGCCAAAGGGGGCTTGTGGCCTCTTCCAAGCAGGACAAGGGGTCACCACAACATGAGGAACTGTATTAAAGGGTTGCGGCATTAGGAAGGTTGGGAAACACTGAGTTAAAGAAAAAGTAAAAATTCCATGTAAAAGTTATGAGGGATGGAAACGAACATTGAAAGCATAGTGTTAATGCAATCACACAAAGTTATAAAGTGGTTATAAACACAAAGCCAGTGTAATCATGTATGGTAGATTCATATAAAGACACAGTAGATAGTCCCTCATACAAAGAAAGCTTTCCTGAAGAGGAAGGTCTTTGCCTGTTTCCAGAAGGACAGCAGAGACGGGGCAGTCCTGGCCTCCAGTGGGAGTCTGGGTGCAGCAACCAAGAAGGTCCTTTCATGTGTTCCCACAAGACATACCTGTGAGGTTCTATACTGACTGACACCGCTGCCCACACACTCATTGTCTAGGACCAATTTTGTCTAAACAAAGGGCTGCCCAGATGTAGAAACTGTCTAAACCCAGTGACAACATTACTACCAGTGAACTCAAGAGCCAGTGAACCCATAAATTAACATACCAGCTGGCAAACCACTTCTGGCTATTCTATACCTAGAAGGGGTACTATAAGTCAGTATTGACTTAAGAGCAGATAGTTATTAAGTGAAAATGGGTAAGTCACCATGTCAAATTGCTGCTTATCACTGAGTTGCCAGTCAGGTTTTTGGTTTCATCCCCATTGCACAGCTGGGAATGCAACCAACACATCATTCATTGAGAAGCTGCTTGCCACAATGACTTACGTATGTATGCACAGGTAAATTGACAAGGGAAATAAATATTTATTAGAAATATAGTGCTGAAGAAGAGCTTTGCTGACACTATGGACTGCAAAAAAGAAAAACAAGTGGATCCCAGCCCATATAAAGCCTGATTTATCTCTGGGGGCAGAAAAGTGGGGAAACTGGGATGTCCTACTTTGGGCACATCATGAGGAGGCAAGATTCACTGGAAAAGACCATAACCGCTGAGGTGGGTTGAAGGCAAGAGGGAAACAGGAAAACCAAAGATGAGATGGACCGATTTCCTAAGGAATCCACAGGCTTGAGTTTAGAAGAGCTGGGCTGGGCTAGTGAGCACAAGATGTTTTGGAGATCACTCATCCATAGGGTCACCAGAAATCAGAAGCAACTGGAGGACCTGTAACAACAAGCCAACAAAATTCTGATAGGATTTTGGATATTAAGGGGGGAAATGTACCCAGAGAGTGGTTTCCTGACATATGTGTTTTTTCTTTTATTTTTTTAAAAAGAAAGGAAAAAAGAAGTAGTAATGTAATAGTGGGAAAGTGCCTGGAGCCCACCTGGATCAAGTGGGACAGACAAGCAGAGGAGTGGTATCAGGAGACAGATATCTAGTCTCATGTGCTCCCAGACGCATCTGGTGGGGCCACTGTGAGATTACAGGAAGCTGGACTAGATGTGCCTTTGGCCTGATCCAGCATGGCTCTTCTTATGTTGTTATGTTCTTATATCCTCCATTGAACTTGACAAAACACATAGATCTGTCGTATAAGTGATGAAAGTGGGCTCAAACCATGGCGGAAAAACCTGCAGTAGTTTCTCTTGAAATATTGTGTCTGTCTTCACCTGTCACATTCAGAATGGAGCACACGAGCAGCCTTGCTTATAAGGTTATGCTGCCACTTGCTTTGTTGCTATGCAGGTAACATTTTATAAGCTCTGTAAAAATCCCTGTTATATGTTAACAGCCTCTTTTGTTATTGTGTGGGGTTTGGAATTAATCTGCCAGTCATAACTGAACCCTTGAATTCCAGTGTAATTATTCAGAAATAAATCCTTCCAAAGAAAAGCCAGAAATTGTGACATTTTTTCCCTCCACTAACGTGAATTATGGATAAGCACTGAACAATAAGAGATCAGCAAATTAGAATGGTGCCTCTCTTTGAAATTATAACTTGGTTCATAGCCAAGGCCCCAGTTAATAACTTAATTTTATTCAAACATTTTAGTTAATTTCCTCTTCATAGTGCGGCATAATAGTGTTGAGATATCACAGCCTTTATGTATATTTATGCAGAGTTTAAAAGCTGTGATGAAAGTTATCATTCAGCCATCTCCAAACCTGCCTAGCTTTTTGGTGGTTCTGGTTTCTTTTAGAAAGGCTGCATAAATTCAGCATTAAAAACAATTACGTCATTGTCCATATTACACTATGGCATTCGGGGTCAGATTACCTATAGGCTGGCAACACCAGGTGCTAGTATAAACCATGTATCTTATTTTGAAATACTTGTGCAAATGTCTCTGGTCATTTTATTAAAACAACCATGGGATAAGTATTTGAATCCCAGCCTTGGGTCCTCACTCCTCAGATATTTTTGGACTACAACTCCTAGAAATCTTGACCAGTACAGTTAGTGGTGATAGCTTTTGGGAGTTGAGTGCAAGAACATATGGGGGCCCATGGTAGGGAAACCATTGTCCTAAACAATTAGTTGTCTCCCGAACTCTCAGACTTCACAGTGTAGGAAGTGGGTGGGGAAGTGGGGTATTACAGTATTTTTCTGTGTATAAGCCAATATTTTTGTCAAAAATTGGTAGAATAAAAATTGAGGGCCATCTTATACACGGAAGTAAGCTGTGGAGAGAACTGCACAGTTGCGAAACTGTAATTTTGTGTGGGAAAACTGGGGGTCATTTTATAGACAGAAAAATACGGTAAATGTCTTACCTGGCCAAGAAAGAAATGGATGGCCAGTGGTCTAGTTGAGGGGCCATTCTGTATGGGAGGCACGGGTACACATGATAAGACACGTGTTTGATGATGTGCTCCTTGTATGGCCCCATGTGCAAGACGCACTCCGTTGGGACAGTCTTTCCTTCCATCTCACAGAATCAGGAAAGACTGTGCCATCTGAGTATTCAAGGCATAAGGATCTTCACAAGAAAGGCCCATGGTCTGTGTTATATATGGCACATGGGCAGAGGGAAGGGGCACTTGCTTGTTCCTCTAACGCACTGTGAGAACCTGACTTGAGGCTATGATGTCAAAATCTGGACTATCAGGAAAAGCAAAATTAAGATTTCTTCTGGATCATGGATACCCATACTTCACCCTACCCTAATTTCTGTTCAGAACAATACTTCACATCCTATACTTGTTCGCTGTTGCTAAATACCACACACATTCAATTTTTCTGGCTCAATAATTTTCATAACCAGTTGATCATCTAATTACAGGCACAGTGTTACACTCTGACATCTTCAAGACAGTCCTTTTCATTTTGTGCTACATTATAAAACTCATTTGAAAATAGCCCTGAATTAAGGACTCAGGCGTGGCATTTTCCTCATTACAGATTAGGTGCATAAATGAGTTTATCTGCTGGAACATTCAGAGCCTAAAGAGTAAGTGTCACACCAGATGTAGGCAAATATTGGAGACTACTAGAACATTCACACTTCGCTAGTCATACGTAAAGTAAGAAATTATTTTAAAAAAAAATCGCAATTCTTTATCTCTTCCACAAAAACTCAAGACTGAGCAACCACCCTTATTATTTCATAAATTATTTTCACAGGCCTGGTAATTTCTGGTGCCAGCACACACACACACACACACACACACACACACACACACACAGAGAGAGAGAGAGAGAGAGAGAGAGAGAGAGAGGGAGAGAGAGAGAACACTTCAGAAAGCAAGGATATTATTTGTTTGCTTGTTTTGTTTTGTTTTCAAATGTTTCCACTAAAGCATTTTATTGTGTTTCTGAACTGCTGGATAGCTCAGTGGTTTAGGTCTCTGGCTGCAGAGCCAGAGGTTTAGGAGTTCAATTCTCCCACTTTGCCTCCTTGACAAGGGGTGGACATGATGATTCACAGGGTCCCTTCCAGCTCTGCAGTTCTAAAGTTATTATTATTATTATTATTATTATTATTATTATTATTATTATTATTA
>JAHTLZ010000010.1:20143134-20161610 GCA_023846285.1 Phrynocephalus versicolor | reverse complement strand
TAGTAGTAGTAGTAGTAGTAGTAGTAGTAGTAGTAGTAGTAGTAGTAGTAGTATTGCAGGACATCCTAAACAAAGCAACACACCCATTCTGGGACAACTATATATAT
Organism: Phrynocephalus versicolor; assembly: GCA_023846285.1. Lineage (NCBI taxonomy): Eukaryota > Metazoa > Chordata > Lepidosauria > Squamata > Agamidae > Phrynocephalus > Phrynocephalus versicolor. The sequence continues at coordinate 20,161,503 of JAHTLZ010000010.1, read as the reverse complement.
AAAACAATGCTCATAAAAGTGATTTGCAAGCACAAAGATTTTAGCAAAACATTTCTGCTTCTGCCTTCCTTATTTGTTTGGAACATGGAAGCCTTCAGACTGCTTGCACTCACCTATGTATTGAGCTCATAATTATGCAGTAGAATATTTTACATAAATACTTGACAATGCAAAGGTCTTCAGTTTAGATGGGCACTGTGTTGTATCTGTACAACAGAACATACATCCAATAGACACACAAACACTGTTTCCCATACATGCTTATCTCCAAAATGTAATAGGAACCCTTCAAATTTAAAAAGTATTTACAACATATTTAAACAGCTTTCTTGCTATATTAAAAAAATTGTCTTAGAACCTGAAATGACTCCATCTCCAACCCTAAAAGCCCAGGCACTATGCCTCTTCCATTGCAGCTGATGAAACAAATATATGCAGTCATGTCATTTTGCTTTGTGTTAATAATGGTTAACATATAATCCCCTTCCCTCTCCCCAACCATTGCAGAAAGTTCTTATTACAATCAATCTAAATGCATCAACTTGGTTGAAAGCCAGTGCTGAATTGACCTTAAGGAAGGGAGAAATTACCTGATCTGTTTCTCCATGCTTTTCTTTCCAGAGGCACAGTGCAAACCATATTACTCTGATTACTCTCGCTTCCGACTTCTGATTCATCAAATGTGTACCACCCATTACCTGGACCTGTTCATCACAGGTGTCATTGGGCTCAATGTCATCACTATGTCCATGGAGCACTACCAACAGCCCAAGGTAAAAAGGGGTGAGGGATTAAAATATTGTTATATGTTGCAGTACATGGTAGACACTATTGTTTTTCTATGAAGATACAAGATTGTCAATAGAGATGCAACTCACTCCATTGTCATGCAGAAAGAGGGCAGGAAGTGAACTTGTTTTTATGTCCAGCTTAGTGTTTGTGCCCGTTGAACATGCTTTACATGTAAAAAGTTTCAATTGCTGGCATCTCTATACAGTGGTACCTTGTATAAAGGAATTAATTCATTCCAAATGAAATACTGTTAAGCAAATTTTCCTTTATACAAATTTCCCATAGGAATGCATTGAAAACAGAGTAATCCTTAATCCATTTTTATGTTGTATGGATTCACCCCATAGGTGATTCTGTTAAGCAAATTTCCCCTATCTCCAGAATTTTTTATGTTGTACAGATTTTATGTTATACAAACCATTTGTTATACAAGGGCCCACTGTATAAGGCTAGGAATGAATTTTACATGCTGACCTGCTGCCAGTAAGTGCTGGCAATATTGGCCTTTATGAGCAGCTCCCTATGTTCTGCTGTATTTATTTGGAAACCCAAAGGAGAGCCTTTGAAAAAGAGGGGCATGTTTCTCTTTCTCACAGTTATGACATATTTGCCGTATCTTGACTAATTCAGGTAGCATTTTAGTATAAGAAGAAATAATTGTCTGGCTTTAATTCCCCAAGATAAATTCATAATCTTCAAAATAGTGTGTCCCATTAAGGATATGACATGCTTTTGGGGGAGATCTTCCTGGATGCTGAGGAAGGGTATTGATTCAGATTCTTTGAGCACCCTTTGAATAAGATAGGGTTTGGACCTTTTTTCATACAGTGTGCTTTACTATCAAGCCTAGTATTAAGATAAGTTCTAGTTCTAGTATTGCCTCAGCCTTCCATCTTTCTGAGGTTGATAAATCGAGACCTGTAATTGCTGAGACTCTCAATCTTCTGGCTTTGGGTCCCTGTCAGAACTAAGACAGCCATCTGCATCTGTTGACAGAAAAAAATGGCTAGACATCTTGTAGCATTATAAAAACTAACCAATTTTGTTTGACATGAGCTGTCATTCACAGTAACCTTTCTAATAAATGGGCTTCCCAAAAGCTTACGTCAAATAAAAAAATTGTTAGTCTTACTAGTTTTTGTAATTTCCATTGTAGTCTATATTTGCAGCTCAGTTTTCCCATAAAAACAACTAAATACTTTTAACTTAGGTCACAGATCTTTCAGAACTTGAAGTCTTCAAATCTAGCACTGAAAATACCAGAGCCAGGGGACTAAATCTAATGTGAGCTAGAGAAGGTCTGCCAAATTAATTTCTAAACTGATGGGAAATGAATACTTCCAAAATCTTAGTTCAGAAGGTCAGCTTGAATCGGAGCTATCAGTCAGATTTGGGGGGGGCGGGGTTTAAAGACAAAAATGTGGTGGCATCTTAAAGGGCAATTTTTATGTTTTTTAATCTGAGCTTTTGTGGACAAGTCCACTTCATCAGACATAAGTCTGTCTCTCTGGATAATTTCCTTTGCAATTAAACAAGACGAGGAGCTTCTGCATGCAGGTGCTTTGTCCTCCTGAGAGTCATACCCAAATTATGCAGATCAGTTCCTGAGATTTCTAACCCCATTTAACACTATTACTGGATCAGGACACTGTCCAACGGCCATCTCAAGCATTTATTTTTCAGCAGGACTGAAAACAAATAGCTGCTCATTATTTCTGCTGTGGTGACTCAGCATTTCGGCTAACAGGCAGCTCCCGCAGCACATTAGAACACCATAGTCCTCTATTTAGGATCACATTCAAATTATAATAACAACCACTTACAGTGAACTGCCAAATCACTTTGCTTGTGACAGTTAGAGGGAAATGGCAGCCAATTTGTGTACTGTGCTTATTTTATCCCCTATTGCTCTGAGGAGAAATAAAATGAGAAGTAAAGGTGAAACAGTCACTGAAGTTGGATGATACCTGAATGTCTAATGAAAAACAATTAAAATATCATCAGAAGGGTAAACACAACATGTTCAAGGTGGGAGTGCATGACTCAGGAGGCCAGTTTATCTTAAGATAAGCATGTTGGGAAGCGTGTTATATGAATCAATTTTACCATGAATTATATCGTTGGCTGTACTCTGAACTATATCTGGCATTGCTCAATACACTGTGTGTTTTGATTATAAACTAGAACATACATTTATTCCTACTCCTTACAAAGGCAGTAAACTAATTCTACCAACCTATCTTGGTATGTAGTTACAAAGTAATGGCTGCTTGTCAGACAAGCACAGTGTGTGTGTGTGTGTGTGTGTGTGTGTGTTCTGCGCCATCAAGACATAACTGAATCAAACACTGGGTCCACAGTCGTACTTAACTTAGATGAACTATTTAGCCTGCATTTATGATTATAAACCCTTTCTTAAAGTGTATGCACATGAACTATGTGCACAAGTGCAGATTTTATCTATTCAGATCACACAGCTTTGAGTGCACCCAGAGAGTCATTTATCAAGACATTTGTGGCTGGTCAAACCTGTCTCCCATAGTCAGGTGGACAAAGCCACTCCTCCCAGCACAGGGCTGGATCAGAGCAACCATTAGAGCAGAGCTCTCTCTGTTTGAAGACACAGTGTTGATGGTTTCATTGCTGAATAGCAAGACTGGAATTATCAGCCTGTTTTTCTTGGCACCAAGTTGCTATGATATTCACTGAGAATAAGTGCAGATGTTAAGAATTTCAGTTCTGGGATGCTACCAACATATGAATGGTTCTCCGTTGCAATGATATTATCGCATGTTAATGGGGTACTGGTTGGGATCATATAGACAGCAGGTAGAAAAATCTGAAAGCAAAGGTAGGCAATCCCTTTATAAGACACTAATAAGGTAGTAAAGCTGATTTCCTGACCTACCTCTGGGCTACCACCTCCCTTCTCTTTATCCATCCAGTCCAAAATGAACTGGAACTGGCATCAGGCTAAGACTATGTAGGCAGTTTTTCTGGGGGTGAAACCTTTACTTATATTTTGCCCTCTGGTCTTCTCGATCACTTCAACCATACAAAGAGCCCCTGGGTGTTCAAACACTACTATTATAATTTGAGCTATGGCAGCCTCTCTCCATGCAATCTGTTCATGGTTGTAGCCTGATATCTAAGAATTGGGATGTGTTTGATGGATGTGAGTGTCTAGGACAGCCACTGGGAAATCAGTATGGTTCTCTGTTTGCTAACATAGAAGATGGGATGCAGGCAAAAGCACCTGGAGTAAAGAGCAAGCATGGGCTTAGTGATGGAAGGATCCCATGAGACAAAGCCAGGAAGAAATAAGGCAGAGGAAAAGAGAGGATCCAAGATCATTCCTCTCTCTCCCTCTCTCTCCCTCTCTCTCTCTCTCTCTCTGACTTCAGTGCATCAATGATGACATCAGAGAGGGATTTCTGATTCAGCTACAGTCACAGGGTATGCTATTTTGCATTGTAATCTAAAGAGAAAGTGAAAGGTAATTAAACAAAAACCTCTCACTTTCACCATATTCAAAACATTTAAGTTTTTTTATATCCTATACATGAAGCATCTATGAATACGAGTATCAAAAAGAGACTGGGTGACATCTCAACTATTTGGATTGTACCTCTTAAATGCAAAAAAACATGTCACAAAACAGAAGTTACAGTTTAATTAAATACCACAATTATATTGATATTGAATATACAAGGATTCAAAACCAAACTTTTAAAAACTAAGCATTCAAATCCCTTTTCTTAGATGAGTAAATCTGTCATTTCTTTTTCTAAATAAAATAGAACAGAATAAAATTTCATGCTTTCTCTTCAATTTATGAAGAAGTTTGCAAATTTTGAAAGGTTCTTATAAAAAACTAGGCCAAATAAAATTTTCACCCACTATGAAGGTGCAATGAATCGTTAAATACAGGAAGTCAAGCCATGGAAAGCAACCAAGTCCTCCATCGGGTACTAGAATAATCTAGTAATGGTTTTGTCTCTGCATATTCAGGTTCTTGATGAAGCTCTGAAGATCTGCAATTACATTTTCACTATCATCTTTGTCATGGAATCTGTTTTCAAGTTGATTGCATTTGGATTTCGCCGATTTTTTCAAGACAGGTAAGGCACAATTTGATAAAGCCACATGAGGGTAGTCATTATAGGAATGTTCCAACATGTCTTGCTCCATAATTCTTTTGCCCAAATCATATAGGTATACCAGACAGCATAAGAGCTCTATGGACAGAGTACTCCATATTTCCCATGGTAGCCTCAGGCTTGCAAGTTACCCAGTTACACAAGCCAGAGGCAGCCCTCTTCAAAACAGTGAGCATGTCCTCTTGCACAACATGTTCATCGATCCCACCACCGCCCTTACATAAGACTTGGGGAAAGAGGAACCGCACATGGAACAGGCTGTGGAATGCTTGTGGTTAATGAGCAACAGGACACTGGCGCCTGTGTGGGTATAAATAAGAGGATGTGGAGAAATTAATCGCTTTCTTCTCTCTTGCATGTGCTTGATTATAAATCGCTTGTTACTTTATAGATATTAAGGCGTTAAATAGGCAAAAGACATGGGTGAAATCTATTTACATCACATTGTTGAAACCAGTTCAGTTAGCAATGGCCTAGAGAAACAACTACTTGTTATTGTAAGCCGCCTTGGGTCCTTTTCCAAGGAGAAAGGTGGGGTAAAAACACTCAAAAATAAAATAAATAAAATTGAGTGTTTCCTAAAAGTGTTGTCATTCCTCTGCTACTTCAGATTATTCAACAGAATGAAAAGATAGAATCCTGGAGGGCCTAATAAACTATACCACTTGTTTGATGGTATATATTCTTTCAGAATGAGAACATAGGTGAACATGCATGCCGTCCTTAATTTCCTAACCCTGAGATTCTCTCAATCCCATTTTATCACCTCTTCTTTATCAGTAACACTACTTGGGTTCCACAACCATTGTAACTCAGCATCTGAGTATCACACTGGTTCTCAACCAGTGGTAAAAGTGTAACATAACATAGAAGTCATCTAAGTTGAACTGAGGACTTTCATGCCAGTCTACACAAACCCAGATTATCATGTGCCAGCGATAACTTTAGACACTCTTATGTTTTTCCTAATACTGCCCTGACATCCACCAACTTAGTGTAAATTATAGATGTTGTAATGCTATGTTGGTGAAGATACAAATACCTTTCCAGTAAAATTAGGCTGTTTATATGACACCTTCGCCTTACCTGCCTTTGCATCCTTCTTTTCAATAAAGACCAGAACATCTCAACAAGGTTTGTATTCCTCTTTCAATTTGATCCCCCTCTCTTTGATATAAGGGACTTCCACACAACTTGAAGAACCTTCTTTCTAAACTAATCTCCAAGAAACTTCTTTCTCTGTTCCACCCTGTAATGGTAGCTGAGCCTTTCAGTAAATCTCTGTTGTTGTTGTTGTTGTTGTTGTTGTTGTTGTTGTTGTTGTTGTTGTTGTTGTTGTTGTTGTTGTGGCTGCCCTTAATTTAAGTGAGAATCATGGACAGTTAGCTTCAGTAAAACAGTCACAGAAAATTAAGCCACCACTGGCTTTCTTTTATCATCCAGGTTGTCATGCATATTAATTCAGTTTCAGCTTTGCCCTTTCCTTTCCATTCTGTAATGTGTTCAGACTCTACTAAATTCATAATCTAATAATACATCGTTTGTTTAACGTGTTTCACCTTAAAAATGGCTTGAAGTGGAATGTCAAGTGCAAGAAGGAGGGAAACAACTGGAATTTCTTTGACATGCCAAAGTTCCCAACCCCTTCCAAATAATTTTGAAGATTCCACCCCCATTTGATGGTTTTTTTTGTGTGTGTGTATGTGTGTGTGTCATCTTCAGATGGAACCAGTTAGATCTGGCAATAGTGCTCTTGTCCATCATGGGGATCACACTTGAAGAGATCGAAGTGAACGCATCGCTGCCTATCAACCCCACCATCATCCGCATCATGAGGGTCCTGAGGATTGCTCGAGGTCAGTGTCTCTTTGCTCCTGGTACGTTCCATCCACATAGTTTTTGGCCCTGTAGAAACTGCTTTTTTTCTGGCACAATAACATTTCTCATAATACAGCAAGGTTACACTTCAGGCAGTTCCTCCTTTCAATACATTTTGTCCTGCTGTGCAATCTCATTGTTAGCTGCCAAGCTCCTGCTGGCAAGGCATAAGTGATGAAGAAAGGATAGCTGGCCTCTTTTCCTCTAGGTTTTTGTTGTCTCTCTATATCTCCCTGTTGTGGGGCTGGGAAGGCTTGGGATCTAGCAGAGATGCAAGGCCTCTGCCACTGCACTCATGCAATGATCCTGCCTCTTCTTCTCTTCACCTCTTTTTCTCCTGAAACTCCCAAGTTCAGAGAATCAAAGGCCACAGAAGGTCCCGTGGAGGAAGGGAAGGAGACCTGAAGTCAACATTGTGTCAAATCTTATAGGAAGAGATCTGAATTCTGCCATGGCTCAGGATTCTGTTCTAGGATCCCTAGAGTTGCACCGATACTTACTGACATCGAATATTTGCCTCTTATTTCTTCTTCAGCGAGCTCATGGAGACAATGTGTTTCTTCCTCTCCCATCTCCTTTCCCCCTCATAACTCTGTGAAGTGGGTTGGTTGAGAGGTCCACTGGTCTGTCAGTGGAACTCTGGACTAGAGTGTCCTTTCCCTAAGACCTGACACAAGTTATTTCTAACTTTGCTAGGAGTAGTTGTTGGTCTGGTAGCCGGCATTTCCAGCACTGAGGAACTGATACAGTTTGGTCCACAAATATTCAATTTGAACTTCTGATCATTTATGTAACCAATAAATGAATTACAGGGGGCATTACCTCCTATTAGCACAAAATATTAATGAAGATTGTTACTGGACAAATGGCACCAGTGACTTTAGCTGATAAAGCATTTAGTTCCGAAGGTCGTGCATTTATCCATTGTTACATCTGGGATTTTTAGTCAAAGAATTTCAGGCAAAAATCAAAGAGAACCAAAAGAAAACAATAGACATAAAACAAATGAGGTGTGCAATATAATATGGGGTGGGAGATATATTAGTCAAAGAATAAGACTTTGACTAGGATCTTCATGCTGATGCCCACTAAGGTAGACCAATGGGCTCAGCAGAATTGGCATTCATTGTTGATTTATCAAGTAGCAGCTGATTGAATGGCTCTATCTCGAGTTAAGTCTCACTATAGGATGCTGGCCTTGTTTCTCCATAGTGGTGTCACCAGGCAGTACCAAATTGTACGTTACAACTCCATCAATATAATGAAACACCTGCAAGCTAGCTGTTAACATGACCAACTGGACACCTCCTCACGCAAGTTCAGAAAAGACCCCACTGCTTGTAAAACCGTTACACAGACAAAAGGGACTCTGACCAACAGGGCTGCATTTGGATTCTTCATTCTCTATTGTGAAGCTGAATTATCTCACACACACTAAATCAGATAGATTTCTGACCTTTTCAAAGCAACGTGCTTCACTCTGTAGTAGTCCTCGCTGCCAATAGCAAAGGTCATTGCCAGATTCCTAAGCACCATCTCAGTCGTATTTGGTTTAGTGATCGGACGCCACAGGGGTTTCTTTTTGGAAACTCTTCTCCAGGCAGGGATGTTTCCAGGGTTCCCGGCTGTTATGTCCTGACAACAACAGAGCACACCACTGAACACAGCTTTGCATCTTCATCTCCATGAAAGATAGCTGGTGTGATATTTCAGGAAGCGGATGGGACATTATGTATTTCATACACTAATACTTTGGCAATGATATAATGAACATTTCATTTCCTGCAGTCCTGAAATTGCTGAAGATGGCTGTCGGGATGAGAGCTCTGCTGGACACAGTCATGCAAGCATTGCCTCAGGTAACCTCTCTATTCTACCACAAAGAACTCTGTTGCGTTTCTCTCGTTTGCTTGTTGCCTCAAAAATGTGAGTCCATTTCTATAGTGCATGCGTGTTTCTCAGTGGTTGTTGCTATGGAGTAAGTGAGAGGATTATTAGCCCTTTTAATGACTGGACATCTATATTAAAGCCATCATTCTTCTGATGGAAGTCTTTCACATCTTGGTTCAATCTGTGTTGTCTATTGTTTAGTGTCATTTGTTGCCCTCTTTGCTGCCCTTTTGGTGTTGCCAACAAACACATGCTTCCCCTTATCAAACGAACTTGTGGAATGACATAAGAGGAGTCATGATGACCATGTGCACTGGGGGATTATGACAGATTTTTTTTAATTAAAAAAAAACACACACACACCGATCTTGGAAGTAAATAGCACTATGGTTGCCCAGCCCTAAGGTTAGGTGGCATGAGAGATGGCAAATGCTTGGAAGAAGCAGTGGTGTACCCCTCATTGCAGCTCCTTCTATCTCTAGCAACTTTGTACTTAGCCATCCCTACACCCACTAAACCTTTCGCATGGGGAGGTAGTTGCTATCATGTCAGAAATGTTGAAGGAATAGCTGCAAGATCTGTATCTGCCATGGAAAAAGTGCACTGCCTTGTCCTTAGCCTCAGATACCAAAATGTTTTAGGATTAGAAATGGGCACGAATAAAAAAAATGGCATTTTGTTTGTTGTTTGTCGTTTGGAGGGTCCATTTCAGTTCATTTCCTTTTTTCGCGAATTTTTGCAAAAAATTGTTTTTGTTTTTGTTAGTTTGTTACCATTTATTTCAAATTTTTGTGATTTTTTAAAGGATTTTAAGCAATTCACTCATATTGCAGTAACGGAAACGAAACGCACGACAAAATTTCTGGTGTTTCTGTTCGTTTCGTTTCATTTTAGAGACAAAATTTGTTTGTCATTTCGTTACGTAACGAAATGAAAAAATGAAAATGGAAACGAAAAATTGTCTGTTTTGTGCCCATCTCTACTTAGGATAACCCAGCATTTGACAAACGATGAACAAGAGAGATTTTTTGGAAAGTCAGTGCCAGTTTAATGAGGGATTAACTTCCCACAAAAGACTCTGAGGTGAACAGCTAATTGCTGTCAGTCACCTGATACAGAATGAACTAGACAGGCCATTTCCTGTATTTCTGAGCAGATATCATACCAATAAATTAGATGGCTTAGACTGAATTAGCCTAGCTGTGGGATGGAAGAAAATATAACAAGGTTGAAAATCTCCATGGTTGACTGCTGTTCTCTATAAAACAGCACAGAGATCTGCATAAGGGATTGTGCAGTGGTACAGAAGCCCTTAACATCTGTACAGAATACTGCACATTTAACACAATGGTACCTTGCAGAAAGGATTAAATTTGCTCCAAATGAAATTCTGTTAAGCAAATTTTCCTTTATACAAATTTCCCATAGGAATACATTGAAAACAGAGTAATCCCTAATCGCAACCATTTTCATGTTGTACAGATTCGCCCCATAGGCAATTCTGTTAAGCAAATTTCCCCTATCTCCGGAATTTTTTTGTGTCGTACAGATTTTATGTTATACAAACCGTTTGTTATACGTCGGTCCACTGTATTTGTATGCCGGAAATGCCATGACATGTTGGTAGGATACATGTTTTCTCTGACAATTTTACCAACAATGCAGTGTCCCAATGTTGTGTGTGTGTGTGTGTGTGTGTGTGTGTGTGTTTTAAAGACTTAATACTTCTGGATTTTGACTGAAGCAGATCGCTAGTAGAATGGCCAAGCCACTAAAGTACATGATCAGCTTGGAGAGCGGCTGTAACAAAAGCATTCAACAACAATGTCCATATGTGTATGGGTTTCTCTTGCATGCTATGGCTGTCTAGGGGTGCAGACTTTGTCTATATATACTGTACTATAGAAAGTCCTAGTAGTTATTAGTAGAGATAGGACTTAGTAAAGCCAATGAGAAAAAGAGACAGGTAGAATATATAGTGGAGGCTCCTGTAGTACATCCCTTGTAATACGAATTACTTGAAAGATATATATCAATGAATGATCTCTCTCTTTCTCTCTCTTTTTTTCTCTCTCTCCCCCCCCCACTCTCTTCCTCTCCCTCCCCCCTCCCCCGCCATCCCTTCTCCCCCCCCTCCCCAACACTTATACTCTTTTACAGGTGGGAAATCTAGGTCTTCTCTTCATGTTGTTGTTTTTCATCTTTGCAGCTCTTGGAGTGGAACTGTTTGGAGACCTTGGTAAGTTCTTTGCTCTTCCTGGCACATAGAACTGATCAAAGCACAAAAAGCAGGAATACATAAAAGGAACATACGACCGAGTTGTTTCTGTTTTGTTTTGTTTTGTTTGTTGGTCACACAGAATGTGACGATACCCATCCCTGTGAGGGCTTAGGGCGACATGCAACTTTTCGCAACTTTGGCATGGCCTTCCTCACCCTGTTCCGTGTATCCACAGGAGACAACTGGAATGGAATAATGAAGGTAGGTAGAATCCTCATTGGAATTCAGATGAATGAAATAAGGTAGCCTTTTCTATGGCTTGAGGAATGTGTTGAACTCCCTTGTAGGAGTGAAGTCCTAACAATTTGCGGGCAAGGTGACATGTTTGCAAAAGCGTCGATTTTTTAATTTCAGGGAGCAAATCAGCAGCTATCAAGAATTTGTTTAAATTGGTTACCAAAGATTTTTAGGATGACTGCTGAAATTAGTATGAGGAGGAGGAGGATGCCCTGATCTGGTTTCCATGTTCTTTTACTTTCTTTCCTTAACTCTTGGTACTTTGCCGTTTTTCAAGTTTCTGTACTTTTGAAATTGCTTGCCCTTGGATCTCCAACTTCTATAAAACATATTTTTCTTTGTTGCTTATTCAGAAGTATAATATCCAACTTACTAAAATGAACGAATAAACCCATGATAACTTTCTGGTACCAGCATGGTAGTCCGGTTGCATTTTCTAAAACTGTAGATGACTGGAATGTATAATAAAGCAGGAAATTTGTGATTAATTCATATGATTTAAACAACTACTGAATAATGATCTTGGTCATGCGATTATGCCTCCACATATAATCACTGATGCTTGTTTTGAGCATCCAGATATGACATGATTGTATCTATCAGGTATCAATAGCAATAATGATATCTATACTACATTATCCATTATTTACAGACCACCAAATGTTGTCTGGATTGTAGTTCCTTCACTTCTAGGGCTCTAGGATATTCAGAGGCATTTACTTAAAATGTGTACTGCTCCATGGAAGATGGCCTTCTGCACTTAGTGTATCGTGACCTCACATTTGCCTAGAATACAAGAATGAATTTCTGGGTGAGAGCAATGGAAAGACTTTTTGTAGAGGTCTATCGGCACATACCAGAAGTGGGTGAGCAGGTTTCAGAAATTATTACACAGAAACTTTGTGCAGGGATGGAGGAGCTCATCTTCACAAATTCCACAATGGGTTTTGCCCATTCCTAGAGGAACCATTTCAACCTGACACCCAAACTGCAAATTGAAGGGGACAGATGCCTGAAGCCATCTCGCAGACTTGAGCTATTTCTGTTTCCTTCTCTCGTTTCCATCCTAGGACACACTGCGAGACTGTGACGAGGAATCCACCTGCTACAACACCGTCATCTCGCCCATCTACTTTGTCTCATTTGTGCTGACAGCCCAGTTTGTCCTGGTGAATGTGGTGATTGCTGTACTGATGAAGCACCTTGAAGAAAGTAACAAGGAAGCAAAAGAGGAAGCAGAACTGGAATTGGAGCTGGAAATGGAAATGAAGACAATCAGTCCAGGCCAGCATCCACTCTCTGACCCTTTCCTGTGGCCAGGTGGCAATGGAATGGAGAGGCCTGACAGCCCCGGGGGATATGCTAATCCCATGCAGATCAAGACGGAGTCTCAGCTTTCATTGGTCCACCCTATGGTGAGAATCTCTGGTGGCGGGTGAAGTGGGAAGTGGTCAATATTTTCTTAGAGAGTGTACGTACCAATTCCATAAAGGAAGTCATGAACGTATTGTTATTATGCAGAGAAGCTGTATTCCTTTTCCTCTGACACACACTACCTATTTTATTTATTTGTTTGTTTGTTTGTTTGTTCGTTCATTCATTCATTTGGATGGCAGGTATATAGAAGGTCTGGTCCTTCTTCATAGACCACGTCTACTGTAACTTTCATAATTCTTCCAATAAGTCATGAGCAGGTGTTGGGGAAGTCACTTTTTGTACTACAGCTGCAGAAGCCTCCAGTCAACTGGAATGTTGGCCTGTGCAGGCTGGAGGATTCTAGGTGGTACAGGCCAAAAAGGTAATTTTCCCAAACTCTGAGCATGACTTTTTAAGTGCTTGAGGGATGGCAGGCAGATGGTGGCATGAGACACTGGATCACTGTCCCAAGCACATGTCTTGCAAATATACAGTAGATTTGCTCAGGCAAGTGTCAGATAAAACTGGACATCTTGCATTTTCATCTTTCCAGAATAAAAGGAAGCTTCATTTCTTGATTTAATACATTTAATACATGCGCACATCTGCATACCGCCAGTGGCCAGATATTCGAGAACATTTACATCATGGGGAGGGGGAAGCTAGTTATGCTATGTCTATACATCTGTAAATTTCCCACTTGAGTCAAGATTATCAATTCCTTTCTCAGGGAGATTTTGTTCATGGTAAATATTTTGTTTAGATAGATAGATAGATAGATAGATAGATAGATAGATAGATAGATAGATAGATAGATAGATCTCGAACTCTTAGTGGTATATACTTAGCTAATCACCGAAGCAGTAGAATATGAGGGGTAAAACAGCAATTATATCCGTTAGAATATCAGTTGCTTGTAATTCTGAAAGTCAGCTATTTTTCTTCTCATGAGAATGGGAAAGATGTCCATTATATTTTCTTCATTTTTTAAAATCTGTCCTTTCTGTCATTAAAAAAAAAACTTAGCCTTTGCTAGACAATTTATTTGCAAATGATTTCCTGAGCCTCTTGGGCAAATTATATTTTGCCACACAACACACATCATTTTTTACCTCTTTTATTGAAAATTGCTGCGTCCCAGTGTTGTTTCAATAGATTGGGGGAGGGGGGAGAGGAATACAGCTCCTATAATGAAATGGTACAAAGTCACGTGATTGGCATGCTGCTTGGCTTGCATGTTCCATAAAATATGTGCATGTTGTTCACAAAGTTAGAACTGTAAGGCTTTGTGACACCTTGGCTCTTGCCTGCATAGAAATTAATGCTTTCAAGTGACCAGCCGTCATATTGTTTTAGAAGCATTATGCTCTCTATTAGTAGTTAGCTGTAAGCACGTTAACCAACATTTCTGAAGCTGACAGCCTGACATTTAGAAATAAGGGTAAAATTTTCACAAGTTTCTCAGCTTTTTGAATTCTAAGTAAGTATTCATACAACTAGATGGTTATTTGCTTCTGAAACCTTTGATTCTGAAACCAATGGGCCAGTGCAGCCTTCCCCAGCCAGGAGTTGCCCTACCATATTGAACTACAAATCCTGTCATCCTCAGTCAGCATGGGCAGTGGACTTCATCGCATTGATAGGTACAGCCAGTCAAATGCAGCTGAAAGGCTGGAACTATGGATTGCATTTGAAAGACGTTCTGACAGTTACAAGCGCTTTCCAGCCACGATGGGCCTGAAGCTGCTTGTGCAGAAAGGTGGCTCCTTAAGGCTGATGGGAAAGTGCAGCGCCCCATTCTGCAGGCAGCTCACTATGATATGGATCTGGAAAAGCATGTGAAAATTCCCATGGGCCTATCCTTACAGTACAATGGCAATTCTTGTTGCTCTTGTTTAATCATCCGGTTCTGACACCCAGCAAATTAATCATCCTGTTCTTAGACCTAGAGTTAAATTCTCCCCATCCTGAAACAGAGCAGCATAGTTAGTCGTTGCAACTGTATCACCTCTCAGTAAAAAAATACCATATTCTTTCTGTTCAAAGTCCACGTTCCTCTACAGATCCTCATTGGTTTAGGGGGGAGCTTGTGTCTCCCTGGCAGGGTCAGATGTCATGATCTACAGGGTCCCTTCCAACCATGAAGTTCTAAGACAATGGTGGTGAGCCTTTTAGAGACCCGAGTGCCCAGAATGTGATTCAAAACCCACAAATATTTTGCGAAGTGCCAATAGAGCCATTTAACCTGAATACAGGTGGCTGTGAAGGGGCAATGTTGGGTGCCCACAGAAAGGACCCCAAGTGCCACCTTTGGCACCCGTGGCATAGGTTCACCAACACTGTTCTAAGATAAGAAGATCTTAGCCAACTTCATTGCTGCTGGGGGGTTTTAAAGCTCCTCCTACATCCCCGAGTCCCGACTGTTGCTTCTTGTTTCTCTCTGTTCCTCTTTCCTCACATAGCAATTGACCATTCTGCCACTGATGGGACTCAACGCTTATTCAAATAGCAGCACTTTGGAACTGATAGGGAATCTCATCCCCAGTACTCTCCCCCCGCCTTCCTTTTTGTCCCTATTAGGTAAAAAAATATTAAGAGTGGTCAAGTTCTTGTTTGAAAGGTACTACTACTGGGCCTGGTTCCCAGCCTGGAGTATTGATTCCAGGTGCATCAGAACTACCAGGCAGAGGAAACAAATAACTATACAAAGGGATATTGCAAACCAGCTTTCAGCCAGGTGCTGCTAAAAGAAGACAATGAACAATTAGTTACTCTTCACTGAAGCAGTCAGAATCCAGCCTTGGAAAATAACAACCACACTGCTCACTCCCGTGTAATGAAGGCTTATGTCATCACATTTTGTCAGCATCAAAAAGCCAAACAGTGGTCAAACAGCCACTGCATTAAATCGTTCTCTGTGCTTTTGAAAATTTAAATATAGGCCCTCTCGGTGGAGGCCAGATGGCCTGCTCTTCAGAGGTCCTGGCCACTTGGCTCAGGATACACCATCAAATCCCACAGCACCTCTGAAGGTCCTACTCTTTCTGGTTACAGTGAGGCCAGTGCGTAGCTTTGTCAGGCTTAATGCTGGGCTTCCATCCCCACCTCCATTTGAAATTGTGCACTTTGTTGTATAGTTCTGCTGCAGTTGTCCCCTGTCGTGTTGAGTATGATGGCCCTGAAAAGTTGGGGGGGGGTGTTTGGTCAATTAGTAAAGTAGCTGTGTGTAGTCACTTTGGATGAATGTCATGTGTCTCACCAGCCTTTAAGCACCACTGTGTTTAGCTTTGGTCTAGTGTCTAGTAATGTCTGAGAAAGGTTCTGACCGTGGTATTACTACACTGTTCTTTTTCCCTCTTTGTTTCTGTCTTCCTTTCCTCGCCATTTCAACCACTGTTCTGTCTGAAAACATTTTTCCCGTCTCTTTCTCCATCCCTTTCTGTCTCTTATACATTCTGTTTTCCTCTCTCTTTCCATCCGTCCATCTGTCTGTCTGTCTTGTCTGTCTGTCGATCTCTCTCTCTCTCTCTCTTTCCCTTTATACTTATTTCCCCATCCCCAAACCCCTCTCTCTTTGGCCTCGCTTATCCTTCTGCATGCTATATGGCACTCCCTCCCAGGAAAGACATTTGTTTGATACCATATCACTGCTGATCCAGGAATCTCTGGAAGGAGAGTTGAAGCTGATGGACAACTTGTCAGGCTCTGTGTGCCATCACTATGCCCTTCCAACTACTGACAATTACAACTCTGAGAAACAGGTCAATATTACTAATTTCCTGTGAAGTTTCTTTCTAAATTTGGATGGAAACCACTTTGTACAAAAGGAGGGGACAGGGAGCGGTCTAATTACTTGCTCTAAACTCAGTCTTTCACAGCTAAAAGTGGCTAAAGGTGCAGTCATACAAACAACTATCTAAGAATATGTAGTGTTGAATTCAGTGGGACATATCTCTGTACATTATATGCATATGCAGTCTGCACCTTAATCTACTTTTATGGAGTAGCAAATGCATTTACAATTTACTTTGCATGTTGATTTTCAAGAAGTCAGTATGCATAGGAATGTGGTCAAAGACTGTAATCCCTTGCACGCCGACCTGGAATACATTGGGGCTGATTTTAAAATAAACATGCATAGGTTCATACCTTACAATGTATATCTGTCTTTAAATCAATGTAAAATATGTGAGCTTGTGCTCAGGTCTTTGGACTGTACATTAGGAAGCCAAGATTAGTTTGTTTGCTTGGAAGTTACGAGATGTAAATAATTCAACTATCTGTAACAATTATTACAGAGAGTTATATGGGGCAATAAATGGGTTATTTAAAAAGTTATCTTTCCAAAGTGATATGAGGAATAGGAAGCTAGCTAGGGAGAGGTAATGAGCAAGCTTCTCTACATTTTTATTTCACTTTTTAGGGGGAAATTTACAGGATTTTCTGAGTAGAATTTCTCAAGATTTCAGCTATTTTCTTACCAATTTTAAGTTACTTTTCGCTAAAGCTTGGAATGAAAAAAATAACAAGCACAGTAACAAGTTACTTCAAAATGGCTGTTGTATCAGACATTGGGGTAGGGAAGGGAGAGGAATTTTGCATTGGATTACGTATTTATTTCTTAAAGAGCAATTTTCAAGTTCTGCCTGCTCATAACCAGAGGTCAAGAAGCTAGGTATATCTGATCTTGGGGGGTAGATGGGATTGTTGTCACCTTGTTTAGTACATTTATATACATTTGTTCAGAACCCCACTCCTGAGTGAGCCAACAATATTCTTATCAATTAAAAAATAAAATTCTTGTTATTACATTCAGAGGGAATACTTGCTAACTGGATATTCCTACTGATTGCCATCTGTTAGGAAATTGATTTCTTTTATGTTCCAGAAAGTACCTTTATGGAATTCAGATAAACAAATTCATAAACCATCAGGTCCTTCTGCAAATATTGACTGAGTACTACTATTGTGAATGTGGTAAAAATGCAAAATGAACAATATTGTACTTTTATAATAAGCTGGTGAATGGTATTTTACGCGGTACCATCAGATTTGAAAAATATCCTGCTGTATTGATAGCTGTTGTGAGTTTTTCAGGCTGTTTGGCCATGTTCTGGAAGTTTTTCTTTCCTTTCCAAAGGACCCAACACCAAAAGACAAAAGGAGCAATCTAGTATATGCGGTCCAATGCAGTGAGAAGTATGTAGACCTCTACATTGGAGAAACTAAACAGCCATTAAACAGGAGGATGGCCCAGCATATGAGGGGCAACAGCTCAGGACCAGAATCAGCAGTACACCTCCACTTGAAGGACAAAGGGCACTCATTCAAAGATAAAGATGTACACATATTAGACAGAGAAGATAGGTGGTTTGAGAGAGGGGTCAGGGAAACCATTCATGTGAGTATTTAAAACCTCTCTCTCAACATAGGTGGGGGTACTCAGGCACAGTCTATCTGCTACTTATCAGGGTGTGCTTTCAACAGTCCCCAGACAAATCAAAAATACTTCATGCACCCACCACCAAGGCCATAGCTAACAACCCATACTTTATGGTTTTCAGCACCTTAGGTCATTGTTTACTTAATGGCCTGTTGAGACTATTGTCCACCTAATGAGTCTGTTCAGGCCATTGTTCATCTTATGAGCCTATTTCAGACCATGGTGACATGAGGTCAAAGGGAACTATAAAATGAGGACTCACAACTAGGGCC
>JAHTLZ010000010.1:20120755-20134943 GCA_023846285.1 Phrynocephalus versicolor | reverse complement strand
TTATTATTATTATTATTATTATTATTATTATTATTATTATTATTATTATTATTATTATTATTATTATTATTATTATTATTAGCACATAGAATTTGAATGCAATTTGGGTAGGCTTTAAAAATTAATTCTGGAGCTGCTGATGCTTTAGCGTTCCAAGTTGGTCCCTCAAAAGATTATATTAATCAGTGCATCTTTAATATACAGTTGATGATTTTCATCTTGCATTATTTGTAAGCCTGTTTATGATAATTAAAACAGGGAGAGGGAGAGAGAGCTCTGTTTTTCTGATAGCTTCAGCCACATAATAATGTGCACTATACCAATGCGCTTATTAGAAGGGGAAGAACTTCATTATTTAGATGATAATGATGATGATGATGATAGCTTTCTTGATTTCTTTTTCGAAAACATTTACATGTGTCCTGGTTTCTTATGTTTGATCATTTCTCCCTTGTTTAGATCCCTCTAGCTGAGATGGAGGCTTTATCTCTGACGTCAGACATTCTCTCTGAAAATTCCTGGTCCTTAGCTCTGACGGATGACTCTTTTCCTGATGATAATAACACACTCTTACTTAATGCCCCGGAGAGCAATGTACATGCACTGGTCACTGTATATTCTGATGTTTACAGGGTTCTAAATACTGTTATCCAGTGGGTGAAAGCTATGGCATTTTCAGAAATGCAATACTGTAGTGTATTTCTAACCAGCACATAAAGAAATAATGCCATCCCGTTTGGGGCTATCCTCAATATTATGCTCAAAGTGGTTTTTATTCTGTTTATTTCACGTGTTTACTAAGACAATCCCTCTCCATAACATGTATGCAGAGCTAAAATAGGTGGTGGGGCCTTGGGTGCGTATGCAAGGCCAAACACCACACACGCAAACTACATAGGCTGGGCTCTGATAAGGCCCAGCTTTCGATCACAAGGGCTGTGCAACCCACTTCAGATGCATATAGTTACAAGCCCGCTACAAAGCTTCACGCCCAACTCATGAATACTCACTTCTGAGTGTGTGGAAACATTCAGAGATTGGGTTTTACAAGCATCCCCGTCACCATCTTAAGCCGATATACAGGCAGATCAATGATTGTGCAGAGCTCCTGTCTTTCTGCAAAGCTAATCTAGCCTTAGTAGCAAAGCATTGTTTGTGAACAAAAGGAAAATGCCACAGCATGAAGGACCCCACTTATTTGAAGCATCTGTTATATAAAAAAAATCTCCTAATTGTTTAGCAGTGATCCCCTGTTACCGTTTTTTAAACCTATGCTGTCAGTCCTGAATCACTGACATTGTAGCCACCGTTATACAAGACGTTTTAGACAAATGGCAATTTTTAAAATTTACAAAATCCATGGCAGTATTTTGAGCCCTGCTTTAACCATCTCTTCCTGAAACATAAGACATTTATAGCTGATGTATAGCAATGAAGTGCTCTGTTTCTGCTGTAAATCAGACATAGCTTTCTCCCTCAACATGTAGTGGATCCATTCTTGTTTTCTCTTTGTTCACATACCCTGTCTTCAGCTATGTGTTGTGTTGATTGGTTTCTTGCCATTCCACAGTAGACTGCCATCATAGTTATAACTTATGTGGGACACATCCCATTTAAACCGTGACAGGATTTCCCATCATGCTTCATGGCATCATACGCAAAAGATGCAGAATACTACAGTGGGTGTTTTTAATGGGCCATTTTGTTACAAAATGAGACACCAAGTTTTGAGGTGGCAATTCTGATTTTAATCAAGAAGATATTCCTTAATGTAGATTTCTGATCTGGCAGACACAAACAGACCTGTCACATGCTAGTCAGCTAATTTCATAATAAGACTAAGGCATCTCATGTTGGGTTATTTCAAATACATTATAGGAGATTAATTTCAGTAATAAAGTTGAAGTGTGCATATTTTGATGATTTAACAAAATCAATTATCATGACATATGACAAATGACACTCCAGCTTTTAACGCCATATTGAAAATGTCCAGATTTTTTTTAAAATGCTATTTAAATTCTTATCCTTCAGTTGCATTTCAAATAGTCGTTTCAGGATATTAAGAAATTTAGCAAAATATAAGGTCGTACTGTAATGCTGTTTTGTTTCAGAAATTATTCCATGTTTATCTGAAATGAAAATAAATGAGTTTTGTTTCTGCTTATGAAAACACCTGAGTTTCACAAGAATTGTAGTAAATATTGCGTAGGAAAAAGTCTGTGAAACCAACTTCTGAGTTCATGTTTTGCACCAATTTGTCTTCCACTCTCAAGATAGCTTTTTAGCATTACTGTCTCATAAAACCAGTAATTTAACCTGCCATTGGTGTCCCTAAATACTATGAATGGTTGTTTGGACAAATATTTTGCTGTGCCATCCATCCCAGCCATGTTCATGTTGCTTTTTTCTCCAAACTTGGAATCTTTAGTATTTTTATTTTAAATGAGTAACTTCATGTTGACTGATTTGCTAGTCTCAACCTAAATATATCACAATCACTTCTTGACTCCTTTTCCTTGCATAACCACCAGTTGTTTCACAGAAACATCTGATGGGTATTTCCCTCTTCAGTTTTTATTTGATATCTACAGCTGAACTGTAATTAGCAACCTCTTTAGCAACACACAGCATTCCATGTGTCCATGTTTCAAAAACAAAAAATCCAGACTCTACAGTTTTAAGCACAACACTTCATGCCAACAGCAATAAGCAAGGTGAAGCGAACTTAAGTATTAAGAAGTGGTATAGCTTTCAGGTACGGACCTACTGACTTGTGATGGAATGCCCACTTATTTCAGAAGTTTGGTGAAGTTTTCTGAGAGTGGAACTGGTTTGACAGTGAAAGAGAATGTATCAAAGCTTTTAATTAAGTACTGCACTTGCTCAGATGATTGCAGATCGATTACAATATCATCTGCTTCCAAAATTATGAGAAGAATCACTTGGCAATAGCATGAAAGACAACTGGCTTATTTATCTGAATTACAAGAGAACTATGAGTCTCATATTAAATCCCTATAATAAAGGGAAGTGAAAATCATTCTACAAGGCATAGATTTAGACTAGATAAAACTACAGCAGTAATATCTTTCTTTTTCTTTTAAGATACATTCTACTCCATTTAAACATGCTCTACCATGCATATTCATTATTAGAGATGGGCACGAAACGAGCAATTTTTTGTTTTTGTTTTCATTTTTTGTTTCGTTACGTAATGAAACGAAAAATGAATTTTGACTCCAAAATGAAACGAAACGACCCGAAACATGAAAAATTTTGTCGGCCGCTTCGTTTTTACGGCAAATACATTGAATGGTGCTAAATGGTAACGAAACAGCAATTTTTTGTTTTTGTTTTCGTTTTTCATTTCGTTACCTAATGAAACAAAAACAAATTTTTTTGCAAAAAACCTCACAAAAACAAACCAAAACGGACCCCTAAACGACCAAACGACAAACGAAACACCATTTTTTTTGAGTCGTGCCCATCTCTACTCATTATATTTTGTTTTACCATCAGCAAACTATATTAGAGAAGCCATAGTAGGTTTGT
Organism: Phrynocephalus versicolor; assembly: GCA_023846285.1. Lineage (NCBI taxonomy): Eukaryota > Metazoa > Chordata > Lepidosauria > Squamata > Agamidae > Phrynocephalus > Phrynocephalus versicolor. The sequence continues at coordinate 20,131,388 of JAHTLZ010000010.1, read as the reverse complement.
ACTGAATAGCAATAGATGTCGTGGTGCATAATTCTTCAACTTTTATGTAAAGCAGAATGAGGTTGGAAATAAACAATGGTATTGCCACAGTCCATTTCTATCATATGTAATTTAATCTTTTTAAAAATAGATATATTTATTGTTATTGAAAATATACCATCAAAGACCCTTTCCAGTTCTACCTTTTTATGTACCCTGTTTTTATTTTAAAAAACAGTCATTGAAGTTCCATCAAATGCAAATACATTCCTGCTTGTTAAAGAGACCCACACACTTTGGAATAGGTGTGGGGGCGTCTCAATTTCTCTTTTAAATGACCAAAGTTTTGCAAAGCATGCAACTTGTTAACCAGACCTTGAGGCATGATGTTTGTTGAGTTTATCCTGAAACAGTCATGGTTTACAATTGCAGTGTTGTTTCTCTGTTTCACTGTATTATATGTTTTGTGCCTTTTAAATGTGATTCATTCCGCGTACGTGCTTTTGTGTGGTGATGTATTAACAGTATAAAATTAGGGCTCTTACTTCTTGGTCAATCCATCTGTGCAAAATCCATTTGGTTTCAGTAGAATTTATACCTCCAAATAGCATGCATGCTCATGTGTCCCCCTCTATATCTGTTGGAGTGGTTGCCAGTACGCATTCCAGGGCGCAGCAGTTTTTTCCGGTTTCGTGATGGGCTCTCTTTCTTTCTTTTTATTTTTCAGGCCGATATTCCTTCTAGGAATGAATCACTAATTTTGTCACCAAACCAGGATCTGCTGAGTGTAAGGAAGTCTTCTGTAGGGCGTACCCATTCTTTACCAAATGATAGCTATATGTTTCAGGCTCCAGGCACAGACACCTATGATGGCTCCTCTGGAGAGAAGAACTCACCCCATCAAAAATCACAGTCAGGTAAAAAAGCATTCACTTCAGACAATCCTATTTATGTACTTACATATTATAATTTTATTATTCCTGTAGGCCTCAAATTGGATGTTATTAACTGTTTGTTGCCTTTGATGGTTTGCTATGATTGTTTCTGTAAATTGTAACTTCTGTTAGACTTTATCGTTTTGTTTAATTCCTCAAACTGTTCCGGGGAAGTAGACCTTAGCATTGGTGGCCACAGCTGTTCTGCATGAAAGAATGAGCAATTAATTGCCTTTATTTTATTTACTCGTTTATTCACATGCCACCATTCTCCTGATACCCAAGCCAGCTCACAACAATTCACATAATACAATAATAAAACGTTTAAAATGCCATGCAAAACCATAGATTAAATAACAATTAATTATTGGTCAGGATATCAGGATACTGTTCAGAACAATACAAAATATAAAGAGATTGCTAAACTTATTTGTTATACTTATGTGTACTTATTAACCGCCTGTCTTTCCCTTGGGAATGTAATGGAAATGTCAAGCTCTTAGAAGCAGGAGGAAGATATGAGGAGTATTAGGCAAAGTAAGTCTACCTTGGTCCATTCACATAATGTAAAAAATAATTTAGCATTAGGAGCCTCATGGCGAAGTGGTTAAATGCCTGTACTGCAGCTAAAACTGTGCTCATGACTTGGGGTTGAATTTGTGACAATCTGGGGTTTTCACACTCCGGCCGCACTTTAAAAAATGTGTTGTAACCTTGTGTATCTTTGCTGCCACCATTTATTAATACTTTAAGTTCTTATTCTTATGAATAAACAGGAACTGATGCATGTGTTATCTTTTCAAAGTAACTTTGTGGATTATTTTCTTTATAACATACATGAATCATTAATGTGTATTACTGAATTGAGGTTTGCATTGTTCTTTAGCTGTAGCTTAACCAACAGTTATACATTCATGTTCTTATGTAGCTGTTACTTAAACAATCCCCTAACCAGACTCTAACCAGACCCTAGCAGACCCTAACTAGGCCCTGTCAACCTGGCTCATGGTTGACTCAGCTTTCTATCCTTCCAAGGTCAGTAAAATGAGTACCCAGCACGGTGGGGGGGGGGCAATGTGTAGCCTGCATAATTAAATTGTTAACTACCCAGGGAGTGCTTGAAGTGATATGGGGTGGTATATAAGCAGAACACTTTGCTTTTGCTTTAGTATCAAATGTAACATCCAAGGTAATTTATTTCAACCTTTGCTTAAAAATTAGTAATTATCCAGCAGTGCCAACATGTTCTGAGCTACAGTACCCTGCTTCTAAACTCAGATGTTTTGGCATAAATTCAGTGATACCTTGTATAAAGGAATCAATTCGTTCCAAATGAAATTCTGTTAAGCAAATTTTCTTTTATACAAATTTACCATAGCAATTCATTCAAAACAGAGTAATCCCTAACTGCAACCATTTTTATGTTGTATGGATTTGCCCCATACGTGATTCTGTTAAGCAAATTTCCCCTATCTCTGGAATTTTTTATGTTGTACAGATTTTATGTTATACAAACAGTTTGTTATACAAGGGTCCACTATAGTCATGATTCTCACCGTCACCTTGGCATTGTGAAAATGCCAGTATAATGTGAGTGTCCTGTGTAGTGTTAGGCCAGCAAGCAACAGACTGCATAAAAATAAATCATTGAAATAAATATTCTGAAATTTATAAATAATATGTTTCCAATTTTTACTGTGAAAAATGCTTTTGTCTTTTAAAAACCATTTCTGATTATAGTTTTAATTAAAATGTGTTATGGCTTAAATAATATAATGTAAAATAAGCATTATAAATTCTGATTCTATATGATGAGCAAGTGGCTGAATTTCTGTTGCTTCTGTTGCACTAGAGTAGGCCCATTGGGTCAGTGGGGATTTAGTGACTCAACTCCTCCAAATGTTCCATTGATTCAAATGGGTCTACTGTAGTTGTGAGTTTCTTTACCTAAACAACATTTCAGCCTACATATTTATCTAACTTTTTTTCACAAGTTTTTAAGTTGGGCCCAATAGTTCTTGGAATGGAGCTGACATTTTATGATATTTCATAGGCTTATATAGACAATATTTAGCTTAATCTTTCTATTTCAGTTAGAGAGATACCTTGAGAAAAATCTGCAGTTGTCAAAGTGGGTGATGGGGGTTCCTGCGTGGCAAGGGATTGGACTGGATGGCCCTTGAGGTCTCTCCCAACTCTATGATTCTATGATTCTATGCAAATTCAGCAGCAATATACAGTGGTCCCCCGCCCTATAGCTGGTTCACATACTATGTTCCCGCTATATCGTGGGACCGCAGTACCCGGAAAGGACTTGAGGGAGGGGGGAAGGTTTCAGGGCTTTTTACACCTTCCCCCCTTTCCCCAAGCCCTGGGCTCCAGCTGATTGACACTGGGGTGGGGGGGAGGTTTTTCTCCCCCACCCCAGTGCCAATCAGCTGGAGCCCAGGGCTTGCCTCTGGAGGTATCGCACGCTGCTTCTCCCCACCCCCTCAGGGTGCTGGCAAGTGGCACACAATGGCAAAAGGGCTTTCGGCCACAGAGCCAAGCGCTCGGTTCTGTGGCCAAGAACCCTTTTTAAAGATCGCCCGCCACCCACCCGCACCCCATCGGGGATGCGGGTGATCAGCGTGCGATCCCCAAGGGGCTTTCGGTCATGGAGCTGAGCGCTTGGCTCTGTGGCCAAAAGCCCTTTTTGAAGATCGCCCGCCATCCACCCGCACCGCCCGGGGGTGCTGGCGAGTGGCACACGATGTTTAAAATTGTGACCCCCCTACCTGCGTTTGCAGGTGGATTTTCAATGATTGCGGGTCTGGTGGGTCCCTAACCCCCGTGATAGGCGGGGGTTACTGTATGATATAACACTGAAAATTAATCAACATCCAGGATTGCTTTAAATTGTTTACTTGAATGATGTTTATTCTGTCTCACATGGCAACCCTCCTTTTTGTCCTTCTGTAACTTTGTCCTGTATTTAAAAAGTCAAACTCTCTCGAAAGTGCCTACTTTCAGTCTTTGAAATGAGGGCGTACTACACTGAGGGCGCAACTACATTGGCTATTTACCCCACACTTTGTATTGGACTGGGCACTGATGCATTTGAATTAAATCACAGGAATTACATGACATGAAGCTTAATGTGAGGAAATCCATTAGGGAATCATGTTTTTTTGAGCAGCAAATCCTATTTTGTTTGTTTCTTTGTTTAACCAGTAAGGGTCTTTTAAATTTGTCTCAATCAGTTTGACATCACATTTGTCCACTTTCAATGACTCAGATATTATTGTGCTGTTGTGAGGTGGGTGGAAGGGCCATACTTTTGACCATGGAGAGTTCCCCCTCTTCCCCTCTTCCCCTCTTTCATTTATTGGGCCACATAAACAAAAGGAATAAGTCACAGCCAAAGAATTTATTATCCTTTCTGCTAGTGGAAGAATGACAAACTGGAGGGAAAGGTTGGGAATGACCATGTATGAATATGAGCAGAGGTAGCTTCTATTTTTGTTGCAAATGAGTTAAGAAGCCAAAGCATAAACTTGATGATAATGATAAAAAATTATCCTCATGTAGGTGTGTATGTTTCTTTCCTTCTTGATTTGTTCTAAAGGCCAGGACTAATTGCCACATTATTTCTCCATATAAAACATGTTTTGCTCATGCAGAAACCTCCAAAATGAACCTAGTGGGGCCCACGACACTCATCAGCCCATTCTGATATCACAGCTAGCAAGTGAGATCACAAAATAGAAATTCTAAAATAGTTTATCCATTACTTCTCAGAATCTCAACATGGTGGAAAGAATAAAATGTTATACAAACCGTTTGTTTTCATATAGTTTTCATATAGAGAATTTATTTTTCACCTCCTTTTTACTGCATAATAACTCGGCCATGTTCCTTGGCAAAGTATAGCATTAGAGAAATTGCTGTTTTTCAGAACCAAGAAAAGTAATATCTACCTGTATAGCTCTCTGCAATTTGTAAAGACAATAAGCAATAAGAGAAACACTATATTTTAAACTGCAGAAAATTCTATGCTATCAATATTCTTGGCCTTTGCCCAGTCCTTTTTGAGCAGCCTTGCATAATAGGGCCAATATTCTGGGAAATATTCCAGGAAAAAGCAAGATTTGTGTAGTGTGAGATGGATTTAAACTAATTGTGTTTTTGAAAATGAATATAAATTTGTTGGAAAAATATGTACATAATTCAGGTTTATTACATGAATAACCAGGAAGCCAGAAGAACAATGTATACATAGTAACCTGCAATGGACTTTTCCTCCAGGAATTTGTCCAATCCCCTTTTGAAGGCATCCAGGCTAGATGCCATCACCACATCCTGTGACAGAGAGTTCCACAGACTAACAACGTGCTGGGTGAAAAAAATATTTTCTTTTGTCTGTTCTTACTCTCCCAGTCCTCAATTTGAGTGCATGTCCCCTAGTTCTGGTATTTTGTGAGGGAGAAAAGCGTCCCTCCATCCACTTTACTCATGCCCTGCATTATTTTGTACGTTTCAATCATATCCCCCCTCAGGCGCCCTTTTTCCAGACTAAAGAGCCCCAAATGTTTTAGCCTTTCCTCATGAGAGGTGCCCCAGCCCAGTAATCATTTTAGTCACTCTCTTCTGCACGTTTTCCAGTTCCATGATGTCTTTTTTGAGATGTGGTGACCAGAATTGTACACAGTACTCCAGGTGTGGCCTTACTATCAATTTGTATAATGGCATTATAATGTTGGCTGTTATCCTCTCCTCCAATTGGCTGTTATCCTCTCCTCCAATTTAATTAAAACAAACTCCAGCATTTCATTGTCTCTTCAATGGCATTAAATCAGCAAGGCAGATTCCTGGGTTCTTTTAAAATACAAAGACTTAGCAAAACAAAATGAGATATCTTCAAAGGCAAAAGTAAAATATATGAAAGTAAAATAGATCTAAAAAGATTCAAAATGTATTCAAAATATAACAAACTTAAAATGTAAACTTATTTAACCTACAAAATAACAAACACTATTCTAAGCAACCTTTCCTAACTCTTTACTGGAATCCATGACCTAAACCTAACTCTAGCTAACGAAGAATCATGATGAAGCGAAGCTTTGCCAGGCAGAAGAATGATTAATGGTGTATCTTCTTTCTGTGGTCATGAGAACTTCTTGCTATGCTATCCATGTGATGGGAATGTCCAATATGCTTTCAAAGTCCACACTTCTAGAAAGTTATGTTGCACTAGAATCTTACATAGGCATTTAAACGTCAGATAGTCAAGCTTCTAGTCTCCCTTCCTTTCCTCTTTAGGCTCAACAACATCCGTGCAGTCTCAGCCTGCTAATATTGATGCTCTCCTACAAATTCCAAGAGATCACTTCCACCATCTGAAGCCCCAATATAATATTGGCTGGGAAAGCAAATCCAAAGTCCTTCCAACTGTGCATTCACCTTCTGCAGAGCGGTTACTTCGCAGACAGGTAAGTTGAATAATTGTCCTTCTTAGCTATCCCGGAGGTATCTTTTTTTGAGGGGGGGGGAGTCAACCCCTTACTGTGCCTCCTGCGAGTAGAGCCAGCCTTGCATGTCCTTGGGCAAGGTGAACAGTCCCAGGATACCCACAGAAGGAAGGGATGGTAAACCACTTCTCTATCTAGAAAACCCTGAAAAGGGTTACCATAACTCAGAGTTGACTTGATGGCACATGGTTACTAGTAGTAGTATTGCTACACAGTATAAAAGCTAAGCAGATCCAGGGGATAATAAAGGCATGAATGTGCATGTAGCTAAAGCGTAATAAGGCCAAGGTGAGTGCGATTTGGGGAGCTCAGTGGGCTGTGGTAGCACTTCCACTTGAGTAAATCCAAATGGCTGCTTTAGTACGGACAGACAGTGCAACCCAAGAGTGAACAGAAAAACCTGGGGAAAGGGCGGATCTCAAATGTTAGTTTTGGGGGGAAAATCATGCAAAACATTAAAAATTAGGGATTAATTTGTTCTTCTTAACCTTAGCTAATGAACTAGGGACCAAATATGCCCAGAACCCTTTCCATTACTTTCTGCCACTGATGCACATCACTCTCTTTCCTCTTCCTTCCAACCACTGGCTCTACAATTCTGTTCTGTAATTATTCACTGTGTAGATCACCAGCAGCAATCTGAGAATGGGAAGTATTTTAATGACTATAAATAAGAGGCATCATTTTATTCCGCACTAATAAGCAGATGAGATTTACAATTAATGTCCCAAATGTCTTATTTATTTACTGCAGTATAACGCAAACCGTGTAACATTTGGAGGGAAAGTTCCTAAAGTTAGAAAAATAATCATAGATATTAACTGCTTCATTCCCAGTTGCAGAACTCAATGCACAACAGATAATAATATCTCTGATGTTTTCTTAACCTGCAAAAACATTCTCTTCAAAAGTAATGCATTATTTGTGTGCCAGAGCAAGAGGATTTGGGCTGTTGCCTCATAAATATAAAGTGATAGATTGGGATTGTTCAGGTCACAAATAAAAAACACAGGATGTAAGCAGACAGGTCTGCGTTTTACAACACTTTTGGCACCGTCCAGTGTAAGCTCTTTACAAAGACGGACATTAATGCTCCAGCCTGACCCTGATCTTTTTCGGCCCAGCGGCAGGGCTACTGTTTTAGGACCAGATGGGAGCAATTCCCTGACAGACAAAAGGGTCCCTTGAAGGGAGGTTGTTCCCTCTAAAGCAACCCTTCCTAATATGATCAGTTGCAGCCCTCTCTCGTTGTCTGATGGCTCCCGTGCCATGAAAACACAAACATTCTCCTTTTACTGTGCTAGATTTTCATATAACATTTTTAATGAAAATAACAGGCTAGTACAGTTTTCCTCCAAATTAAAATATATCCCTTAATAGATACTGAATTGAAAATAATTAATTAAGGGGCAGCATTTATTCTGTCAAAAGCAGCTGGTCTTTTATTTACCATATACTTTTTCAGTCTTGACTGCCAGTCATTTGTTTTTATTTTCATTCCTGCATTGCAGTGAGTCAACCACATGATCTCTCAACATACTTTTAATCAACAGAGGAATTTACTATTACTTGACTGTGACAGGGAGACTGCCCGACTTGTGGCCGCTTAACCGGATAGCATAGTGATAATTAGCGTGAGATGAGATTGAAAGAACTATATTGGGTAAATGTAAAATTATTGCCATTATGTCCCTCAGCCAAAACTTCATAGGTTACATCTTAAAAAATTAAAATCAAGGAATTATTTCCATAGTCATGGTGGGGGAGTATATTTTCCTTGACAAGAGAAAATCATAAAATAATAGAGTTGGAAGAGAGCTGAAGGGCCCTCCAGTCCAACCCCCTGCCATGCAGGAATCCCCATCAAAGTAACCCTGACAGATGGCCATCCAGCCTCTGCTTAAAAAACTCCACCACTCTCCGTGGCAGCATATTCTACTGCCGGACAGCTCTAACTATCATGAAGTTCTTTCTAATGTCCAGATGGAATCTCTTTTCCTGTAGTTTGAATCAATTGCTCCGAGTCCTGGTCTCTGAAGCCATGGAAAACAAACCAATCTCCTCTTCAATTGACATCCTTTCAAATATTTAAACATAGCTATCATATCCTCCCCCTCAGCCTTCTTTTTGAAAGGCTAAACATTCCCAGTTCCCTAAGCCATTCCTCATAAGACATTTCTTCTACACCTTTAACTGTCCTGGTCTCCCTCCTCTGGACCTGCTCGAGGAAAAAATACCTTTTTCTGTCCCTTGATCTGTCTTATCTGCAGGCCATGGTGAAGGCTTAGGTGTCTGATGCTTTAATCAGTCACCTGATCATATGAGTGGGCCATAGAATACTCCTGATCATCTAGCTGAATTACAAGAGACTTCTATAGACTAGCTAACTACAGTATATGACTAGATCACGTCAGTATAACACCTATTTTTAAACTGTGTGTTTCTTCTACTCTAATTCATTACTCTTTAAATAACATATGAGATTTAAGTACCTTGCCCAAAACATTTTATTCCCTAGGAATTATATTAGAATTCTTAAACTTTTGTCTATGCTTTTAAGGAACTCCAGTAGCTCAACCTTTAGTTTGAGGAGAACTTTCAGCCTTCCAGATGTTTTGGCATACAACTCCCAGAATTTTGAGCTTATATGGCCAATGATAAAGGGGGTTGTTGTTTGCTAAAACATCTGGAGGGCAGAAGGCTCCCCTCCCCTGCTTTAGACTGAAAGAATGTAATACAAAGTCCAAATTTACAATTCTTCATTTTTTTCTAAAATAGCATATCATGCAAGTGATTACTTACTAACCCAGATTTATTCATGTCATTACTTTCCTTTTTGACAAGGCTAAAATAAGGTAGTTAATTTTGAACCCCTTCATGCGAAGATGAAACGCCAAAGTGAGCTGTTTACATTAATCTGGAGCATTAACCTGACAGGCTAAATTTGTAAAGCTAACAGGCCAGTGCTGAGCTAGCCTGCCAACTTAGCGTACACTAAAAGATAAGCTAATTGATTTTATGCTTTCAGCCCATGAATATGCTCCTTGACATCCAAAGGAGAGCAGTATAGTCCCTTTCTATCAATACCACAAGGATAAGTGATCCTATAACCTGGACATCAAAACCAGTTGCTGTGGACTGGGCATTTGTATATAGCAGCCTAAAACATGATATAGGTATTTAGGCTTATTAAAGAGGGATTTAGGGGGAGCATTTCAACTTTGTGGATGTTGAAAATACAGTTTTCTCATTTCATTTTTGGGGCATCTGAATGTGCTTCTCCCCCCCCCCCGGTCTTACACTCATCATCAGGAACATTCTCAGGCCAAGCGAGGGTACCATGATCCACACAGAAAAAGGTGCAGCATTGGAGCAAGAAACCTTGTCCTAAACTGTAGCATTTTGTTCACAGATATTGTAATCATGCATAATACATAAACATCAGAAATCTTCCAATTGGAGATGCCTTAGATATCCATTTTTGGAACCCCTGTAAAGAAAGCAGTTATAAAGCCGTTGGAGTGGGGGATGTTGCCCCCCAAAATCTTAGCTTTTTAAAATGTCTCCTGAAAATCTCTCTTTATAGTTTGAGGGGCAACTTGTTCAGTGCTAGGTAGCTCACTGGAATCACTTATTAAGCAGGACAGAAAATATTACAGTGGTACCTTGTATAAAGGAATTATTGAGTGATCTTGGAGAAGGCCTAAGTCTTAGGAAACGTGTTGCTTTGAACTTCAAAAAATAATAATTTCTGGGTAGTTTCTGTGCATGTGCATGCATTCATATTTATTCTGTTAATTTATTCACCCTGTGGGCATTTCCTCACCTGCTATGAAAACAACAGCATTATGAGCCCACAGAAAAGGAAATAAAAATACAAGTGGTACCTTGCCTAAAGGAATTAATTCGTTCCAAATGAAATTCTGTTAAGCAAATTTTCCTTTGTACAAATTTCCCATGGGAATGCATTGAAAATGGATTAATCCCTAATCGTGACTGTTTTTCTGTGGTATGGATTCGCCCCATAGGCGATTCTGTTAAATGATTCCCTCCTATCTCTGGAATTTTTTCCCCTTTAATTGGATTTTCTGTTAAACAACCCACTGTACCTCCTTTCACCTTCTTATTACAAATCAGAAGGTAGCTTTTTGTCTGTGAAGATTCTCAGTCATCCAGGTGAGTTTATCTGGAAGTTGAGTCATGGCTACT
>JAHTLZ010000010.1:20105809-20120715 GCA_023846285.1 Phrynocephalus versicolor | reverse complement strand
CCCTCTCCTCTCCTACCGCAGTGAACAGGTAAATTTGGCTCACCAAACATACCCTTGGCCCCGGGATATTCTTTAATGACTAACTCCCTTGTTGTTCAGTCTCCTTTTCATTGTTCCATTCACTGATGAACAATACACCAAGCCCCTTGCTATGTCTAAAATCATAGACCCTGAAAGGCCTGACATCTAGGGGGCTTATTCACAGGGGAAGATTGGGCCATAAAATGCATTTAAGAAACAACAAAGCCATTTTCTTTCCTTTTTTTTCTTTCTTTTTTTGAGGAATGTGCTCCCTGCCAGTGCATTGTAACCGTGCTTTTTCCAGAAGAGTGCTGCACTGATTCTTTGGTTCCATGGCCAAGACTGTAAAACAAAGGTGTAAAACCTTCCATTCTACAGCTGTTAAAATATTCAGTTGGCATCAAAACACCAGTGGTTCTTTTGAGCAAGGGAGAGTAGAATACTTTCAGTAAGCAATCAGTTTTTGAAATTGAATTCTTATTAGCAGTTATAGATATCTGAGAGCATAACAAGATAAGTAATACTGTGGCTCATGTACCATACAAAGTTCTGCAAATTAAAATCAGAGTTTAATCAGTTATAATTGCAAATTAAAATCAGACTTTAATCAGTTATAATTGCCATTCTAAGATATAAAAAACTAGCTATATGATACTTTTCAACAAGCAACTATTTACTTTTCTATTTCTTAAAAGAAGTCAACTACTCATTCGCTTTTAAAATGTATTAGTTACTTTTTTAAAAAATAAGCATGAATGCTACAAGCCACCTGCTAGCCTGTGATATGAAGGACACTCTCCTCCTGTCCACCTCTCAGGAGGTGTCCATGTCCATAAGAGAACAAGAGGTCCAGCAAGCACTTGAACCATGTGATACTCCTTCTCCGCCACACACTCCTGCAACTATAAAAGTAACTCAAACACTGCAGTTGAACAAAAGATAGGCCACAGCTCATACTACTGGCGAGTACAGGGCTATTAAAAAGTCCTCCTGCCCAGCCCAGAGAGCTCCCCTGAAAGGCAAACTCCTCACTTGTTTATTCTTCTTTTTAGAATGAGAAACCGTTCATATCAAACATAAACACCCCTCTCCATGATGGAAACAAGACATTGACCTCTACATGTCCAAGCAACCCTTCCACATCTCTCTACCAAAAGAGATAGACATTCACTTTCTTATAATTGCTAAAATCCTGTTGGCCCAACCTTCCCACTGGGCAACCTAGATGACAAAACCTCTTACCTCCCCTCTCTGCCGATTCCTAGGCTCCCTTGGAAGTCTTGGGGCATGGGGAAAACCTTTCCTATTGGAAAATTGCCACCTGATTGCCTGTGTTGGGACCACCAACAGCAGCTTTCCAAAACTTCCCCCTGTCCCAAGGCTGCCCAAGTCTTTCCAATGACAAAAGGGATCCCTAGGAAACCTCAGGACCCGAAGGATCAATGAGAGGTTTTTAATTAACCTCAAGATTTCTGTTGGTGGATGACATCACCTCCGTTGTACAGCATCAATTCATGCCAAGAGGATTTCACCCAATATATAAAAATGGTGGAAGAGTCACATTCTTACTGTTTTGTTTGCAGATCTAAAACAAAGACTGGTATTTCTCTCTTTGTCGGTCATATTGTAAAAATATAAAATTTTTAAATAAGAAATGCAACTTTTGTAATCATAGCATCATAGATTACGTGAATTGGAAGGGGCCTGTAAGGCCATTGAGTCTAATCCCCTGATCAGTGCAGGAATCAAAATCAAAGCAGATCGGACAGGCAATTGTCCATTTTTCTCTTGAATGCTTCTTCAGGCAAAAACAACTGCAAAAAAACACCCTCCTTATTTGACAAAAACCAGCCAGCATAGCAGCCTTCCACATCAAGATTTCCTAGCACAGGTATTGTGATTTAAAAGGAAAATAAGTTTCGAGACAGGAACAGGTGCAGGTATCACAGTAAAGGCTTAGCCAAACGGGCAAAGTATCTTGAGCACTAAGTGATATGCCATGCTGAAATTAAATGTAGCACAATGCTAATTTTCTAACTACATCTAGCTGTCGTTGTTCCCCACATTTTGCAGCATATTCTTCCCTATTTGGCATTTGAATTATGATATATAAACTATGCAGTTTGCACAGGAATGCAGTGGTTTACAGTTTCATCAGTTCGTGGAGTAAACACACAAGGAATTCATGGACAGTATGACAGCAATTGTACTGCATAAGATTGGGGGGGGGGGAAGAGAGAGAAACACTGAAAAGAAAGCTCAGATAATACAGATGTCTTTAGGAGCTGATACCAATTCCACAGAGCTTTGAGCAATCAGACTTGCAAACAAAGCCTATGTTTATCTCTGAAGTACCAGTTATAAACAAAGAAAGCTTATTTGCAGGATGCCAGAGGTAAGAAATGCTCAGGCAGTCTCAGGATGCTCAGGCAGTCTTTCAGCACATCCAAACTTCTAACAACATTTGTCTTGTATAGTTCCTGTCTTACCTGAAGATTCACCTTTACCTCTGGTATTCACAGGACTGAGGTTCTTTGACATTCAGAGCTGAAGTTTCCTTTCATACCTTTGGAGTTTCTCTTATGAGCCTAGACTGTACTAATTTTCTGCTTTGTGCCTGTTGTCATCTGTTCCCCTCTTAATTTCTTGGTCAATCCACACAGATGGCCATACGGAACGATTCCCTGGATGCCCCTAGCTCAGAGAGCAGAGAGAACGTCCGCGCTGAGGTGAGTGAACTCTGTGATCCAAATTTGTCAGCTCCATTCAATGAGGACGCGATGCCTTCGGAAGCCAGCGAAGCAGCCAACTGGAGGCGATCAAGCGTTCGCACACAACAACATTCCTGCAATCAGTATAACATTTCCAAGCACGTTCCCGATTTATGTGCCTGTTCGGATTCCCTTCAAGAACTAGCTGGAGACCCGATGGACCAAGAAGTATCAGAAATAAACAGCTCTTTTACTTCAGGAACTTGTTCAGCCATGAGTGCCTCTTCCGTGGTTCAACCTGAGACCCCTAAGAGAAATTTGGGCAACAGTGGCAACGTGACTTTGAAAGACCTGAAGAAGTGCTACAGCGTAGATACACAGGGTCTCCTTAAAAAACCGTCCTCGTGGTTAGATGATCAAAGGAGACATTCTATAGAGATTTGTTCCATGGAAAACAGTCCTCAACATCATTCCACCACGTCTAGCTCTTCTGGCTTCCTCAGCCAGGTCTTAAGTGAAATGGAAGGCTTGCCCGGGACGCGGCCGAAGAAAAAACTGAGTCCCCCTTGTATATCCATAGAACCACCCGATGAACAGAGATTGTTCCTGAGGGGATCGCGCACCGCATCCCCTGCCCCCACAGCCGACGTCTGCTTGAGGAGACGAGCGCCATCTTGGGATTCCAAGGATTCAGGGGACGCAGGGGACTCAGCCCTTCCAGACAGTCGGTCAGTCTCTCCGGCCCCAAAGAAAGACTTGTTGATGCCCCCTAGTTTCTCCTTTGATCAGACAGACACGGACCCTTGAGCTTTATTTTTTATTTTAGTTTCTTTTTGTTTTGTTATTGGTGCCAAACATTTCTTTTCTCCCTCATGTAATAAATTAAACCTCTCTATTCTAAAGCGGCACTGATTTTTTTTAAAAAAAGAAAATCCAAAGAAAGTTTAAAGAGCTAGCTGGTTTAAGGAGTGGTTAAGCTATATCACGCTTACTTAAGCATAAGTTCTGCTTGGGTAAAAGCAATACATTGTTCAGAGTCTATAATGTATATTCTATTTTATTAAATTAATTGAACCTAGTATTGCAGGAAGTAGTACAATTTGTGGCTTTTTAAAAACTGGTTTATTTTCTTCTGTTTTATGTATCTCAGAATATTCCTGAGACTATGGTGGTTTTTTTTTAAATGACTATTTTAACCTTTAAAAAAAACATATTTAATCTGCCCCCCCCTTTTTTTTGCAAAGCACAAGATGTAGCCATTAGTGCATTATGGAGAAAATGTGTCCCCTGGTCAACAAGAAGTGAGACTATTTGCAATTATAATGTACTTCATTCACCAACCCGTCACCTATTTTCTGTAGAAAATAGCCATTTGGATATATTTACAACTGTAATGGTATTTTTAAAATAACAATAATAAAAACACCATCCAAAATTATTCTTATCATGATGTAAAGCAAAAGCAAGTGCAGAGAAAGAACAACATATGGGGTAAGCAGGCAGACTTGCAAAAATATACGCTGTATACAAATTTACCTATTTCTTGGCAATACACAAAAATGTCTTCTGCGCTAGCTTTTGCTGCCATTTCCTATAGACTCTCTAAAGCATGAATAAGGACCATTCTCCTCTTCTAATTGCTCATCTACACACATTGAATGTGACCTGGGAAAGGACAAATGGTTATGATGGTTCAGGCTCCCAAAGTTATCTGGTAACCCAACAGAACAATCACATGTGTTTTGCCCAGTCTCATCCCATTCCCTTTTCTAGGGGGAAGAATGAGACCCAGTAGTATAGTAGCTGATGTTTGCACAACTAGTCCACATCCCATCACCATATGCCCCCAAGGGAAGGAGTGCCACTTACTTGCCAGTGCCTAGTGGCAGGTATTAGGTTCTTTGCTCACTTGTCCCCCCCACCTCTTCAGCCAAGTTCATCCCAAACTGCCCAAACACAAATTCATTCCCTTGGATATCCTTTGAAATTATCCTTCTGCATTGCACTCATGGTTTTATTGAAGAGCATTTGAATATACAAAACTTCCCCAAGAATGATTGCCTTTTTCGGTGACCAGACACTGAATGGCTAAATATAAGAGTAAATTCTTACATTTTTTTATACTGCAATCCTAAACACATTTACTCAGAATAATTTATTTCAATGGAATGGGCTTCCAGGAAAAGAGTTAAGGATCCCAACTCGAGATTTGAAAATTAGTGATTTAAGGTGGCCACAAACTTAGCCAAGTCACATGTTTTGTACTACAGTAGTACCTTGTATAAAGTAATTAATTCGTTCCAAATGAAGTTATGTTAAGCAAATTTTCCTTTATACAAATTTCCCATAGGAATGCATTGAAAACAGAGTGATCCCATTTTTACGTTGTACAGATTCACCCCACAGGCGATTTCCCCTATCTCCAGAATTTTTTATGTTGTACAAATTTTATGTTTTGCAAACCGTTTTTATACAAGAGTCCACTGTACTTGGTTGTATTTGCTAGCTGCTCAATATGTGTGTGTCAGGTTGCTGCTCAGGCCGTAGCCATCCTCCCCAACCTGATGCTCTCCAAACATGTTGAAATACCAACCCCATCATCTCTAGCCACCATAAGGCTGGCAAATCCAGTCATACATTAGGACCTCTTTGAGAGTTTCAAAGGAACGGGGTGAGTGAAATACCAAAAAGTTCAGGGGGATACTAAAACTCGTGCAATAATGGAAGGATTGTGTTGAGCAGTCTTTAAAACAGAGCTTGGAAAGTTACTTTACAAAAGCAAATAAGGAGAGAGAAGAGAAGCTCACATCATGGAAGGGCTTCCTCGTGAAATGGCGCCTATGTCCATCCCACTCCCTGAAGAACTTGAAGCTGTGTCATCTCTTTGCTAAGAAGTTAAGCGCTAGGAGTAAACACGTGACCTCCACAGGTGCCACAAGAAAACGAATGGGGTTCTAACGACATCGTAACACCGCTTTCTGGGTTGTGTCTTCATAGCATTAGCCTGTTCCAGTTCATAAATAGCATCCCCATCTGAATCTCCCTTTACAGCACTGGGGAACTCTGGCTGGCCTTCTGGTCTTACATCAACCCCGTACATTAGTAAGCAACAGAACACTCCAATATTATTCAGAGATCTGAGAAAGAAAGTGAAGCCAGAACTTTTGTGGCACCTTAACACTCCAGACATTGCTATGACCAGTGAGCATAAAAACGTTGAAGAGAACTTCCAGAGTTTCTTATGAGATCTGAATTCATTGCCCTAATTCCACCACCATCTACTTCTAGCATTGACCCAATTATATGAAAACAAAACAACATACTGTATAGCCTAGGCATGTCCAAACTTTGGCCCTCCAGATGTTTTGGATGACAACTCCCACAGTCCGTTGTCATTGGCAATCTAAGCTTAGAATTCTGGGAGTTGTGGTCCAAAACATGAGGAGGGCCGAAGTTCCTTCAGAGAGAGAACCACTCCTGGGACAAATAAGGTGCTGGTGTACCTTGCATGTCCAGAGATCCCAAAGTCTGAATAGATACAGTTAGTTAGTAGGTGCTTGTGCAGTAGCCAAACATTTACTCACAATTGGGCTGGTATTATTTTTTCAGTCCTTGTGAGCTGGGTTTGCTTTCCAGAATATGGCTATATTTTTTGCTAACATAGGTTTATGGATTTCAGCTTACCCAGCCTCCATATAAATGTATTTAGGACTGCAGTCATGATGCAGAGTGTTAATCCACTTAAACCTAACAGAAATTACCTGTCATTCATTCATACAGTCCCCTAGCTAAGTGAAACATGGAATTGAATTAAACATTGAAGTCAAAGTTGGCACTGAATGCAAAGATTTACTAGGCGGGGCCCTCCTCTCTAGACGCTTTGGGTGGATCTTGCCATCAAGCTAATTCACTGTAAAGTAGGGGAGACTGTGTTGTGTATCTGTTGCCCTCCATGACGATGGAATCATGTTTCAATTCCATACCTTCTTTTGTAACATTTTAAATATCCTAATGCTTTTATTACTCTTTATCTATGGAAATAGAAATTTGAATTCAAGAGGTTCATAAAGCAGTGTCTTTGGACATAGTAAATATATTGCCATACTGTCAATTCATGAAATTCTTAAAACCTGTCTTTCATTTTGGTTTTTTCCCTGGTTATATGTAAGGGGACAATAATAAAGGTTGCCAATCCTTCCATTTTGGTTTTGAATGCCAGGCGGTATTACCCATCTCCCAAAGCCCCTTGCAGATAATCAAGATTCATCTAGGGCACTGCGTTCTGAATTGTATTCCTTTTATCTCCACCTTTGCTCAAAACATGCCACCTGCTCTTCACCTCTACCCGGTCATCCATCATGTTTTATACAGAGAGAAAGAGAGAGCAGCAGCACATACTGATTCCAGCCTTAGAATTTGTGCCTCACAAAACCCAAATGTGCAACAGCAGGCAGAAAACTTCTTGCCCATCAGAGTGTGTGGAAAACAACATCCACACTGTTGACCCTGCAGGAAGAGAGGGAACGGATGGGAACTGAAGGGATGTTAAAAATTTTCCCACCCCTGATATGCAGGTTACATGATTAGGTCTACATTCGGCTCCACATAGAAAGGCTACAGTACTAGCGTGACAAACCAATGCAGCACACACACAACTGAAACAAGGCAGGTAACAAGTGAGTATGATCTGCAATTGTCCCTGCATAGCCATAAGCATCTACCCAGGGCTTTATATTAAGTGGTGAGGTACGTCACCCCAATGATGGTATCCAATCCATAATAAAACTGTACAGTATTTATCTGGCTGTAATCCAATCTGCAATGTCTACTACACACAAAAAGAGTATAACATCTGGGTAATGCAGTGTGCAATATTTTAGGATTAGATTGTGGTGCAAAATGTAATCTAAACCGAAATAGCAAAAAATGTAACAAATTGCCTGTTTTTTTCTTCTAACAATTTTCTGTTTTCAGTGCTTGGGGTTTTTTCTCCCATTCTGAAGCGTAGTTTGAATATCAGTCAAGCAGTGGGTTTGCTTCATAGAATCATATTCAATAAAGAGATCAATACAAAACTTACTGTAAGCTAATGCAGTCAGGAAAAATGCATGTAAACTATTTTGTGATACCAATATTTTCTAGTTGCCCTTTTGAAAATCCAATTACAGTACTACTGTGTGTGCAATAATCTTCAAAGAATTTTGAAAACCTGCAGGATGGGCTTTTTAAAACAAAAGTTGACTTTTTAAAAAAATAAAACAGGAAAAGGTTCTAAAGATATATATATATATACAAATTCTGTAGAACGGTAATGTTGATTTTATTTTAAAATATATTTTTGTAGAAACGTCTAGAGCAATTGTGAAGCTTGCCAAGCACCTTGGAACAGAGTTTGAAATCAGTTTCAATATTTTTTGAGCTGTTGTCCCCAAAATTAATTTGCAAAAGTTAAGAACTTATTTTTTAGCATTCAAAGAGGCCAGTCACATGACCATTCCTCATACATGTAACCTCCAGGTACCATCCATTTTACCACTCAATATGTAAGTACTTTTGCCCTTGGACTACAACTTTGATCTTGTTGTTTATTTACTTCAGTGGGATGGAGACTACAATCATGGAATTAGCTTACTGCTTGAATCTATTCAACTGTCTTGGTGGAGGGAGTTGGGGGTCTACCCCACCCCCACTGCAGCATCCCTTAAGTATCTCCTTCCAAAACCCAGGGACCAGCTGCTCACTGTCTTCACTTCATCAGGCTGCACTCACTCTGCCTGCATGCGTATTGTTGTGGAGAATGTGGAGCCTATTTAATAATGTATTTAAAGAAACATGCATTGCCTACTTTTCCTTTAACTGTAGCGGCCACACTAACTATATTCGGGCCACCCCAGCTCAAAAACTGGTTACAAACCTGTGTGCAATTAATTTGGGCATGTGTATTGAGCTGCATGCTGCTCTTGTGCCCAATCAGTGGTAAAGTTTGTATGTAATAAAACTCTCATCAATGGCAGCTGAGACGCAAGACCATAAGTATCGGTCATTTTCACAGCAGGAATAATTAGGCACACTTTCAATGAAGTACTGATGAATTTAATGAGAATTCTGAATATATGTGATTACGATTGCATTGTATGGCTTCAATCCCATATATAGCACACAAATACCAAATTGCACATGAGGTGGACAAGGAAAAACTCTGATAAGGATCAACCATGTGTAGCCTGTATAAAGTGGACTGGTTCAAGCTTCTTTTAAATATGTTGACCATCTAATAATGTATTAGTTAGCCTGGCTGCAGAATACCAGTTTAATGACACTGTAGCAATATACGGCTGCTTACGAAAAACTCATAAAACATACATTTCATTTCATAAAACATCAACTCATAAAACATACATTTTTATTGAACAAAAATTATTTTTCTACTAATGGTTTTAGCAAGATTCTAACCTATGAAATTTAATCCACTCATTTTTCAAAGCCAATTATTAATCTGATCGAAATTCTGAATCAGTTGATACCCCTACTGGCAAGCAACAAAGGCATCAAATGACTAGGCTATCGCATGGTAGTTGCAATTATTATGAGTGATGGTTGTGTGTATGAATTCTCCATTTTATGTGTATATAATTGCAACCTACTGTCATCACTCAGACTTTTGCTCATCAAGTGTATTTAGAACTCGACCACTCTTTTTTTCATGATCCTCCAGTTTTAAGTTACTCCCTCAAAAGGTTATTAACCTAAAGCATATTTCCCCTAACAAACCCAAAAGATAAATACTATCTAATATGTTTCAAAGCACACCAGCACTTTAATATTGTGGATTTACTGTACGAATACTGGTAGGAAGAGAATTTTCTGCTTTTGCCAGTGTATATTATGAGAATAAATATTTGTTACCATGAGAAAAAAGACAATGTAAAATCCATACTTGCAAACATTGCACATAGTATTTCTTTATCTTTTAATTAGATTACAAGTTATTTAATACGTAGATAAATCAGAAAAATGAAGAACAGAAACAACCTCTTTTTTTGCTTCAGTAGATTGCACTAAAAGAAAGTTTGGTTTCAAACTTTACAGTTGTGAAGTATGCCTCAGTTTCCTTTTCTGTGCCCCAATGATTATAACAATCCACATAGACTCTCTCACAGGAAACTTCTAGTGTAGCCACCATACCAATGTCCATTAACAACCTAGTAACTATTTTAGAACTTTGTATTTAATAGTTAACCTATTGTTATACCTTGTCAGGTATAGAGACCTAAACCTGGATGTTTGGTCAAGACAACAAAAGGTGGAATTAATGGGGACTATTGGGTTTAAAAATGTTTTTTTAATTAAAAAAACCCAAGTGTAAATCTTTACAAATAATGAAAATGTGTACTATTAAAAGCTTTTGAAAATAAAAGACATGTGCCTTGACTCTTTTGTTTTTTTAATGATGTGATATATGCACAGCATCAATTTTTAGTATATTGTCACGTGTCATACAATTCATATCAGTCTACAAATAATCTGGACCAATCTATAGAAACAAGGGCAATCAGCTTCAAGAGCACCACCACTGGCTCCAGTTATCCAAAGATGTCTTTTCAGCCAACTCATGATGCATAAGAATGCCCAAGGAAGCCCTCTGTGTAGCATTATGTTAGTCAACTGTGGCAAAAAATGACATGCAGGATGTTCATGGTAGAGTGTGGGGTTGTATGATTGTTGCCACTGAATACCAGTGGATATTTTTGCCTTTCCAAAGGCTGAATTGCAAGAAGAGTTATCCAGACACTTGCCAAGGCAAGTCTGTGAATTTTGCAATGCAGATCTGAAAATTTGTTGCACATTGACATACACAACATGGGTCAAGCTTTCAGAAGCACTTGATGTAAGTGTTTGCAAAAAGGCTTACAGGCATTCAAAACCCCCTACCACTACCAGTCACTATTCCCCTGTGCCCAACCTGAGCAACCAGTGCGACTAGGGCAAGGTAGGATCAGCGCTACAGGCAGCAGATGACCTCAGGTGAGCATCCTTCTTCACCTGGCATGAAGTTGAAATTACCAGTTCCATCATCCCTAATATTTATTATTTATTTATTTATTTGTATATTTGTATACTGCGCTGATTTCCCAAAAGGGAACTCTGGGTGGTTCAAATAAAAGACCTAAGAGATCCAAGAAAAATAATAAAATAACAAAGAAACACAAAGAAACACAACAACAAACAAGTAATCGGCAAGAGGCATAAAACAACTGATGACAGTTGTTAATTATAGTGGCTGCACCATTTCTGCCAGGGATAAAGCCTTCAAGAGCAAAATGTTGGTATTCCCAGACTCACTTCTGGTGAGCCATGATAATTCACTGACCACTGAGGTCTCTGGAGTGCCTATTTCTCCTTTTCCTGCTGCAAACCACAGGGGAGCAATCGCAGCAAGCCTGAGGGCCATGTTTCAGACTTGCTGCCAGCTACAAGCCCACAATTCCACAGAGGCACAGCTAAAGCAGGAAGGGCACAGCCAAAGAAAATGGTGCAATGGGTCTTTGCTAGCTTTTTTTTCAATTAGGAGTTCTGGCATGCCCTCAAAACATAGCAATCAGGCTTTCAGAATTTTGCTAATATGTTGGGGTCCTCAGAGGCTAAAGATATCTGGACTGCAAAAATGTCTATGGGGGCCTCTTCCAAACTTAACATTGTTCAAGTACCTAAAACTGTCTTCCCCTTGGACCTCTCTGAGGTCCAAGAAAAGGGAAGTTTGGGGCACTCTCAACATTTGTTTGCAAACAAGGGAAATCATACATTATATTCTGTGCAAAACACTATTTTATTTATTTATTTATTTATTTATTTATTGAGCTTATATACCGCCCGTCTTCCCGAAGGAACTCCGGGCGGTTTACGACAAACAGTATAACAAAGTAGCAGTTAAAATAACACGGAGTTAGCCAAATAACAGAACAATAAAAACCAAAGTTACAGATGGCGGGGCAGGGGAGAAAGAAAAAAAAGAAAAAAAAACTTTAATTAAATCAACCAAACGCCTCCCGGTAAAGGAGAGTTTTCAAAGCCTTCCGGAAGGCTGGCAGGGATTCTGCTAGGCGTACTTCTGCTGGGAGATGATTCCACATGGTGGGGCCATCCACAGAGAAGGCTCGGGTACGGATGGATGTTCTCTGAGCCTCCCTGGGCGTGGCCACACACAGCATGTGCGCCTGCGACAACCTAGTCGGACAGGCCGATGTTGACCGCTGGTCGATCCGCTCTGTCAGGTAGTCAGGTCCTAGGCCATGGAGGGTTTTTTAAATCAAAACCAGGACCTTGAATCTGATTTGGGCCGCAACGGGCAGCCAATGCAGGCGGGCCAGAACTGGGGTGATGTGGTCGAACTGACGCACACCCGCCAGCAATCTGGCCACCGTATTTTGAACCTGCTGCAGTCGCCGAAGGAGAGTCAAGGGCAACCCCATGTAGAGCGTGTTACAATAGTCCAGTCTCGAGATCACCAGCGCTTGCACCACAGTTCTGAGGGAATCCCCATCTATGTATGGACGGATCTGGGCAATTTGATGGAGATGAAAAAAGGCAGCCCTGGACACAGCCCCCACCTGGACTTCCATGGTGAGCGCCGGGTCCAGGACTACGCCCAGATTCTGGATGGTGTCCGAAGACTGGAGGGAAACGCCCTCCAAGGTGGGAAAAGGGCCTCCATAGCCAGATGGGGGAAGCCCCAAAGAACATAACCTCGGTCTTGTCGGGGTTGAGTTTGAGCCTGTTAGCCCTGGTCCATTCCATGACCGTGCCCAGGCACTGATCGAGGGTCTGGACAGCCTCATCTGCAGCGGTGGAAAAGGAGACATAGAGCTGCGTGTCATCAGCATACTGATGACAGCAGACTCCATGTCTCCTTATGACCTCAGCCAGTGGCCTAATGTAGATGTTGAACAGCATGGGAGAGAGAGACGACCCCTGTGGGACCCCACAAGGGAGTATCCAAGGGGCAGACAGCTCACCCCCATGCTGAACCTGCTGTGAACAGTGCCCCCGATCCCAACCTCAGAAAGCCGGTCCAGCAGGATACTGTGGTCGACGGTATCGAAGGCCGCTGACAGATCCAGGAGGACCAACAGGGAAGAGCACCCCTTGTCAGCCCCCCGGAGGAGGTCATCTTGCAGAGTGACCAAGACTGTCTCAGTCCCCCAACCCGGCCTGGACCCGGCCTGGAATGGGTCAAGGATGTGTTCTCCCTCTAAGAATGATTGAAGCCGGATCGCGGCCACCCTCTCGATTACCTTGCCCATAAAGGGAACATTAGCAATCAGGCGGTAGTTGGTCAAATCTCCCGATGCTAAGCCCGTTTTTTTCAAAATGGGCTTTACCACAGTCTCCTTCAGGCGAGAGGGAAAAATCCCTTCCCTGAAGGAGGCTGTGGCGATGACAGAAGCCCATTCGGGCATGCTCCCACCAACTGCTTTCATAAGCCATGATGGGCAAGGATCGAAAGGGGTGGACGCGGGCCGGCAATGGGCAATAGCCCTGGAGGCCTCAAGCGAGGAAACAGGCCCAAACTCAACCATCCCTATGAACAGTGACTCCTGCTGCTGTTTCATGGAGCAAAAATAGTACATCTTACATCTGGATTGCTGTCAGTATTGGGGAGTTTGCATTGCGAAGAGAAAATAACAACTATCTGCCAAATGCCTAGTACAGAGTTGGTGAACCTATGGCACGGGTGCCAAAAGTGGCACTTGGAGCCCTTTCTGTGGATACCCAATATCGCCCCTTTACAGACACCTGTATTCAGGTTAAATTGCTGTATTGGCACTTTGCGAATAATTCATGGGTTTTGAATTGCAGTTATCAAATGGCATTGTCCAGAATAATCCCACAGAAAAACAAGTCCCACTGCTCTCCTGTCAAGTGTACCTGGCACTTCATTCACAAGACATTTTAACCTGCGAGCTCCCTTAGGTTTGGAATATCAATAAGCAGTATTATAAACCGAATAAGGGGCAGTCAGGAAGACAACCAGGATACATTTATAGCTAGCCATAATCTTTTGCCACTCATATTGTTGTGGGTTTTTGGGTTTTGTTTTGGTTTGGTTTTTTTGTTTTGTTTTTTGCTAGAAGCCATAATGGCCAGTCAAGAAGAAAATAATGTTTAGACACATGGTTTTATAGCAATACATGAAAACAGAAGGTGCAACAGATAATATGGAAATGAAGAGAAGCTATACAGTTTTCAAGGAAAACTTTAAAGGGTTCAGAATTAGAAGTCATAAGACAGGCTCAATAAATACTGTACCCTTCACAGTACTCTTGTGGCAGATGGCTTCAACCGAGCAAAAAAAACAGCTAGTTAAAGTATACGGTATTATCAAAGTATATGAAGTGAACTTGGGGAAATGATTGCTGAAGAGTTGGCATTCACAGACAGCAAAATCCTGGCACAACACTGGGTTGCAGGGGTAACCCAAAACATTTTGCTGTGTGAGATAAAGATATATCGTCGATTCGTCAACCTTTCTGTGACATGCACAGACAGGCAACTGAATTTTCCTTCTGCTCAAGTAATGTGGGCTATAGAGATGGGCACAACTCAGAAAAAAACCTTCGTTTTTGTTTTCGTTTTCGGCTAGGGTCCGATTCGTTTCGTTTCCGTTTTTCGCGAAAATTCGCAAAAATTAGTCGGTTCGTTTTTTCGTTTTTTCGTTGTCGTTAGTACTGGTTTGGGGGGGTAGCGGGCTCCTGGAGGCAGCTGCAGGAGTCAGCCAGAGCCACAAGTGACGGACTGGCAGACTCTTTGCACATGCTGCGTTTCACATACTTGTATGTAGTGTAATGCAAGTAGATCTGGCTTAGGATTAAGATGGGTTAGCAGTGCACAAGAGCTAGGGTTAGGCTAGTGACGGGTGAGGTTAGGGTGAGTATTGGGGTGCACCTCTGGGTGCCTCTCTGACCCACTTAGAAGGACAGTGTACTGGTGTATGGGTTAGGCTTAGGCTTAGGGTTCAGGTTCGGGCTACGATTAGTGGGCTGTTTATGCCCGATTGGCACATCCCAGAAGTCTCTGTGGTCAACCTGGCCAAGTGGCCTTGCGATTGGTGGAAAATTTGCATGTTGCACTCTCATGGGCGAGCCCATCATTGCGAATGCACAGGTGTAAAAAAAT
>JAHTLZ010000010.1:20088777-20105799 GCA_023846285.1 Phrynocephalus versicolor | reverse complement strand
GGTGCTTTGGTGGGGTTTTGGACCACGATTTAAAAAAAATATTGCGGTCGGCATTTTGGATCCCCCCGCCCGCACACCGCATGGCAAAGGCAGACGAGACGATCCCCCCCCGCCTGGTACCAGCAGCGCAGCAGTAGCAGTAGCCAAGGAGAGGGGGGCGAGGAAACCCCCACCCCCCAAAAAAACCACCCTTCTGGCCTGGTAGGTGCCCTCAGACAGTTTTCGCCTGCTTTTAGGGCCGGGAATCGGGGTTTTTTTACTTTTAAAAACTTTTTTTCTGTGCCGCTTGGCATTGCGCGATCGCGTGACGTCACGCAAGTAACGAGCACGACAAATCAGACCAAAATTGTTCGTTCGTCAGTTCGAGCTCGAAGTCTGGGGCAGTAATTCCCGTTACCGTTTCCGTAGAGTAACGGAACCGACTAACGGAAACGGAAACGGGAATACCGCTAAGTCGTGCCCATCTCTAGTGGGCTAACCTCTTCCACTGCATCTTCAGTGCAACAAGCTACTTTGGGGGAGGCAGAACGGGACATGTGATATGTCTCTTAAAACAGCTTTTCCCCTCCAAAATGCTGCTGCTGTTTGGACCAATGCTACACCTCTGTCATCTAAAATGTCTACATGGTAGATATTTTATGGTAGACATTTGCCCCATGGTAGGGCCGGCCCTTCCTCACCATTTACAATTCCAAGAAAGCTTCTAAACAAGAAGCCTTCCGAGCCCACTGACTGCCAAAAGGCAATAGAGCAAGTATTAGATCTTTTCTTCCTTAACTAGTGGAAGTATGGTGAAAGCCATAAACTGAAGACAATTCATTTTATAGCTTTGGACCATATATCAACTTCTGCAGACGAAGCAGCATGGACAAACAATAAAAACTTCACTTTGAATTATCCAAAGTTCACAAATGTAAAAAACACAAAACATATTACTAGTATTGCAATGCCTGGCTTACTGCTGTGTTCATTTTGAAATGCCACTTATTTGACTACACAATGTTCCAGAGCTGACCTTTTCAGTGATCAACAACCTATATGTTAATTCTTCCAGCGACAAACACAGGAACAAGTTCTGGCAGGTTAACCAGCTGAAAACAGCAGTTTCATCTCCCCCTCCCCTCTGGGCATGCTTTTAAATTGGAAAAAGATCCTCACAACCAGTGGTATCCAACCTTGGCTAACCCAGGCGTTCCTAGACTGCAGTTCCCAGAAGCCTTCATCACCATCTCTGCTGGCTGGGGTTTCTGAGAGCTGCAGTCCAAGAACACCTGGGTTTCCCAATGTAGGGAACCAATGCAATAAGATAGGCCTGACAAAATCCTGACCAGTTGGCAACAGATGCCATCTTTTCCTGTTCATCCTTTGTTGAGACTCTAGAACACAAACCAAGAGGGAACACTCAGGATTCTTCTAGCAGAGACCAAAGCACATTCCACAAGCCTAATGTCTGTCAACTTCTGCAGTATTATATGCCAGCATGAGGTAAATTCTATCTCTTAACTGTGGCCTGAGGCCTCCTTCATTCACAGACTGAGTGCACGGAAGCCATTGTATAACACTGCTCTCCAACAATCACACCACTTGTGATTTACATGTGAATACAGCACACCCCACATACATGGGCCTAACCCCATGGAACCATTCCACTTAAACCTCTTAGCCAGGAGTAATCATTCCTCCTTAAACACCTGAGCCAGGAATAGCCAAAATATTTCCCATATACTGTATAGCAACAAACATATAGCCTTCCCTTGTGAGAATGTAGGTTGCGATGCTGCCATCTAGAGGCAATCCCTATGTCTAAAACCTCAGTGTTTTTCCTAAAGTTGGGAAGTAAAAGGGGATAAAACAGAAATAGTATTGGCCACACAGGGGGCTGTGTTGTGTTTGTAAAATGTCATCTTTTTAAAATATGTCTTGGGTGCTTAGCTGAGAAACTGCCATTTAGTTTCATTAATAATAATTTAAAAATTCCACCAGCTCTATGAATTCAATGTTTTTGACCAATCAAGCTATGCAAGCAAGGGCAAATTCCATAACTGATTTCTTTGGTCTCAAGGGGACAAACTAAATATTCTGTCATGAAGAACCTTGTTTAGAGAGGCCCAATAAGTCCACCTCCATGAAGTTCCCATGGAAATACTTGGGTGCCATCTGGATTTTTAAAAAATATGAAGACTTGCATGCAGGGCAGGAGTAGCCCTACCATTAGTCTCTGTGGGGTAATTGCCTCAGGGAGTGATTGCCAGGGGTAGCAAATGACTTCCCTCTTCAGTCTCAAAAGGGCTTTTATTGCCTCTAAAGGTTGCCATAAACTTCATTCTCCAATGCCTGGCTCCCAAGGGCTCTTGGAATCAGGCACTGACTGATGAAATGGCCAGAAGTTTAATGCTGTCCCTGGAGTGGGATGCCTCTTCTTCCTGTCTTGTGTCGCTGTGCCATTGGGGCACAGGCTCCACCACAGCCTTCTCTTTCCTCTCCTAGGGCAGTGCCTCCCCACCCAAGTGTTCTTAGACTACGGTTCCCAGAGACCTTGTCCAGCTCATCTGGTGACAAAGGTTTCTGGGCATTGCAGTCCACACTGTGCTGGCCATAGTGCTAAACTCTATCCCATAGGCTGACCCAGGAAAAGAAACAAACTTTGCCTTATAGGAGGGATATTTTGCCACAGAATATCTCTGTCCCTGTGCCTGTTTGTCACTGGTCATGCTGTGATAAAACCTCTGTTTCAGCCATTGGCCAAAATCCAAATGCTAGATTTGCAATGACTGATTCAGCAACAGATCCAGTGGGTCTGCTCTTCGTAGGGCTCATAACTGGATTGAGGTCACTGACATTAACTACCTCACTAAAATGCTGATGACCTTAATGGCATATAACATTCTGACACTCTTTCGTTTAAGTGGCCCTTTTAAAAAAAAGTAGCCAGGAAAGTGTTTTAGTGCTACTAAAAGATCAATTTTTAAAAGGATGATTTTTAAGAATACTGTATTAACCTCAGCAAAAGACTTTGCATGGATGCTGAGATATGAAAAAGTCAGCTACCCAGGAACTGAATATTCATTTTGAATATTTTTATGACAAATGACAGGGATGCACAAAACACAGGTCAGAATCCTGTTGGTGAATTGATACTGGCAGTACTTATGTACTGATTTGAAGAGTCTGCCACTTAATGAGCGAAGTGGTACTGCAGGCCTCCAACACACTGGCAGGACATCATAAAAGCCAAATAAGACAAATGATATGCTGTTGGGAGGATGAAGAAAGAGACAAAGGGTTGGACAACCAAGCTGGTGGAGGTAATGGCCGGCAATATGATTCTTGCCACTTTTTTCTTACCGAAGAGAAAAAGAGCTGTATAACAGGAAGACTTAATGAGACATATTGTTTCCTGGCACAGCGATGCAATTACACCTTCTTCAGATCTGGAAAGCAGGATTCAGGGCATCATCCATATGCTTGAAGTTGTATCTTGTTCACATTAGCAGCACACTTTGCTTTTTTGTTTTGATAATAAAAGAATTATGTGATAATATAGGTAGTTTATCAAGTTTACCAAGGCTGCACAGGTGTCAGTGTAAAGAACCGAACCAACCTTATATTCCCCTGGTGATCTCTGCTAGCACGTTCTCATAGGAGATGTTGTGAGGATTCAAGCTCCTGGCTGTGCAGGCACATGCACAAACCCACTGAGATATAGCAGCACAAAGTGATCACATACATAAACAGTATGAAAACTGGTCAATGACCATAATAAAGATTTGATTGGTTGGTTGGTTGGTTGATTCATTGATTCATTGATTGATTGTATAGAAACTGGCTTCCTACTGTACACAGCTTCTTTCCATGGCTTCTTAACACTATGATTCACATCACTATTTTTAAATGCTTCACATTAAGGTTTAGCTAGTCTTTGCTCCAATGCTAGGGATCAGCAGATCCCAAAATGGACGGTCCATAGGCCACTGAGCTGAACTGGTGCTCTGAGCTGAAATCTCAATCACAGCAGGAAAATTTCAAACATTGGAAATGGGCTCGTCATTGGGCGGAAAATGTGATGTTGTGCGACAGCACATTTAGTGTATTAATAACAATTCAGATCACTGGGTTCCCCCCTCCTTCAGGTCTTCAGATTACCAGTTTCATATGCTGCTGTACAAGGCTGCCAACTTCCCCCAAAACGTGTGGTATACCTGCTATTGCATCTTCAAAGCAGGCCTGTTGGTGTCAAGCGCAGTGAAGGGCACTTTTTACCCCTTAACCTTTTACCTCATAACAATATCTATGACTTGTATTTACCTCAGGCAGCCAAATGGCTTGGGCTAATCCTTCAATGACATGAACGCTTGCTTTTGGTTCTGTGCTCCCAGCATCAGCTGCAAAGATACTTAGGGATGGGTTGTTAAAAATGAGCATGCACTCTGCTACCCTAATATTCTACTTGCACCTTCTTTTTGGTGGTAGTGGGGAATTGTCAAACTGGCACCTCTTACCCCATCACCACTTAAAGATGTTGAGGCAAAGGGTAAGCAGAGGAGCCTGCTGTTGAACATGCTGGTCAGTGGTCACTAGAGGGCAACACTACTCACTGAGAATCAAAAACCAGATGGGTTCTGCAATAGTTTTGCAAGAATATCTTTAAAATGGCAGACTTCGCCGTTCCCAGATTTTTATGATATTATAGGATGGCATAATATCATTCTTTCTTGGTTCCTTTATTTAAAGACTCTGTCCTTCTATTGCTCTGACAGTTCAGCTTCAATGGAATTGAAGTTGCTTTAGAACTCAATAAATGTTTTAAATTTCATTTCTTTTGGATGTGTTTAAAGTAAATTAAATATGTAACCCAGCAACTCCTTTGCTCTTTTACTGCATTGTTACTGGAGCCAATGTGTGCCATAATTGGCAGTCATTCAAAGAGTCTGAATGGATTATCTTTTGCTAACGAACTCTGTACACTGCATAATACAACAAAATTCTCCCTGGAGCTATACCAGGAAAATGAAAGGGTTTTTTTAAAAAGAAAACCTGTTTAATTACTTATTGTGTTTTCAATTGCTTTTATACTCCAACAATGTAGATCAGATACTTTTTTCAAACCTTTTGAAGTCTAGTCCAGAAAGCATTAACTTCACATAAAACGGTTATCTAGGGTAAGGGTATTGCTGCAGTGTTTCTGATAGAATTACTGTATTAAAATAAGCTAAAGTAATAGTATATTTTTGGACTTAATTTGGGTACCTTTTTGAATCTATATCTGAGGAAGTGGATGGTAATGAAGCCTCACACTGAAATACAGTACAGTACATCTATCCATTTTAAGGCGTAAAAATATTTAAATGAATGAATGAATTAGGTGCCACAAGTCTTTGTTTTCTTATACAGTACTTTGGGGCTAGTTGTTTAACACTCATTTACAGCATTGTTATTTATAGATGTTTGTGTTTGTTTGTGTTGTGTCATTACAGTCATGACCGACTCTTCGTGACTCCATGTCCATGGAGTTTTCTTGACAGGAATACTGGAGTGGTTTGCCAGTAGATGTTTAAAACACTTCAAAGCTCCTTATCCTATATGTGTTTATTTCAAACTGAT
Organism: Phrynocephalus versicolor; assembly: GCA_023846285.1. NCBI lineage: Eukaryota > Metazoa > Chordata > Lepidosauria > Squamata > Agamidae > Phrynocephalus > Phrynocephalus versicolor. The sequence goes on along the minus strand of JAHTLZ010000010.1, from coordinate 20,100,198 downwards.
TTCCATTGTGACCAATAGACCTAAGAAAATGTGTTACAAGTTTTGCAGTGTAGTAACTGGAAGACTATTGCATTAATTTCCATGGATGCAAAGTGATGCTCTAAATTTTGAATCAAAGACTTGTAACTTATAAGGAGCAAGAGATGCCTGATGGCCAAACTGGATTAAGAAAAAGAAGAGGCAACAGAGATCATATTACAAATATAAACTTCCTGCTGGAGAGTACCAAGAAATTGAATGAGAAAATAAGTCCATACTTTATTACCACAAAACCTTCGGTTATTTGGACCACAAAAAACTATGTATCATTCTTCATGAAATTTGATAGTCCTCTTGCATAATCTGTTTTTGGGCAAGGAAGCAAACAGGATATGGAGAAATCGAATGGTTTCCAATAGGCAAAGGTGTTGAATAAAACTGTATTTTATCTTCTTGTCCATTCTGTATACAGAACATATCATGGATGACTGGATTATTGTATCTATCAGGTAGTGGGAAATGAATTAGAATGAGATGAAGGATGAGTGAACATTGGTAAAAGAATTACCAATAATTAAGTTATATACAGTAGATGAAGCCATATAACTAGGAAAAAGCATCAGTGACTTCTTTCACCTGGCACAGAAGACTTTCAATACCTTGGTTTAATCAGTCTAACTGGAGACTACAGTCAAGAAATCAGAAGCTGATTAAGACAGGCTACACAGTAGTCCACAGTCTTCACAATCCGCCTTTTAGAAACAGATTCGGGCAAGTTTCATTATTGTTGCTTGCCCTATGTGTTCCTCTTCTTTTTAACACCATATGAATCTTGCCCAGATCTGTCTCTAAAAGGTAGATTGAGGAGTGTTGGGAAAATTAAGCCAAACCAGGGAAAATCTGGCGGTATATATATAAAGGGAAGGGAAGGGAAGTTCCCTACTGTCTCTGCACAGGTTCCCACCTATCTGCTGGGTGGTCTGCTGTCCAGTCTCTGGCTCCCAGTCCAAACTCAGGGAGAGGCAAACAACCCAAGACTTGGGACTTGGGACGTGGAGCCAAAGATTCAGACTTTCATTGGGGACTGGGGCCAAGGATTTGCCAATATCCGTGCCTAGTGATCTTCAGGTCCAGACCCTGTCAAGGAGGCATGGTGGAGAATCAAGCTCCCATCCTCTGGCTCTGCAGCCTGCAGTTCTGGTGACTAAGATCTGCTGGCAAAAGAATGGGAGGAGCAGGGAAGAGACAAGGGCAGCGGCAGAGGCAGTGAATGTGCTGAGGAAGCAGCCACGTTACGCCAGAATCAAACTTCCAGCCAGGGACCACCCTGCAATGCCAGCAATATAATAGGACCAGGCGAGAGAAGTCCTAAACAATTTTCAGCACCCCTTGAAGTGGCCATGGCTTGCACTGTTAATTTTTTTCCTTTGTGCCCGGTGGTGCTTGCTTAGTACTCTTCCTATTAGGATACGGCTACATCTGCAAGGCCCATCAGAAACCCATCAAGTCAGGACTTAAACTACTTACTCGTCAGATTCAACCTCCATTCAGTAATAAGAGATGGGTGGGTGGGGCAAGTGAACAGTCCAGAGGGAAGCAACAAGGCCCATTAAGGCTGGCTCACCAGTGCTCCCAAAACAATTTCTATTTGCCCCAAAGATTACCTTGAATATGATCGTTGGAAGCAAAGTTAAAGCTTTCATCTGTACACGCTGCATTCTCTCAGGCAAGATCAGATATAGGCTAAAAAGCCTCAACATTCCTAGTACTGACTGCTTCTTCTTGTGTTAGCAGCCCATATTCACACCCTTCTGCCTCTTGTGTTAAAGACATCTGGAATATGAGGCCTGGAAATTTATTCATCAGCATTGGCCATTAGAAATTGTTGCAATTAATGCTTAAATGTTGCTTGAAAACATTTACTTCATCAACTTTAGAAAATTTGCTCTTGGTTCCTCTGAAAGAGGATTTTTTTTTCCTGGTAGCATTGGAATCTGATTCTCTACAAATCCCCACGCATACAAGGGTTATCTAGGGACTCTGGTTCAAAAATATATGAAAACTATTAGATACCTGAAGAGTAGACTTCTTATGTGTGCAATCCATTGCTTACACCTGTGAAAGCCTGTGCCTCCTTCCTGAGTCGGTTCTAGATTTCTAGGCAACTCCATTGTTGTCAGGAGGGTCAGAGTGGCAGGAACCAAGCAAGTCCTATAAGCAGAGATGCCTGTTATTGAGGCTTGCAGGGAACAACATATAGGTGGTAATGATGTGGTTCAGCTGGAGGCCTAGGAGAGCAGTATATACAGGCTTCCTGCACTTTGGCCTCAGCAACTCAAATTGTCCTGGTGACTCTTGTGCTCTAGGCCTTCACTCTGCTGCTCTTAAGAACCATGCTCTTGCCTTGTTCCTTGTTTGTGTATGTTCCTGTTTTGCTCCTTAAGGTTCCTGTATGTGCCAGTCATTCTAGTTCTATCTCGGTGTGCTCCAGTTGTTTTTGCCTCATAGACCTAACCCCAACACTCTGGTCCGGGTATCTTGCCTGTTTCAGCTTGGCTGCCACCCATGATCCCACCCTGACAAATGTCTTGTGCCACTCTCAGCTCTATAATATCCACTATAGTTAATTTTCAAATTTTTCTATCAGTCATTTGGTCTAAAGTATTGTTTATGATTAAGGGCAGAAGCAGAGGCAACGTTCGTTAGAATAGCAGGACTGCTCAGAAGGCCTCCTCAACAGTGTCACTATAAACTTGCTATTATTTATTTATCTATTAGACTTTTATACCACCATCAGGCAGCCATGGCCACTCTTTCCTTCTTTGGGGGCAAGCCACAACAACTCAAACTGTAGCATGCTTAAGGAGAAAATGAGTTGTGAAGGCTTTAGACTGGTCAGACCTTGTGGTATCACCCGCAGCTCTTCCTCCTTTACATCCTCGACTGGACCACTAGCAGACCTCCAGTCCCAACCATTCTTGAACTGCAAGTCTCCTGGTCCCTCAACATTGCCTATGCAGGCTAGGAGCCATTGGAACTCCAGACCATGGTTGCCCTTGGGATAAGTTTGGAGGGGTACTACACTCTGAGCAATACTCAGGTCTGCTCAGGTACTGCTATACTTGAATGGACAGCCTGGCTGAGAAGAACTAAACATCTATCCTAATAGGCCTCTGTAAGCTGAGGGAAGGCAGCCTGGATTACTTCCACTGCTGAAATGAAGGATAACTCTCAAGTAGGCAGAAGTGATATGCTCCTTTGATTTGTTCACTCACCCAGTTAATCTCCTTCACAGTAGCCAGACCTCCTCGAGCCAGAGGTATATTATACCTACTGTGACTTCAATTAACCTTTTAAGACAGCTACAACCAGCAAGCAATTAATCCATCAAGCGACAGCGAGACCCTACAAGCACTCCAAGATTTGTCTGGGTAGTTTGGGGTTACTCCTTCCAGCTCATGCCTGAAGCTTGAAGCGTCTAGTGGGGAGAAGGCAGTTTGGACAGGGCCTTTCATACTTGGGAAGGCTTGAGAGTAAGCATAGGAAGCAGCACAAACTTTAGTACAGTACAGTCCTTTGTACCAAGTCAGAGGGTTGCTCTCTGGTTTTAGGTGTATACAAGTGTTGTGTTCTTAGTGTAACCTGTGAACTGCCTGAGTTTGGAGTATATTAATAAATAGAAAGGAAGGCTCCAAACTTACCTTAGCTCCAGCCAAGGCTAGCTGGGCCCCAGCCAGGCAGGGCCTGATCAAGCTCCCAAGCACAGGCAATGGGAGACAGGTGTGGGATGTGGGAGCTGGAGGCTGGAGAATAGGCAGGATTCTGGCCTATCCAATTGGGGGCCAGCAGGCTGTTTAAATCATCCAGTGGCCTGCCATGGGGATATCCTGGGAGTGTATATAAAATAGGCCTTTGGGCCATTTTAGCAGTTGTTTTTATCCCTAGGCAACCTGTGTTTTGTTATGGAATAGAGAACTGAATTTTGGGCGTTGTCTGGTTTCATCAGACCCACTATATAACAACAAGACTCCAGCCTATGGGGAGGATGACAGCTGGGGGAGTTTGTTCTTCATGGCAATGGAGTGAAAACCAAGCTGGGAAGAGAGAAAGAATGAAAGAGCACCCAAGTTCCTTTAAAGCTAAATAATGTAAAATGATTAATAGCTGTCTGAGCCATATCCCAGGCAAAGCAGAAAACATGAATTATTCAAAAATATTCAAAACCTCCAAAGGCAGAGTTACAGTAATTCAAAATGACAAGCAGAAGAACAGAGACATACAAATGGGGAGGGGGGGACTGCTGAGCAAAGTTTGGAATACTGACAAGTTCTTGTCAAGGTTTTGAGAAGAAAACTGATAATTCTCAATATGTGTCTTTTATTTGCAAGCCCAGTGAGCACAACTAAGGCTGCTTTTACACGACCCCTAAAATCCGCTGCAACATGCTCGCAGATGCAGAGCATAGAATTGTTTTCCCACCAGCAGCGGACTTTTAAAAAAATAAAGTATGACCACGCCCACTTAAGCATGCCCAAGCACATTTTACAAGTACCTGGTCTGGAGGAGGTAAAATCCTTGTTGCTGTTCCTTGTTGCTGTTTTAAAGCATTGCATGCCTGGCCCTCCTCCGCTTTTTGTTTGTTTTTGTTGGGTTCCACCCCCCCACCCCACCCCGCTTTTAACAGACAGGAATCCTAACGGGCTGGAACAATTAGCTGCTGCTGACAGCAGGCGGAGGTGAGTCTGCATTTTTTCCTCTCTCCCCTCACCACAGACAGAAGCAATAGAATCAGAGTGCAGGAGGTGGGGACACAGGGAGCAAAACAAAAACCACGTTGGGGGGATCTGCATTTAAGTTGCCAGCAGATTTTAGGGGTCGTGTAAAAGCAGCCTAACTGAATCCTCTTGATAGATATCCCTGGAGTCTTCTGGAAAACTTTGTCTCCGTTCAGATGACAATTCTGCAGCAATTGCTTGGCAAACTGGATTACATGGGGGTGTAGTTGTTTCAGTTTAAAAACTGCTTAATCCTCATCTCAAAGAAAGTGAGGAAGGTTTGCAGCCACCTACAATCACTGGAGGTCTTGTCGCGTCATCACTAAGGCTTCATAAGAAAAATCAATATTCAGCAAGGAGGCATGGGCGTGCGTGGTAGCATATGCTTATTTAAGTGCATAGGAGTAAATTTAGAAAGGTGTATTATATTTTAAATAGAACATTTATTAAACTATGAACTAGAGATGGGCACGAACTAGAAAAATGGTGGTTCATCTTGGTTTGTGGTTCAGCCCATCTCTAGTTTGGCTTTTTGAGAGGCAGCCCGATTGGCTCTGGCTGGCTGCCTCTGAACATGCACCAGCCTCTCAGCTGAGAGGGCTGCCAAAACAAAAAATCCCAAACAAACCAAAGAACTGATTTGAGGTTCATTCGGAGGAACTTAGTAATTTGTGGTTCAAGGTTCATGCACGTTGACCCATGAGTCAAGACAAAGCACCATTTTGCTGGTTCGTGCCCATCTGTAATCATTACCTTTTGTACGTGGGGCTGGGAGAATTAAACCAATGCCCTAAGCACATCTGATCTCGCCTGATTTCAGAAGCTAAGCAGGTCGGACCTGGTTAGTACTTGGATGGGAGACCACCAGGGAATACCAGGTGCTGTGGCGCCTGGAGAAGGAACTGGCAAACCACTCCAGTATTCCTGCCAAGAAATCTCCACGGACATGGGGTCACGAAGAGTCAGTCATGACTGCAACGACACAACACACACACAACCAGACACTGCCGCCTTAAAATAATTTGTATCTCCCCTACTCCCTTAACTTGCAAGACACAGAATCAATGCTTCGAGGAAAGAATAAACATAGTGGAGCAAGCATCGTGGAAAAGAGTCACGCGGCCTGTCCAGGCAGGGGAATTTGGAGCTGCTCAGTCTGTACTTACAAGATTTTAATTTTCCATGTGATCTATTTTATTTCTCACTTGAGCAATCCTTCCATTCACACTGTATATGTATATTCCTGGGTGAAGGGTCCATGCAAGGCTTTGGTTTGCTGGTTTTACTCATGAGCAGGTTTAGGTGGTTCACTCATGAGCAAGGACAACCCAGTTTGTTCACGAGTACAGGCAACCCCTTCCTTTCTCCCCGTTCCTCCTCAGTAAGGACTGTGCTGCCTTGTGGAGACATAACCCCCTTGCCCCATCTTTCCCCACAGCCATTGTTCGGCAAGCCATTGTGACTTTCCCTTTTTACTGGTTGATTTCTCCACCTTCACTTTTAGTGTCACAAAAAGCTAATACATCACAGGGTTGTCTCCTCAATTAATGATGTCTACAGAGTGCAAACTATCTGCATGAGCTACACAATAGGATAATTAGGAGCATGCCAAAAAAAAGCAGAAGCCCCTAGCACTGCATCAGAAAGGAGCAGGACAGTTTTTAAACGGGTAGGGTGGATTGATTACAGGTGGACACCTTAATTTGATTTGCATCAAACTGTAACAGTCATCCACACTGCAGCCTATCTACCTATCTGGACAGGTATGAGCCGAAGGAGGAGAAGGCTTCGTCCATGGAACTTCAAAGCATTAGATTCTTCAAGAGGATCGTGCAAAAGACAACATGCAAGAGACTCTGCAGGAGGACATGAGAGAGAATGAAGTTCAGCCAGGAAGGGTCCCTGACCCCACACCCTACAAAAAGAAGAAGAAAAGAGTAGTTGCTGTGGGAAACTCCCTGCTGTGTGAGAATGAAACTGAAACATGCCAGGAAGAACTGTGGACCTGCCGGGTATGCTGTCTCCCTGGAGGACGAATTCGAGAGGTGACTGAAGGATTGCCGTAACTCATAGAACTCATGGAAACACAACCCTTTCTTCTCATCTGTGTGGAAATAAATGGCCTAGCCAAGAGGAACTACAAAGAAATCTCATCAAACTTAAGTTCTGGGAAGGACACTCAAGGTCTTTGGGGCTCGGATTGACTTCTCATCCATCCTACCTGAACAGAAATAAGAAAGGAAAAAGTCTAGATAGGCTGGGAGTGAAGGGGGAGCTAACATGAAGAATCTGGGTTTTGGATTCATGGGCTATGCTTTCTGGAAGATGGATTATTGGCAAGGTATGGTTGGTACCTCACAAGGATTGGGAAGAACATGTTTGTCCGCAGCATGAAAAACATTTTCAAGAGGGGTTTAAACTGAATTGGAAGGGGAAAGGGAAGGGAGCTGCAAGTTAGAGGTAAAGACAGATGAAGGCTTATGGACATTCAGAGGAACAGACCAAGTAGCTCCAATGGGGTCCAATAACAGTCTTCATAAAAATGTAGGAAGAAAGCTGGTGGTCACAACTCATACAATCTCCAGGTCCCACATATGATTGTCAGGAAACTGGGAAAGGGAAAAAAACAAGAAGAACTGGAAATCTTTAGTTCAGGAAGGTAAATATGACTTGATAGAATAACTGAAACTTGATGGGGTGACTCCTATGACTGGAATACTGAAAGTGAAGGATATAAAATAGCCAAAAAGAACAGAAATGATAGAAAGGGGGGGGTGAATTCACACCATGTGTCAAAAATACATCTCCCTGCACAGAAATAAAGGAGCATGAGCTTGTTGTCCCATAGAAAAGCACTTGGGTTAAAATAATTTTTTAAAAATTAAATAAATGTGGTAGCTGGAGTCGAGTAACAACCACCCAGTCAAGAAGAAGATACAGATGAAACCCGCGAAGAACAAATTGCAAGATTTTCAAAGAGACACAACATGGTAGTAATGGGAAATTTTAATTATCCTGATATTTGGGAGGCAGATTCTGCCAGGTATGGCTTCTTTTGCTGATAATTTTCTCCTATGGGAAAAAAATGGAAGAAGAAACTGCGGGATATGAGTAGCTCTCCTTGACTTGATTCTAACCAATAGAGATGACTTGACGGAAGAAGTTGCCGGAAAGGGAACTTGAGGGAAAGTTCTACCTGAGCTCTTGATTTCACAGGAAACAAAAGCAGAATGTAGCCACACATGTATGCTAGATTTCATGAAAGCCAATTTTAAGAAACCCAGAACAATGATCAGCAATGGAAGGAGACCTTTACAAGAAAAGGACCCCAAGATGGGTGGGAGTTTCTTAAAAGGGAAATTCTAAAGGCTCAATCGGAAACAATCCCAACAAGAAAAACAAATGAGGGGGAAAATAAAACCAATGTACAGTAGTTTCACAAAAAAGGTCAGATTTTTTTTTAAAAAAGGATACATATAGGATGTGAAAGGAAGGCCAAGACTCAAAGAAAGAGTACAGACAAGTAGCAAAGAATTGCACGGAGGGTGTTAGGAAGGCAAAAAAGCGGAGTTTAGCAAATGATGACAAAAAGCAACTAAAAAGCATTCCTCAGCTACGTGTGTAACAAAAGGCAGAAAAGAAGCAGTGGCTCAGTTACTCAGTGGGTATGGAAAAATCCTGGCAGATGATAAAGCAAAGGCAGAAGTGCTGAATTCTTTAGGAATTTAGGACTACCCAAAAGTCAGTCAATGGCTGTCTAAGCAAATATGAAATACAAATGGACAAGGCAGGGCTGAGACTGATAAACAATGAATTCAAATATCCAGGGTCTGATGAACGTCATCCAAACGAGTCGGCTGAAGAACTCTCAGAACCACTGTCTTTAAAAAATAATAATAATAATAGGCAGGATGGGTGAAGTGCCACATGACTGAAAGGGGGCTAATATAGTCCATATCATCAAAAAGGAAGAATCTGGGGACTAGAGACCAGTGAGCAACAATCCCAAGGAAACGTCTGGATTATAAAGTGGTCATTTTGCAAGTGCCTTGAAAGCAATGCAGTAATAACTAGAACCCAAGACAGATTTGTCAAGAACAAATCCTGCTAGACTAATCTTATTTCATTTTTTTAAAACTGGGTAACACCTCCCTTGTGGATGTTAGGAGTGCTGCAGATGTAATACATCTTGATTTCAACAAAGCTTTGACAAAGTGCCTCTTGATAATCTGATCAGCAAGCTAACTAGTTGTGGGCTGGGTAGAACAAGTGTCAGGTGGAGACATTGTTGGTTACAGAATTGTACCCAGATACTGCCTATCAATGGCTCCTTCTCAAGTTTAGAGAAGACAACAAGTGAGGTACCACAAAACTCAGTCCTGGGCCTGGCACTCTTCAACATTTTTATTAATGAGTTCGGCATGAAGGTACAGCAGATGCTTACCAAATTTGTGGATGACACAAAATTGAATGGAATGTCTGATATTCTGGAAGGCAGAAATTTGAGAACTGGGCTGAAAACAGAGTGAAATTTAGCAGGGATAAGTGAAAAAGTTCTATATTAAGCAGGGTGGGGGTGGGAAAAACATCCAGTTATAAGATGGGGGAATACTTGATTCAGTGGTACTAGGAGTGAAAAGGATCTTGAATTGTTGTAGATCAAAAACTGAATATGAGCCAACAGTGTGATATAGTTGGGGGAAAAGGCAAATTCTATTTTAGGGTACATTAGCTGAAATATAATTTCTAAATCACATGAAGCATTAGTTCTCTTCTATTTGGCACTGATTAAGCCTCATCTTGAGTACTCTATCCAGTTCTGGACACTACACTTTGAAATGGATGCCAAGAAATTTGAACAAGTTCAGAAGAGGACAACAAGGATTATGAGAGGACCAGAAACCATGCCCTATGAGGAAAGATTGGAAGAAATTGATATTTTTAGCTTTGAGAAAAAAGGAAGCTATGATTGCACTTTTCAAATACTTGAAAGATTACCATACAGAGGAAAGACAGGGTCTGTTCTCAATCCCAGAGTGCAGAATATTTAAGAATGGGTTCAAGTTAAAGGAAGCCTGATTTTGGTTGAATATCAGGAAAAATGTCCTAACTCTCAATATGCTAATAGACCAATTACCTTGGGAGCCAGTGAACACTCCAGTGCTAGAGATATTCAATAGAAGACAGTTATCTGTGAGATCTACTTTGATTTGGATTCCTGCATTGGGCCCCTTCCAACTACATTGTTCTATGATTTTTTGATATGTACATTTAGACCAGGCCTGCCCAAAGTCTGGCCCGGGGGCCAAAGCCGGCCCGTCAGGCCATCTGAGTGGCCCACGGCTGGATGGCCCGTCCTTCCCTCCCCCTCCTTTACCCACACATTCCCCTGCGGTGACCATGGCTCCCTGTGCTTCCTTTGGTCCCCACCTTTCTTATTTCCTCCCTCCCTTGGTCCCCACCTCCCTCCCTTCCTTGTTCCCCACCTTCCTTCCTTCCTCCCTCCCTCCCTTCCTTGTTCCCCACCTTCCTTCCTCCCTCCCTCCCTTGGTCCCCGCCTTCCTTCCTTCCTCCCTCCCTTGGTCCCCACCTCCCTCCCTCCCTCCCTCCCTTCCTTCCTCTCTTGGTTTCCACCTGCCTCCCTCCCTTGGTCCCCACCTTCCTTCCTGTGGGTGGGGTTGCAAGGGGTCAGTGGGTGGGGCTTATGAATCAGTGGGTGGGGCTTGCAGTGGGGTGGCAGGGTCGGGGAGCAACCGGCCCCTGACACATTCTCAGCCACCAAATCTGGCCCTCCTTACAAAAAGTTTGGGCACCCCTGCTTTAGACCCTTAAAAGGGGACAAAAAAGAAACCGTAGAGAAAACCTGGTCTAAAGTATCCTAACCATGTCTTGTTAGTCTGAGAAGTGACCAGAAGCTGTTGAAAGAACTGGCCCAAACTACATCTAAGGGCTAAGAATTCCTAAATAGTTTTTATGGGTTTTTTATGTTTCTGACTCTTGGTTGTTTTATTTTGTTTAGTATTTTATAATTAAACAGTAATTTTAAAATCTTGCAAGATGCACTGGGTGGCTTTCTTGTATCAGAAGGGTAAGATATAACTGTTTGAATGAATTATTTTTTTATTAAAAGTGTTTTCTCATAATTAATTACTTCATTATGGACATAATATAATTATTGCTGTAATTAGTAACTCAGCCAAATGGTGAAAGGTATTAGCATGGGCTGAGATAAGCTCAGAGGATCCATTTCCGCAAATCAGAATATCTTTCTAAACATCTTAGGCTTGTTATTTAACACACACAAAAATATATTAAAAGAGCATTTGTGTAAATGAAAAGCAACATTTTATTTCTGTCCATTTCCCATTCTCTCTTTCAGTTCACTTAAAGGCCAGTTTCTTTAAGCTGCCCCATCAGACCGCTTCCAAGGCCAAATCCAGCACTCATGTGCATGCAGAAATGTCATGCTCCATTGACTTCTGCATGGAATGGATCCACTCTGAGTTGTCGACTTAAAGCCAAAACAAAAAGCAGAGGAAACAAGGCACATGTGAGAGAAGGCTTACTTGGAAACGCAAGGCGGTCCCTCTGGGACTAGAACTCCCAGAGGCACTAGCCAACATCTTTAATTATAAGAGGTGAGTTTGTCATCCTCATCTTAGGACTG